>CM033717.1:950122-1316885 GCA_019671005.1 Hibiscus mutabilis | reverse complement strand
TTTATAAATGGTAGTTAAAGTTGTTAGAATAATGAGGTAAATTTTATCTCCCTACCGTAACGAGCTGAAAAAGATAATTTATACCGAACAATGTTTCACATACATAAAGGAGGGTAAACTGCAGCGTTAGACATACTTAGAACATCAGACGAAAAATCCCGCATAAAACATGAAACTACAACGATTTGAGCAGTGGAAGGTTAATCGGATTCTGGCTCGGTATCAGTTGAGACGTCTGAAGTTAAGTTAAGTTCTTCGACCGGCTGTTGTTTCTCTTGTTTGCGCCTGTACATAAAAAGCTACAACGCATCAACAGCTGCAGCAACATCTGGTGAAGATGGAGCATGCTCAGTGGTCGATGCGAGTGTGGACAGACCAACTTTTTCGAGTGCTGACGAACTACCTTTGCCGGTATCGACCTCATGAAACTTAACATTTAAGTGCATGTATTTAGCTTCTGCAAAATTGAGTTGGTCATACATTTTGCGTGCGTCGCTTTCATTGGTAAGCCTTATAATGTAGTGCGGTTCAGCTGCCGTCGGTGTTGGGATTTTACATTCCAAGTAAGAAATTTGCTTGTCTGCACGTTTACAAACCTTGATTGATATCAACTGCAACAAATCGTGGAGTAACATATTGCTGGTGATTGTTGAGTCGAAATAGATTCCAAGAAAATAAAATGTTGCGAAAAATTTAGCCATGAGGGGAGCAAAGTGTTGGATGTATTGGTGAAATAGACACAATTGGAGCATGGGGTTATATAGCAAAGGAAAATGACACGAAACTCGCCAAATATTATAGGCGAGTTTCAAAATAGATCATATTTATTTTTATTGCAGAAGAATTATCACAACATGCGTTAAATAATAAATACAACCGAATGAAAAAACATAAACTCCAAACAAAAAACAGTAAAATTTAGAAATATTAAACAAAATGTATTCATTACAATTATTTCAATGCCGTTGTGATTTGATGTTGGATTTTTTTCGGTCGCCCGTGTTTGTAAATACACCGCTATGTCATGCTTGGTAAACCCATAAATTTCAAATGAATTAAGACTATGGATTTGGACTCATTATACAAAGTTTTCCTTACAACATTAAGTTTCACAATACCTTCCAGAAAAAAGGAATAGCGATACGTCATGGTGTAAGGAAAACTTTGTGTAACTTGTCCGAACACATGGTGCTTACAATATTCTTATTTCATTTGGAATTGACGGGAATACAAGCTTATCTCCTTGGAATGACGTTGCTCTAAATAAATATTAAGATGGTGGGTTCAGGGTGAAATAGAATGAAGGTAAGAACTTGGTTTTTATAGGTATTTGAACGAATCTTTTACCTGCAAAAACATGCAGGGGGCAAGCACGGCGACTTCCAGCTATCATGTCGTCCCCCTGTATATTTTTGCATGCTATAGATTCTTCAGACTTTTTGTTAGAAGGTTCACGTACACGACATTTGTAACTCAGTTTACATGTAAAGCGAATTTCGAGTGAAAAGCTTTACTATAAATAACCTAAAACATGATGTTCGGTTGCATAAAACAAAAATATAAAAAGTCTAAATTTTGTTGTATCGTAATGCATTCAATCAAAACAGTGGTTGTCTTATGTGTTGGTTAAGCTTAGTTTGATGTATGAAGTTTTTCTTTCAACATTATGTGCGCACAGAGCAGATGCAGTTGTTAAGGTTTAAAATGTATTACGTGAACAAACCTGGAGCATCTATGTGCACAACTCAGACTTTACAATTGCATATATCATGTTGACTTACTCTGTGTAGCACACAAATCACAAGATCGATATTCTCTGTCGGTCAAGGGAAGAGGTTCGGAGGCAACTAAATCTCTTTAGATTCTGAGGCAGAGGAGAAGGGCGTGAATTGCTCATAATGGGCCAACCATAAGTCATATTGTTTGTCCAAATTGTAAGCCGATTTACATCACCCTCAAATGATGAAGGGTCAAACAAATGTGCATCGTTTGGGGCTTCTTTGCTAGTATAGTAAAGAGGATCAAGGTGAACTTTATTGCAGATCTCCAACTGATGCAGATGAGGAAGCAGCGTGTTGCTCGTAATGGGGCTGCCAGAATTCATATTGTCAGCTCCAATAGTAATCGAAGTTCTTATTGCAACATTATTGTTCCATGAAATCGCATTGCCAGAAGTATATATCATTTATTTGTAACTGATTTGTAATATAAAAATGTATTAAGTTTTGTAATACAATAACACAAATTTATATCTATGGTACAATGTGTCTATCGATCATTCGCGCATTCGAAAAACGCTCCTAATCTTGTATGAAAATAAAGCATGCATTTATTCGTCTGAAACCTACATGTGTGCTACCTACAAAAAAATGG
Source organism: Hibiscus mutabilis (assembly GCA_019671005.1). Taxonomy (NCBI): domain Eukaryota; kingdom Viridiplantae; phylum Streptophyta; class Magnoliopsida; order Malvales; family Malvaceae; genus Hibiscus; species Hibiscus mutabilis. Next base: position 1,314,512 of record CM033717.1, on the reverse strand, counting down.
AAATGATTGGTCCAACTCACCGTTAATGCACGGTGAGTTTTATTGAACCCGCCTTGCGTTGAGGGCGAGTTCCACCTATCATTTCTAATTTTTTTGAAGTACCACACATGCAGGTTTCAGGCGAACAAATGTATGGTTTATTCTCAAAGAAACAAGCATAACGCATATTTCCCTATAAGTAGCCGTGAAAACTAATGTTCGAGTATGTAAAAACAGCTCACAAATGTTAAATATTCTTTTACACACCATATACCATGTAACACCCTTAAAAATATAAAAAAAATAAATATGGAATTACAACCAAGGGGTTTGAACCTAGAACCTTGGCTACTATGGCTAGTGGCTTAACCAATTGAGCTAAGTTTGTGTTCAAATATATTTTTACCATAAATTAATATTATGCTTTATGGTTCGATTATACTGAAAATAATAATAAAGTCATATGTGACTCCTCACCTACCCATTGTTGTCTGATAGCCTTTAGACTTGCTTCGAGAGTTCTCTGAAATTTCCCCCTCCAACACCCAAAAGCTTCCATCGTCCGATCTCTCTCACCGCGCCGCTATGGCCACCACCGCCCTCACCAACGGAACCACCGTACCGTCCTGACCTCACCCCTAATTGCCACTCATGCAATAGCGCCACCAATCACCGTGAAAACCTAGTTGAAAGTTCGATGATAACCCCTATTGAACCAGCCATAACAGACTGGGCCTGGATTATTATTCAAGCGTTGGGTCGACCTGTTAAGGCCTAATAGCTCTAAACCGACTTAAACCTATTTTGAACTGGTCTAAGGCCATTAACTGACCGACCCGCCTGACTTGAACCGTCTGACCTGACCCGTTGACCTAGTCAACCCATCTGAGTCAACTTACTGAGTCAACCCGTTTGAGTCAACTCGCTCGAGTCAACTCGGTTGACCTTTGACCAGTTGACCACTGACGTCAGTGTTGACCGATGACATCACTGTAGACCAATGACGTCGGTGTTAACTGCTGATGTCAGCGTTGATCGTTGACCTACCCATTGACTGTTGACTTTGACCAAAAAGTCAACTTTTTTTTTTCCTAAAAACTCCTATTTTACGTGTTTTGACATCATGAGTCCATTTTTGAAGCATGTTTCGTGAAATTCTAACACGAAAGCCTCCAAATCTGACCTTAAACTCGAACATGCTTTTGTATTTAATTATTCAGTTAAAAGTAATGTGGATAAAAACTAAATTTGGAATTTGTGCAATTGAAGGTATTCACAGTTCCTTGTATAGGAGATGTTAAGGGACATCGAATTTGGGTTTGAGAGTGATCGAAGGGAGTATCATGGATTGACTGGTGTAGCTCGGAGCCTAGGTAATACATTACTACCTCTTGTATATTTTACGAAACGTGTTGGTATTCGATTAAGGTATGCATGACTATGATTAAGTGTACTTTCAACTCTGCTTGAGTCAATTCGATTATGAAATAAAAGAATTGTAAATGGTATAAGATCGAATTATTCAAAGAGAAGTTTAAAAGACCGAAAGGATCTTGAGTTCAGTAAGTGATTAATAAGGCAATTAATCTCCCAATTTGATTAATAGTGTTAAAGGATTTGATATCTGAAATATTTTGTTAAGAAATGATGATAATACCCTAGAGATGTAAAAATGACTAAAATACCCATAGCAAAGGAAACGACCTAGAATTTACACTTGATCTGATAAAATAATTACTTCATCTAAAAATCCCTAATTTATTGAGAGAGATTTTAGTATCAAGATGCAAATATGTGTGATAACAAAACACTTGGAATTTCCCCAAATTTTTTATAAACACTTGAAGATAAATTTACTGAAAGTTCTTCGTATTCCTGAACTGATCTAAATGATAGTAAAGAATAAATTGACTGGAATGATTGAAAACATCCCTAAGACTTAGAATAAGAAATACCAATAAATCTAGACGGATGTAATAACTGAAAAATCCTTGGACACAAAACTTACTAAATTAACTAAAATGACAGTTATACCCTCAAGTTCTAAAATGAAAAAATTGTTTGAAATGACCAAAATGATCAGAATGGCTAAAACTCAATCGAGCACTTAAATGAATGAGATACCCTTGTGATTTGAGACAAGTGGCAGCTTTTAAAATCCAAAAAATACCGATAAAGCTCCAATAACTGTAATGCCCATATGTGTTTAAAGCTTGACATGTGAACGTCAGTCGTTCCAAATACTGTTGCAATAACAAAAAAATATTGTATAAATACGTGTTCGGCCATTTGAGACTCGTTCATGTTGAGTAGTGTCGGTTATCTGTTTAACTATACTATATAGATGGTACAATGTCTTGAACACGCGTAAGTTGTATCTATCTGGGTACTTGGTAAGTACCACAATATTGAGATTTGATTAAGTCAATTAGACTTTGGAGGACGGATAAAATGTTAGGAGTAGTGGATACTGCTAATAATTGTTCTACCCTTTAGGGTTAAATTACCCTATGGCCTTAGAAGTTAAATGACTAAAATGCCCTTATTGGTCAAAATGATCGAAACATTCTTGATATATTTAATATGTTGTACGATCATATTGTATTAATTCCTGAATGCCTGGTTGGAGACGTTAGTTACCAAGCCCCTTTTAATAAGGACGTCGTCTCTAAAATCAATTCAAAATTGTCAGAAGTTCAGTGTTTCTTTTTTCCTTTTGTAAATATCAAGTACCTTCAAGAAATAAGTTGTTCCATCTAGTGTGTTCCAAGTACCCATGAATATTCTCTCCGTTCTAAACCCAATATTGTCTCCTGATCTGAAACATGACTTTTATCTATCTAAAATATACCTCTGTGTCTGATCTGAAAAACATGCTCTCTAGTTATTGTTTCACTGAAAACTATATTTTGCTTTATATCTACTGTTATTACTGATTATCACAGCTCACTACTGATTACTGTTATTACTGACTACTGTAATTACTACCTAAATTGTTTTACTAGGGTACTTGGGATAAAATATGAAGTTATCGCAGGTTCAGCCCTAATCCGGCTGGTGATTTCTATTGTTTCAGGTTCCTATACTTCGGCTAGGGTGATTCTTACTAGACCTAAGGTATCCCATTAGGATGGCACCTGCGCCCAATGGGCCTGGGTTAACGCCCCCTTATAGGTGCAGTTTTGGGGAACTACATATTGTATTTTGGTTTGAGGGTAGTTAGGTGATTAAAATAGAATTTTCTTGTCCTTTTTCAGAATCAGCTATACTGAATTAATTTACCAGAGTCTGAAACTTTTGGTATGCTTTCAATCTGCACATAACGAAACACACTAAACCCTATGGTTTAACTTCCTTAATCCTTCACTCCTCTGATTCTCCTGTGATCGAATAAAAACAACTGTATTACCTTCAGATGTAACGTTATATCAAGCCATTGAATCATAATTGGAACCTATTGTTACCCAAAGCATCTTGATAGCTTTATGCTTTGCCTTATACCTGCATGTGCTTACAACATCATTTGGTAGTTCTGTATTACTGAGTTTTTCCAAGCTTGTGTTGTTATTACCATCGCATGTTAGAAGAAATATATCATGGTATTATGACCGGCATCAGTGTTTGGAGTTCTCTTGGTGTTGCTTTCGGAGTACATTACTGGTATAGTTAGCGGGCATGCATGTCGAGTATTGTTGTATGTTAGAGTTTGTAATAAACTTTCTAAACTTTTGTTATATGTTTATATAATTTTTTGAAATGGTATTTTGAACAGAAATTTGTTTTATAGTTATAATGTATTTAAGAAAAACATTTTTTTTATTTGGGTTTTTACTGTGGGTCGCTCTTGTGACCCTAATGTGACCTCCTAGAATTGAGGGTAACGCATAGACAGTTCTAGGGGGTTACATACCATATGTCAATTTTCTTCCCCATATGTCTATCTTTTTACATTTACGAAGTTTTCCTTGCAACATTAAGTATTCTACAATGTCAGGCGTACAACTACACTGTTTGGGGCTTCTTTTCCTTAGACATCTTTGTCAAAAAGTGACAACGACATTGTTGGACACCAATGATTAGCTTCCATAAGTGCCCGTCTTTTTACATGTACTATATGGCATGCAAATTTATATGTGCCTTGGAGTGCTACGGTCATGTATGTAAGATTCACGTGGGTAAATGGACAGTATATGGTGGCAGTATCGACGATGTTCCTAGAGTCCTGGCGTACGGAGAATGCACAATTACTTTAGAGATTTGATAGTGTAGATAGAGAAATAATAGAGGATGTCGATGACTGAGTTATGGCTTTACTTTTTGACATAGTTAAACAATTAATTTTATTGTAAAATAAGATAGATAAATATTGGCTAATTTGGCTGAATATTTCGTTTTGAGAAATTATTTGGAAAAACACGTTCCACTGAAAATCATTTGAAAAAATACCCCCATTCGGTACACAAATTTTGTAATTATGTTTGTTATTTTGTTAAGCTTGTATAGTGTTTGTTTATGTTATTTTATAAGCTTTTTTATAAGCATGTTTATGGGTACAATTTACGTGTTTATAGACTCATTTATAAGCTCGTTCACGAACACATTAAGGAACACTTAAACGAACACGTTTATCTCCTTGACATATTCTTGTTCGTTAAAGCTAGGTTCATTTACACCCTTATAAATAGGCCCCCTCCACATCCTCCAAAACTCACACCTTAAATTTCATACTAATTCGCTCTATAGTTGTCTGAGTTAATTTTATATTAATTCGCTTTATATTTCTCTTAGACAATTTCTTACTAATTCCCTCTATAATGGTTGGAACGTAGATGATTCCTCATCTATTGGGAGACAGTCATGCAATGCTGCTGTCGATAGTGACGAGGAACTACAAGTTGGAATTATATTTACGACAAAAAAATCACAGAGGATGCAATTAAAAACTACAAGATACGCCGCTCAGTTATGTCAACAGTGAAGAACACAAATACGGATAACTATATTGCAAAATGTGTCCAAAAGAACCACAAATGTAACTGGAGGATCCGTGTATCACGAATGAAGAGGCTGAACAACGTGTGGCAGATAACAAGAAATGACTGACCTCATACATGTTAGTTCTTCCTACTGTAATTGGATGATTCGTACGTATTTTTAATTTCATCTTTTGTGAATGTTAATGGATTAAAAATGTTATTTCCTACAATGATTTAAATGTCATCTTCAGAGTGTTCTTCTGGGCCGGGCTCATCGACTAGCATATATTTAACACGATTTTACATCATTTAGAATACCTTATAAGAGCCAATTTTAGTACCATTGTAAACATATGTTTACGTACTACGACGTGAAAGTTAAAGAACAAGAAAAAATATCCCCCAACTATCACAACCCGTTTTAGGAGGCCCGACATTTTGAAAACTAAAACACACGGAGGCGCCACCAATCTTTTTTAAAAAGTGTGATTGGATCACTTTTAAGATGAGGTTATTTTAATAAAAACGTTTTATTTATTAAAACAACATTTTTGGTCTGCGAAAACCAGAAAATAGGTTTAGGGGTCAGTTATGTGCGGGGAAGGGTTAACACCCCTACAACGCCCAAAAATTGGTACCTTATTGATTTCAAAAGAAAGTTTTCAAAATTGGAATTTGCAAGTTACAAAATTTTGATTTATTCATCCGTTTCATGAATATAAGTCTATTTTAACGGCCTTACCGCCCAAAAAATAAACTCTAATCACCGCCAACACTCCTGGCGTTAACCCGTCATTTCCGTTTGGTAAGACACTGCATTTATTAATTTTCACTTTTTAAACAAGCCAACAGAAACAATTAAATGTGTTAATGTTTTTTAAGTTAAAACCAAATTAGTGATCAAAAAACCCTAAAAAGATGTCTACATTTGTTTTATCTATTAAAGTTTAAGTAAAATTAAGTGTGTTTTATTTGATTATGAAGGAATTTTTTACAACATAGATGTCTCTATTCTAAGCTTATTAAGAAACTATTCCAAGGATTTTCAACAAGCAAACATATATATGTACATAAAAACAAAAACAAAGATAATTAAAATGCCTAAGAAAATAAAAATTTAAACAAAGAAAAGGGATAACCAAGTAAAATTAATTTTCTTTTAGAAAGGAATCTGAATTAAGGACTAAATTGAAAGGAAGAAAAATGTGAAGGTTAAAATTGAATGAAGAATGAAACTCGGTGATCAATTTAAAAGAAAAAGGACAAAATTGAAAGAACGAAAAACTGGGGAACTGCGGTGAAAGAAACCTGTCAAAGAAGAATGAAACCCGTCAAAGAAAAGAGCGGGTTGAAGGGTGGATACGGGTCGGGGCTCGGGTTGGTATATATAACCAAAGTTAGAAACAAAATCATTTTGTTTCCCTTCTTCTCAAATGGATCTAACCGACTTTCTAAAAAAACCTCTAAACTTGTTCTTCGTTTTCTTTATAGATTGAAGAATACGACGAACAACCTTCGTGCCAGTCACCATCCACTGGCGCTGGCTGCCTTTGCCGACGGTGGAAAATTTCCAGAAACCTCTTTTTTCCAGAATCCGACAGATCTCAAATTACTTATCGATCACCGGAGCTACATCAAAACCAACTCACATGAAGGTGCTTCGTAAAACAAAGGTGAAAATGCTTATCACTTTTCTTTGTTTAAAATCTTCGAATATAAAAAGAAGAAGATACCAAAAAGCTTGCTATATTCCTTGAAACTCTTATTACAAATGCTTGCTACAATGAAATCCAAATGCCTTTTGAGTATATTGTACCTATAGTGTTTTGTGTATGTGAGTCATGTATGAATCGTGTATTGTACATGAAATTACAGTGCTTTATATAGTTATAATTTTGCTTGATTTTCAAGCTTGAATCCCGAATGTCTTCCACATTTGCTCTTATCTCGGCTCTAATTTTTAGCTAGTTACCTTTTGCTCTCTGTCTTATCCGATTGCAGCTTGATTCTTGCTAGGGCTTCGATTTAGAGATTTGCCTTTTTGTTGACCATGCTCTGATTTGAGGATTTGACCTTTTGTTTCCCTTTTTTTGCATGTTTCTGGTGTCAAAAATGATAACGACCACGCCGGCGGGAGAGATCGAGATGAGAGTGGCTCAAATTTTCACCATAAAAGACAAACTGTCCTATGGAAGCTGCAAAGTCAGGCGCGTAGCTGCCACGCGCGAGTGGTGATCCGCGCGCTTTGCTTCTGATCAATCTGGGCCATTAAATCTCGTCTAGATCTAACGGTTGGGAGAGTGTGGCGCTATCCCTTCCTCAGCTAGGGTTTTTCGCGCGCGATCTGCGCCGTTGGATCAGCCCTTGATCCAACGGTTGTCCTTCGACAAGAAGCAAAGAAAGAAGATTAGGGTACTGGTTTTGATTAATCATGGGCCGAATAAGCCCTTATTGTATGTAAACATGGACTCTTTGTTTTAATGGACTCTTTGTTTATTTTTGTAATGGACCTTTTAAATTTTAATACAAATGGGCTGTATGTTTTTTTATATTTTGGGTTTTATACTAACTATTACACTAACTATTATATTAACTATATCACTAACAAAAATGTATATAACAATGATAATACTAACTACTACATTAACAATATTATATGACACTAACACATAACAATAATACTAATTATTATAATGAAAACTATAACAATACAAAACATAAGTGAAAATTCAATGAAAACACCAACATACCACAAAATCCATTTAAACATGCCTATCGACCCATGTTTGGTGGTTCTTCATGCAAAAAAGAATGGGTAGATAAAGTTTTTTGACGTAATTTCCACCCTTTACGATGCGTTATACGCGCTGATCTTTACACCATTTTAAGATATGTTTTAGTACTATGACGTGAAAGTTCAAAAATACAAAATATTTTCCCCCAACACCTCGTAAATTCACCTAAAACATGCCTATTGGAGCTCCGAATCTTGCCTTGAAAAGCCTACAATGATAACTTCCATAAAGGTCTTTAGACAAATTTTTTGTCGGGTTAAGATGTTTTTTTGCCGTATTTTTTTCGCCAGCCTAATGTACATGTGTTTATTTATTGGACTGCGTGGCCGTTGTTCATTCACGCATTTGAAAACGCTCTGAATCTTGCCTTGAAAAACCTACGATGAACTCGTCTGGAGGGTAAGAAATGATAGGTGCATCTTGTTGTACACGTAAGGCGAGTTTGATGGAACTTGCCGTGACTGTAAGGTGAGTTGCACCTATAATTTCTTGCACTCTACAACTGAATTTATTCAGCTTTCAGACGAATCTATGCATATCCTATAAATACTCGTAACAAATAATGTTCGAGTATAGAAGCTTTTTTCTCGAAAACTTAAATGTTCTATTTCATACCACATCAAACAATCCACTATTTTATATGTGGATTTTCTTCCAATGTGATGATCTATATACTTATTTTTCACGAAAAAGACATAACTGTATCTTTCAAATTTTTGAAGTTCTTCTTACAACATTATTTACACTTCAAAGTCATCCTCGTAGCTCATGTGTTAAGAGGATAAACGTTAAAGTGCCTCGTGCATCAAAGGGCTTCATATGACGGTCATGGCATCATAAATATATGGCATGTGGCCTCACGAGTTTGGTGATCTCATCAGTAACTGAAACTAGTGTTTCTTTCGTAGCTTGTTTATTGAACTCTGGTGGCGAAACTTTTGAACTAACAATATCATAAGTTCCACCAACGAAGCTTTCCTTACAACATTAGGTATGTTGCGTAAGTTTCAGCATAAAGATTTTAATGTCAGCCTCAACATGGTCTTCTTATCGGGATGAAGCAGTACATTAATGCACTCGTGCTTGCACTGTCGCCTCATTCTCTTATAAATGGGGCTGAAAGAAACTATACTATTAAGCTTAATTATACGCTGCCTTACAACACTCTAACAAGTAATGAACAGTCGGACAACTGTGCATCCTAAATTACTTATACAAAATTCTTCAACGTAAAAATTATTTACAAGTTTGATGAAACTCGCCGTGAGTGTTTGGTAGAGTTTTTGCACGAATGTATTACATTTATGTATAACCCTTATAAACGATAAATGCACTAAATATATTTCAAAATAAATTAGTTAACTTATTACTTTTATGAAAATAATATTTTCAATTACTTAAAATTCGTTTGGTCAAATTATTTTAAATGAAAAGATAAGTATATCGGGCTCAAACGTCGTCAAAAAATTGCAAAATAAATTAGTATGGATTTCAAGTTCTTCTTACAATATTACGAAATTAATATAAAAAACTATCCATTAAATTTTCCATAATTAATTCAAGAAAAAACTACTGCCGCAAAATTAATTTATTACAAACAAAACAACAAATATATCTTTCTATTCTTGGTCCTCTTCCTCTCTTCGGCCTTAGGGTTTGCTGGTGTCCCAAGTGCGTCTGGTCATACAAACACGGCCCGTGTCAAATTCTCAGCTGAATCGGGGTTTTTTCATCTTCATCATCATCGACACCTCTTCCTCTAACATCCCCACTCTCCTCCTCTGTTTCATCTTCATGATTGGGAGTCATACAACACGGTTGACTAAACATACTTGGACATGCTCCCCCAACAACGCTGGAAAATATAGAACCTGATATGGACGTCGTCGACAATAGTGTTGTCATTAACTCCACATCATGATGTTGCATTTCATGATATTGAGCTTGAGGGACCACAAACTCAGGCACATAAACACTTTCAGAAAAATTACATGTAGAACCTTGCACTTGTGATACAGATCTTTGTCCTTGACTCACCTAATTATCAAGCATACCTATCCACATGCCTCATTCATATGGAATATGCAAATTACATGATCCTTATGTCATAGAAACCAGCTTGATCCCAACTCGGAGACCCATATAACGGTTGAAAACTAGCGACATCAAATGCCTGTAATGTTGGTTCTAATCCAAGTTCTGGTTCTGGTATATCATGTCTTTTGCCACGTGTACCTATCATCCTCCCGGATCTACCTCCTAATGACCCTACACCAGATGTCGACTCAGCCGACGCTTCATGGGATTGTCGAATTAAAAGAGCAATATCTCATTTGGCTTGGTTCATCAAGTACAGTTTATTATTCGCAGCAAACCATTGATGGTACTCAGAAGTAGAGAAATCGAAATCAACCGCTCGAATGGATTGGACATGTGGTAACATGTTTTTCCTTTCATGTCACTCTCTTATGTATGTCGAATGTTTGGTTGGACAAGTTCCGATTCCAGTTTTGGTACATCATGTCTTATGCCATATGTACCTCTACGTGTACCTCTCATCCTCCCGAATCTGCCTCCTGATGACCCCACACCAGATGCCGACTCAGCCGATCCTTCATGCGCTTATCAGATTAAAAGAACAACATCATGTTTGGCTTGGGTCGTCAAGTACAGTTTATTGTTCGCAGCAAACCACTGATGGTACTTAGAAGTAGAGAAATCAAAATCATTCGCTCGAATGGATTGGACAAGAGGCGTCGTGTTTTCCATTATATGCTACTCTCTTATGTACGTCGAATGTTTGGTTGGCCAGTCTTTTTCACTCTAACCACGTCCGTCTAAGTCTTCCAATTCATCCAAGATGAGCAGATCAACCGGCATCGGCTGGTGGAATCTGAACTGCCTAAGGACCCGATTGCCGTAAAACATCTCAACAGTCACGAAATATAGTAACAACATTACGGAAAATCAATTGTCGGCATTATCGTACGCAATGGCCGGAATCACCATTTGACAGTTAACATCCAAATATGACATCCATATGAATTGTAACAATCCATCCAGTAAACAAAATCATTTGCATATAAATTAACATAATTTGGCAACTACCAACGAAAACTAAATATTCGATACAAATTTCAAATAACGAATTTGCATTACTTGATCTTGGCAGTAAATGTTAATCTTCGCTCACACTTCAAGGATTAATTTTGTATGGTACACATCCTTTTTGTTGTTTTATCTCCATCTACATAATATAAATACATACATACATCATGGCTCCCCTAAGAAATATTAAAAATAATTATGAGAATGAACATTATTAGCTTGTTGCGAGTGGGAATTCATACAGAAGATTGGAAATTGGATCCATGAATAGAAGCCTGAACCAGGCCCATAACTAAAGCAGCACCAAACACCCACCAATATTAGCGTGCACAAATCTCTCGTTGACGAATGTCTGGGTTGCTATCTTGCACAACTCTCGATAGAGGAAAGCTAATATTGCAGATCCCCAACTAAATCTTCTTACTTCGTACGTAATATTCAAGAGTCGAAGGTACTGCGTGTGCACGTGGAAAGTCGATTTGTCTAGCATTAGCATCCCACCGAGAATGTGCAATATATACGCTCGAGCAGTATTTGCAACTTCAGGCGATGTGGAATTTAGATTCACTTGAAACGCATTCTTGAGCCACGTCATCATCACCCGTTTGCAACCTATTTCCCGCCCCACTGGTGCGTTCCCTAAATGTTGCACACAAAGAGATTCTGGAATATAGTTGTTGCACGCAATGATTGGAAATCCCAAAAATTGGACGCCGAGATGCATATAAACATCTTGGAGGGTGATTGTGCACTCCCCACACGACATGTAAAATGTGTGCGTCTCTGATCTCCAACGCTCCATCAACGCATTAATCACCTACAACAAAATTTCAAAATCACGAATCTTCACCGCGTAATTAAATCCGAATGTCTCTAGAAATCCACAAATTTTTGTGCATGACGGCTCGTTCCATAGAATTCGGGGCCATAATTTATTCTCCTCCCTCTAGAAACACAAGATTTAAATTAAATTACTAACATACCTTTTATAAACTACAAATTAAAATTAAAATAAACAATTAATCAATTATTACCAATAACTCCATGTTGTTCGTGATGTGATCCTCTTCTCGTATTAACAACGCCATTTTTGTTCTAATAATTATCCGGGGGAAAATGTTAAACTATAACACCACAATTGAATAACAAATATTTTTACCAAAAGACACTAAAAAACACCATAGAATAAAAAAAATCAAAAAACGTTACCTTGAATCTTCGATATTTTTTGCGTGCTAGATTTCGGGGCTCTACGAAATTCACACGGCTTAACAACAATATCACTTGCTTTGCTCGAACTAAAGATGTTGAAGAATATTTAGGTGCTCAACACTCTAGACCAAACTTTCTATTTATACTACACAACATAAAATCCTAACTTGAAAAAAATGACCGTTGGGCAACATGTACAAAAGGTAACTCGCCATGGCTCTACGACTAGTTCTATTTCTATCCGTTAAACAACGGTCATTTTTTCCAAGTTACAGCACCGTTAGCCCATTCGAAACTCGCTATACCCCTAAAGCAAGTTCGGTTTAGTATTTGGTTAACCACTTGATTAAGATTTAAACATGATTATAATTTCAAAAAAAAAATGGGAACTCGCCGTGGTGATACGGTGAGTTTGAATAAAAAATAATATATTTTTGAAACTCGCCGTGGTGGTGTGGCGAGTTTACTGTAAGGGTGCTACTTTGGACAATTTAAAATGTCCTTAAGCCGTTATTTTCAAGGTTTGGTTTGCATAGGATCGAGAATAGTTTCCAGCTTTCTTCGGCCTAGAGTTCATGTAGAGTCTAAAATACAATACCCTAATTTAAGTTTCGAAATTTGTTCAAGTAATTTAAAATGTTAAACTTTTTTATAATATTTTAGGTTATTTTTTACAACAAATTTTAAAATTTGTCAAAATTAACCACCAACTAAAATATTATAAAAAATTAAGTTTCGAAATTTGTTTTTTTAAGTTTTGAGACTTGAAAAAAATCACAAAGAAAACTAACCTATTATATTATCAAAAGATCTAACATTTTAAGTTTTTAGACAAATTTCAAAACTTGCCAGTTTTTAACTACACCCTAGATTCACCTTAGGGTTCAAGGTTCAAATAGAAATTTATTTGATATTCGTACAATTTTTTTCCAATCTATTTATAAGTTATGATTTTAGTTTGTGTTTTAATTTTTTTGTCTATTGACACGGTTTTTCTTCTGTCTATTGACATGTTCTCTGCTTTTGTAGTACGTATCATTCTTCTTATTAAGGTCTTTCTTTATTCTTCTTGCTTGAATGGACCTTTCATTGGCAAATCACTCTATCGTTGATGGTGAATACGTGACCATCCATTAGGAAGAATCTCCTAAAACCTAGATGTTTGTAGACAACAAGATATATATATATATATATATATATATATATATATATATATATATATATATATATATATATATATATATATATATATATATATATATTTATTTAGAGAGATAGGATCCAGATTACATTGTGTAAAACTCATTTAGTTTTACACTAATTCATAGCCATTGAATGAGTGAAATGAATGTATGAGATTACCAGTAAAAATATGAAGATTATCACTTGGGAAAAAAAGATAAGGAAAGAATCTTAGCCATTTATTTCCATCATCCAACGGGTCAAAAATAGTGTAAAACTTATTGAGTTTTACACAATGCAAGTGAATTCTAACCATATATATATATATATATATATAAATGTATCTAATTTACACCAAATTTAACTCTTTACCCAACAATAAAAGCTCAAAGTTTGTTGAGCTGCTAGCTTTTCCCAGCTTTTTGTCTATTGACTATGAAATACTAAATCATTTTTTATAACACAATGACTTATTTGATTTCATTTCATTTTTAACTTGTAATTATATTGTTTTATAAATGCTTATGCCAATTAAATAATATTCATGTGTCAACACCGTTAGATTTTTCAACTTATTTTATTAGATGGGATTTTGATTTTCTTTCATTTTTAAACTTGTAATTATGTTTCTTTATGGATGATTATTGCTAATTAATAACGTTCATGTTAACATCAACTTTGATTTTCAACTATTTGACTACATGGCATTGATTATCTTCTTCGCATGAAAAAAAAAATCAAATCATTATTGTCATTCCAAAACATATAAAAATCAAAAATCGATTCGAATCGTAATATTATTTATCGACACTATGAGGAGATAGTTTCTGTACTTTTTATATATGGATATCGATACAGTTTTTGGCCTCTGATAGATCCCTTTCCACGCGTAGTTTTATGGATTTTGTATTGATTCATTAATGAGGAATACGAAAAATTGATATCAAGGATGAAGTTAATTTTTTTTATATATATAGAGGGTCAAAAATATAATTTTAAATTTTTAGGGTTTATTAAGTTTTTTCTCATTCGTTTAATGTATATTATGTCAGTTTTAAGGGGTTAATGGATGAGTTTTTATTTTATTTTTAGGGTCAAGGCCGTTGCCTTTCTCGGAATAATTCTATAAAGGGGTTATTAAGTATTTAAATTAAAAGTTAGAGAGTAAAATTTAATTTATCTAATATTTAAATTTGTAGGACCTAAATTGTTATTACACCAAAAAATTAAAAGGCGGTTAAATTAACATTTTAAAACATTTAATTAAAAATTATAATGTTTAATACAAATTTCTAAAAATAAAAGAATATACTATATTTTGAACCCAACAAGTAATCACAGTAGAAAAAACGATATTATTTATCTTAGAAGATATGAGTTCAATCCGCATTGTGTCAGAAATTATTGAAGACCAAAACCTTCATGGACCCTTCTTCTATTCCATCACTTCTTATATACATATATTGACATCTTCATACACCATAATCATGGTGTCAAAAATTATTGGACGAACTAGAAATATTGTTACAGTATCGAAAAAATGAGTATTATTGGAAGTTAGCAACAATTCTTGCCGATTTTTAGTATAAAAATTTACTTGGTTGTACGTCACTTCAGCAACTCTATTGATTTGATAATTTTATCTTTAAATAAACAATTAATTTATGGAACACACCATTTCAACAAATATTATTTTCAAATAATATTATTCGAACAATTTATCTACAATCAAGAGTGTAACGGTAAACCAGCAATCCCAAAGGGGAGTAACTGCAGGAAGAAGAAAGTAGGTGGGAATTGCAGGCGGATATTGTCAGACTCATTTCCTGGTGATAAATGCCCAGAAATGAATGAATCATATTTATACCCGAAATCAGCTGACAACACATGCAACTGCTCAACCTGCCCATCTCCATTAACACCCTTTCCATAAGCTTCTGCAAATGTATTATTACTGGTAAAGATTTATTGCTCGACTTGTTAAATGTTCATCGCTACTCAGATCTGACCATGCAATAGTTTCCTGAGTTTCGGAATGAGACAGAAGTTTATAATAACTTGGAAGATAAAACAAAATCCGTGAGAGCTGGTCTCCTGCATGATTAAAAGTATGCAACAATTCTTGAGTGATACAAAGTTAAAATTAAATATCGAGAAAGGTTATCAACGATCAGTTGATCTAGGGAATGAAACGTTACGTCTTTTAAGTAAGGTTAAGTGTTTAAATTCTGACGTTATAAATAGAGAAAACTGGATTAGGAGGATTGGTTCCATATTGGCCCTGTACAAAACTCGATTAAGATTAGTTAATTAATGAGTCGGGTATCGGTGATTAAACCAAAACAATAATCAATTAAATATTTAAATTTAAAATACAAAAATAATAAAAACTTTATTTGACTAATTTTAAACTAAAAACTTAAAATGACATTATATCAAAAATATTTGGGAAGATAAAAAAATCCCTCCTACCCCATGAATGGCTTTGCCCGTGCTGAGAGTCCTAATGAATTTAGAGAATCGAAACATCAATGTTATACTATATTATTTTCGATATGGACTATAAGCATATCAGTTAAACAATAAATAGGGTTAATTAATGATTTATGTTATTATGTAGAGAAAATATTTCATGTATTGTACGTAGAAAACTTGATATTTAGAAGACGTTTAATTTTGGGTTTAAAATTTTAGTTTAAAATTTAAGATTTAAGAATTTAAATTTTAGTGTTTAAAATTTATAGTTTGCGGTTAGAATTTAAGTTTTTTGGTTAATAATTAGATGTATTCAAGATTTTAAGGTTAAAAATTTTAATTTTAATCTTTAAAGTAAACTTAGACATATTTATGAGGTGTTTTTTTCACTATAAGAGTACGGAATTATAATTTATTTATATTTTTATAAACAATAATGTTTGAACATAGATTATCGAAAAAACTTATCCATCATTCTTTAAATTCTAGTTGGCAGCTTTTTATACCGAAAAAAAAAACAAAGGGTTGAACCTATTAAACGGTTTTAGTAAAAAAACCGAAGATGTTTATGCGGAAATTCGAGTTAATTAAAAATATTTATAAAGTATGTGTATTTTGTCAAGAGGTTAATAATATTTATAAATGAATACTTCTAGACTATTAAAAAAACAAATGGTTGTGGTTTTTACAATTCAAAATATAAGAAACCTTGCTAAAAAATTAAATAAATTATCTATATTTTTACAATTTGTAGATAATAAGAAAGCAAGGCAACACCGCTCGTGGATCAAACACAAGCAACTCGCCGTTGTCCCCACTCACCGAGTCATACCCACCTCGCCCATCCATCAACGACTCGTACCCGAACCCCATCCGCTTCGACACTCGACCCGCAATAACCCGGCAAACCAACATCTCCCTCCTCCCCCTCCCACCTCCCGCTCTCTCATGCGCCCCGCCGCTCCCGGCGTACGTGCAGACCGCCGCATCCTTCCCGCCGGAAAACATCCACGTGTCGCTCATCCCACATTCCCCCAAAGTGGGACCCAAACAACGGAAACGCATGACCTCGTTCCCGTCCGCCACGCACCTCGCGTTCTCCTCGTCACCAGAACCCGAACAACCCGAACCCGATCCAGACCGAGCCTTGACCATCTCCCGGTACTCCTCGAACCGCGTCACCATCCTCGGCCAACTTTGAACCTTGAAAACCATCTCGATGCGACCGGTGAAACTCTCGGGACTCCAACTCGAATGAAAAATAATCTCCACGACATTCCTCGAAGGATGACCCTCGGGTAACTCGGTCAGCGTCCGGGTAGAGCTACTCCGCCTCGTCCTCGCCGGAGAATTACCTAAATCGGGTTCGGGTTTGCTGCCGGACCTCGGCAGCAGTTTCTGCTTAGAATTCTTACTCGTTTCGACAACATCTTTGATGCTCCGATAACTTGATCTACAACTGGAACTGGAAATCAAATTCTTGCGGTTCGGCTGATAAACATCTTCGAATGCTCTCGATTTACATTGCAAAGATTTGATCCACCCGCTCGCCATAATCACTCGTTTTTTTCCCAGTTTTTTTTCCTTTCTTTCAAAAGAAATTATTTTCTTTTTTTTTCCCCTTCTGGATGAATGAAAAGGAATGGACATGGCGGGATATAAATGACGGGTTTATATCGTGTGGAGGGGAAATGACGAAAATGGAGCTAAGGAAACTACAGAGACAAAGGAAGTGAGGTTATTATTACCCACGTGAGCTCTTGTCGTAAGAAGTGTTTGCTTTGGGTGTTCAGACAAAGATTCTATAACGACAAAAGCAAGTTGACCCTTGACCTTGACATTATTACATAATTATGTTTTCGTTTTTTCCTCTTCCCATTTTACTAATGATATCATAGTATTAGTAGTCATTGTAATACACTTTATATTACACTTTGATCTTAACAAGTGAATTGATTTAGGGTAAAATGAGTTTTTAGAGAGCTATTAAAAAATACACCAAACAACTAAAAATTACATATTTTCAATCAATTTTTGCACCTATATTTTATTTTCAAACTTAATTTTTGAAAATGTTAAAAATTTTAACTTTTTTCCAAATTATCGCTCTCGTTGTTTTCTCCCTAAAATTTCATTATAAAAACAATCCTGAACGAAGCTTTAGTATATTTTAAATAATCAGAATTTAATATTATTTATTAAAAAACTATTTTAAAAAATTAAATGAGTGAGTGTGGTTTGCAAAGGTGTTTGATTCATAGGAAAGTACTTACCTGGAGCCATGGGCTACCTTGGGCAACTAGTAATTTGAGGCACCAAACATTGCACTCCATGGTTTAATTTTTTGTGAAATTAAAATATAGCATAAAATATTTTAATTTTTTGTATTATTTTATGGGTATGGTGGTCCTATTAGTCCCCTATTGTGTTTCACCTCTTTCTGTAAAAAATCTATTCGTTAATTTTTCTTTTTATCATTCTATGGATATGCCATCTGTATTTCGATAGAATATTCAATATGTAATTTATATTTTTAAAGTGTCTATTGTGTAGTTGTATTTTAATAGAAATTATTGGGGGATAAATTGTCTCAATATTGTATTTGGAAAAAGTATTTTCCAATATATCTGATTTTAAACAATATTTTTTATTAAAATATTAAAATCGACCTTACTTGTCGCCCTGCCCCCATATTATCATTGTTGAAGACGGGCTGCAAGCTAGCCGTCTTCAATTTTTTTAATAAAAACAAATAAAACACTGTTTAAAGACGGTTTCAAATTTATTTCGTCTTGAATATTGTATTTGGAAAAAGTATTTTCCAATATATCGTACAACTGTAATGGTGATCATACAACTGCCATGGAACTCTTGCATAACAAAATTGTATTCAAAGGCATATTCAAGTTCTTGTAGCAATTTGTACAACCTCTTGCACAACATAATTGCATAACATATTTATTTCTTTCGTCTTTGATTATGCATCATGTTTAATTATGCATAACAATGAGAACACAATTCGGCCACGATTAATGATAACCTTATGAAGGATCATGGCCGGATTATGCTCTCATATATATATATTTAACAATAGAGTTTGCTTCATACTAAGAAATATGCAGCCTTATACTGAACTTAATTTGACAAATTAAGCAACATACCTTAGGTTAATTACAGAACGTTCCAAGCAGTTGTCTCTATTTATCTGGATGCGAATATGCAGGCATTTGTTTCGACGTTTTCATAAAGTAAATGACTTGCCCTTCAAGTGAAAGAGGTTAGTCACCGTCTGATTCTTAATTAGGGATGACTAAAATTAAACCCAACTCGAAAAAAAAATAAATTCTTTTAACTTAACTTGACGCTGGAAAAAATTAACCTAACTTTATTCAAATTATAATTTTATAAACTCAACTCGATTAAAAAAATCAAATAATGTTTGATATGTAAAATAAGACTCAAATAACTCGAAAATTTTAATACTATAATTACAAATATCCACAATTAAAATTTAACAAAATGTCGAATAATATGAATCGAACAAAATTTAAACAAAATTTGAGTTATAAAATAGAAATCATCAACTTGACTAACCCAAAAAAAATTTATTCGACTTGCCTCAACTCGATCCACCCCTATCTGTAAATTTCTCATTTATAATAATTTAGGTACGGCCCAATATGAGATAATTGAACTTTTCAAATGGTTTTAGTGGAAAAGTAATTGTTGTTATCCTTAGGAGGTCTAAGTTCGAGTAAATTGTCTATAAGGTGTGTGCTTCTTAAATTTATCGACGATTATAAAATGATCGGTGTGACATTATAATACTAATAAAGTTTGATAAAATTTAATGACCATTTTGAAACAGTTTGATAAAACTAAATGAACTTTTATAACGATTCATAAGTTCATTGACCATTTTTGTAACATCATAGTGATCATTTGGTAATCGTTCGAAAAAAAAGTTAATGACCATTTTGTAATTTTTAAAAGTACAATGACCAAAATGATCATTTGAACATGATTTAGTGACCTCTTGTGTACTTTACCCATAATATTAAGCTATTAAAGTAAAAATGATCTTTAAAGATTTAATTGCACCATCCGCCACCAAACTATGACACTCATTCTAAATTGATATCCCAACTGTTAAACGTTTCAATTTCGTTTTCAAACTATAATTCTTATTCTAAATTGATTCCAAACTTTTGAAATCCTAATCTCATCTCGGCTAATCATGTCCTCTATGAATAAACCTATTGGAAAATTTGTTAATATGTAAATATTAATGTGTACTATGTAATAATATGATGTAAATATTAATGTGCACTATGTAATAATATGATGTGACATAAATAATAATCAATGTTGTTTTTTCATTAAAAAATTAATATTGATTTAAGTAAAATAATTATTTAACTTTAAAATATAGAATATTATAAAACAAATTGAGAGAACAAAAATAAAACCAAAGAATCTTTCAATTTCATTTTAAATAATAATTTCCAAAAACGTGATACAATATTAATTATCTTTTATGTTATATCATATTATTACGTAATACACATAAGTATTTATATGGCAATTAACCATTTTTCTTATGAGTTTATTAACAAAGAATGTGATTAGCATATAATAATAGTTTGAGATGAAATTGAAATATCAAAAGTTTGAACATCTATAAGAATGAGAGTTGTAATTTAATGATAAAATTAAAATATTTAAATTTTTAGGGACAATTTTAAAATAAATGTCACAATTTTGAGTGCGTATGATGCAATTAAACACTCGAGTAAAACAAAATTCTCTTCCCACTTTGATCGGGTTTAAGATATTCAAGATTTGACAATTTTAAAACGAAATATATAATCATAATATAATGAATAAGTCGTTCTAAATTCAAACAAATATT
This sequence comes from Hibiscus mutabilis, assembly GCA_019671005.1. NCBI lineage: Eukaryota > Viridiplantae > Streptophyta > Magnoliopsida > Malvales > Malvaceae > Hibiscus > Hibiscus mutabilis. The sequence goes on along the minus strand of CM033717.1, from coordinate 1,293,873 downwards.
TTTTAAATATTGTGGTTAGCTGAAAAGATGAACTCGAAATTTTATGTTAGAGATGCGAACTTTTAAAAAGTTATTCTAAAAATATAATAATATAAAATCACACAATTTTAAGTGTTGTAATATTAAATTATTAATAAAAAATTAAAAAAAATGTATAAACTATATGAAAATTTAAAATTTTTATAAAATTGATCAAATTTCGAAATCTTACCCATCCTGATAATTAGTAATTTCTATTTCGATTATTGATTTTTTCAAAGACTAGTGGATGCTTGATTGTCACACTTATAATATATATTTATATATGGCTCAAGTTGTTAGAATTATGGTAGCGACCGGTCACATAATGCCCACATCGGTCGATGTCCCTGTTTCAAGGTTTCAATTTTCACGGCTTTAGTCCGATTAATATTCGTCAACTTTTTGATCGTTTGGTTTGAATTTAAAATAAATAGTATTTTTCTTATTTAATTTAGTTTTTTTCTTTATTGCTGTTTAATTAAGTGATTCTCACTTCTGATTTGTCATTATTCTTGTGCTTTTTTTCTCTTCTCTATTTCTTTTATTTTTTATTCATACATATTTAAGTTGATCTATTGTTACGTCATCGGAATTCAGCCGGAGTAGACAGTAAATGATTTTTTTTCTTGATCTTATAGTATGTTTTTTACTCTTATCTTGTTGATATATCATTGTTTTGAAATCTTGAATTCATTTTCTTTTAGGCATAATACTAAAAAATATCCCAACGTTCGATTGAACCCATATTTTTTGAAGTAATTAGCTATTAACGTTTTATTTTAGGTCAAAATGACTTCTATGCGGACGAAAACTATTAGTCAACCAACGGTAAATGATATAAAATAATAAAAAAATACATGGCAGTGCTCGTCGCGATAGCAATGTCATATATGAAAATATACCGGCTTTACAGAATGACACGTCAATTTAAAAATAAATTTATAAAATTGTATAAAATATAAAATATTTTTGTCTTTTGACGTATTATTCTGCCAAGTCATTTCAAGTTGTTTATCGTCAGTTGACTAACAGTTTTCATCCGCATATAAGCTATTTTGACCTAAAATAAAACGTTGATAATTAAATTAGTTCAAACAAAAATAAATGCCAAAGTAATAATTCAATTAAACATCATAGATATTTTTTTAGCATTACGCCTTTCTTCTATTGATAAACATTTGAAATTACTAGAGATAACTACAGTTAAATTATAATAAAGTCACTTTGTTAATGGGTATTATTATTATATGCATTTTTATACTAACATTAACAATGTTTATATTAATTTTGTGAACTATTTATATAAATTTATTTTTCAATAAAACTAGTCACTATTATTGAGAAAAAACATTGAATTAAAAATAAACTTTTGGACAATCAAAAGCAAAAGTAAAACTAAATTATAAACTATTTTTTAACATCGAAAGATTCAAAATTAGTATATAATATTTGATTCAAATAATTTATAAATCTAATCGACCTCAAATTTAATTAATATTTAAAAAATATAAATTCAAACTTCACATGAACATATCGTATCAGCATAAAAATCAAGCTCATTTTCTAAAACACCACTATGTATTATTGTGTGAATCAAATGACAGATTCTAAGCTCGCCCGTGAACACACCAGTTGAATCCAGCCAGGAAAATTCCATCGGCAACATGCCGAGGTTTCAAGACTTTCCTCCTACAAAACTTACTTAACTCACGGACGTACGTATAATTTTATGTTAGAGGGAATAAACTAATAAAATTTTAGGGAGTAAACTTATAACATTTTAGAAGACGAAAATAGATTTTTAGTAAAAATACATAAAAAATTTATTTTATTTTTCAAATCATATACGAATTTCAAATTTCTAGGGATGTCTGGTCACCCAGCCCCCTCGGTCCAACCCTGCGTATACCAACAAAATTAAGGTTTGTTAGCAGTAACCATCAATAATCTCAGACTATTGTAGAATATTATGTGAGGAAGCATCTTGTCTGGTCTGTCTGTCCCCATTAATTGTTGCTAATATCTCATAATCTTCAATTCCATAACTTGTTCTTCACCAAACTCCTCTGTAAGATCAAACATACCTTTTTTAGGGAAATTAAAACCCTTTTGAGTTATTCCATTTGATCAGTTCTACTGGGAACTTGGAATATGTTTAGAGTTTAATGGGAATGAATCTCAATAAATCTTTAGAAGATTATGGAAGAAACGTGAGGGTTTGACAAGCTTGGCTACCCTCTAATGATACTGTTTTAGTTTGTGCATTAAATTTTATATCAGTAATAAAGTAAATTCAGGGTCCCATCTTACTAGTTTGTGCATTGAAAATTAGACATTATGTCCCATAAACAAAGTTAAAGGTTCAAATACGAAAGCTGTGAACGGAGAAAACTAGGTTAAGAAGATTAAACTTAATCCCAATTAGTCGGATACTGGTAGTGAAACTAAAAAATCACACAAAGAAAATTAATTACCGAACTTAACACTGTTTAATGTTTTGAATTATTACTTAGATGAAACTCAGTTGCAAACCATATGATTTATGCTGAGGAAGATCTGCAGATTGATCCTGTAAGAGTAGTGGGAACATGGCAATGTGCTATCATTTCCACCTCACACTCACAAACATATTCCAAACTTCACCTGCCAGCTCAAAATGATGATCCTACAATTTGATTAACATTAAATTAACAACCGACTAGCCCTCTTGAAAACACTATAAAACCCCCTCCCCCTCCCCCTTCGCTCCAAATTCACCATCTTCAAACACTCCTACTCTCAACTCTAAGCTAACAGGTGTTTTGAGAAGACCAAAATGGCTTCAAAAAGATCAGCTTCCATGGCCCTCTTTTTGGCACTCAACATTCTCTTCTTTTCCCTTGGCACTGGTTGCAACTCCTGCCCTTCCACCAACCCCAACCCAAGGCCGAACCCGGAACCCCACTCCTACTCCATCTGCACGAGGCAGATGCCCCAGGGATGCCCTTAAGCTAGGTGTATGTGCTAATGTGCTTAACTTGGTCAATGTCGTCGTCGGTTCACCCCCGGTGCAGCCATGCTGTTCCCTCATCCAAGGCCTCGCCGACCTCGAAGCTGCCGTCTGCCTTTGCACCGCACTCAGAGCTAACGTCTTGGGACTCAACCTTAACATCCCACTTTCCCTTAGCTTGCTTCTTAATGTTTGCTCAAGGAATGTTCCTACCGGATTCCAATGCTAAATCCCCATATCTTCACTATCTTCATCTTTCTTGGCAATAATTAAGTGTTTTCTTGGCAACTTTGTTGTTTCAATGTCCTAGTGGGAGTTGATACCGAATAACTCCAATACTCGTCTTCAAGTGTGTTTTGTCTTAGAGATTTTTGTATCTCTAAGTGACATGAAAAAGACATGTATTGTTTTCCTTCATGTTCCTTTATCAATTTAGTAATATGATGTCTAAAGCTCGTTATGGTTATGAATTTAATATTTTAACGATAAATAAATCGAGTTTGAATGAATAAAAATAACACGAACTAAAACAAATTTTCATGCATAGATTTGGGTTCCGGACTCAGAATATGTCGAGAAAGATGTAAGCCACCTCACACGAAAAACCGATGAGAAACATTAAAGAGAAACCTCATTTCACTGCACAAAAGGGCAAAGAATATTTGGACTATTGGATTTATATATGATAATAAATATTATATCTGTTTGGGATTTGAGTTAAGCTCAACCTCAAATATATCTTGTTTTGTATTATTTTTTTAATAAAACATTAGATTCAACATTTCATTCATTATTAAATTAATAAATTATTTATTTCTTCTATACATAAATATGTAATTGTTAGAAGATGTGACCTGGATTTTATCTTTTTTAGGCTCGAAAAATTTGTGGTGCAATTAAATTGGTGAAAAATTAGAGGAAAAAAATAAAATCTTTGGTGGATGCAAAAGAAGTGAGTTTAAAGGGGAAAATTCAGTTTGATTGAATTTCCTTTGTAATCGAGTATTTATCCTTATAAATATATACTTTGAGAGTTAGGTTAGAACAAAACAACCACAAAGCTTGCTAATCACATAAATATTTATTTTATTTTATTGTAGATTAATATATCTATCGTTATCTTTCAACAATTATATTATTTTATTGTACTTTGGAGTGTACTCTTGTAATTCACTTCTTGTGATTTTTAATCTTACTAATAAGATTCATTTGGCTGAGAAAAAAACTGACATTATTTGAATGATTATATCATAAAAACACAACATATTCTAGGAAGAAGTTAAACCCCAAGTAGATATAACGAGAAAACTATAATTGTCATTTTTTTTAAGAATGAAAAGAATTGGTGAAAAAGTGTAAACACATTGTTTTCTTGTAGAGAAATTTCGAGTCCAATGAAAAATAATTAGCAGATAATTAAAATAAAATATAGTTAGAAAATATTATTATGATAGTAATATAATAAATAAAATATGAGTAAATAAATCTATGTTTTAAAAAATGATATTAGAAAGATTCTAATCTGAATTAAAATGAAGTTTTTTTTTGAACCATTGTTTTTCATCTTTTTCCACTTCCCCAAAACATTTTTAATAAAAACATCTTTTTTAATGTTTTCAAATTTTCACTTATTTTTTATTTTCTAATTTTACAACTAAGCACATTTTATTCACCGTTTTTTATTTTTTAAGAAAATAAAAATGAAGTCAGACTCCATTCTCTGGAACTAAACGAAGCCTAAAGATTTGAATTTTGAAGATCAATATTACTAGGGGTGGCAACGGGGCGGATCGGGGACGATTTTGCATTTTCCACTCCGTCACCAACGCTTGCGGGTACGGTTTTAGGGAATCCCCATTAAACCTTTCGGGGATTCTTTCGTTCCCATACCATCTCTTACGGATCCCGTGATTTTCGGTTAATCCTCATACCCAAAAATAAACATAATTTAATACATTAAAACAAATATCCAACATTAAATCTCTAAAATTACAAACATAAAAGATAAATTTAGTTTTACCAAACAACAAACAAATCATTTCAAAACTATAAAACATGACTTAAATTTTAAGCGTTGAAACATGGCATCGTACACTACCTTTAAAAGAAAATGTGTAACTAATAATCTATAGATCCAAATCATGATCTGTTTCTTCTAAAGGGAACTAGATTCGGTAATCTTTTCAACCATATAAATTACATCTTCTATTTTTTTTTGTACGATATATTGTGAATTTCCGAAGTCATTGTTGTTTTTAAAAATAGTCTGCTGTCTTTTCTTTTGACCTTTGCTAACTCAAAGATTAATAATTCCTAATATATAACTCGAACTCGAGAACTGTTTTATTTTAAACGAATCTAGACTTTCATATGATTATAGAAATATAAGGCTCACTTCCTAATTTATCTTGTAGAAGTTTTGGTGATTTTTTAAAGTCATTGCTAAAACTTTTTTTAAGAAATCTACTGCCAAATTTTCATGACCTTTCAACATTCAAATATTCATATTATTTAGAATACACATCGAATTGACCACCGTGTATTTTAAACAAAATTAGATTAAATCATGTTTACAACAATGTATAGACAGCATTCTAATTATTTTTATAGAATTTACGAAGAATTTTCAAACTTACTCTAGCCGGCCACACCCAAGTGATAATAGATTTTGATAAAAAAAATAGGTAAATGAACCTTATGGCCATCAAACTTTGTAAAATATCGGGATCCCTACGGATATTTTTCGGGGATCCCCGCGGTGATTTACATGGATACGGTTCGATTATCCCCTATAGTTCGGATATAACAATCTCCTTCCCCATTTGAGCTTCGATTATAAAACTTCCCCCGTTCTCGTCCCTGTGGGTGAAGATTTCGGTTATTCTCCATACTCATCGGTTCGGATCCCCACGATTATCGGTTATTCCCCACCCGACTGCCACCCCTAAATATTACTAAAAATGATAGTCTAAAATCCAAACATAAATAATAAATGAGTAATTATATCACACATGGGCGGTGAAAATAAAAAGTTTCGACGATCGTAGTTTTGGTTTAGGGTGTATGATTTAGAGGTTTAAAATTTAAGGGTTGTGGTTAGAATTTAGGGTTTATAAGTCAAAACTAAAATCCCTAACATATTACCCTAACCAAAACTCTAACCTCTAAACCCCTAGTTTGTAACCAGAACCCCTAAATTCTAAACCCATAAACATAAACTCATAAACTCTAAAACTAAAACAATTGGGGAAACTTTGAGTTTCCACCTGTGTATGAAATATTTTTGGCATAAAGCAAAAAAAATGCCCCCAACGGTTGACTGAATCGTCATATTGGCCCCTATTTTTTGGAGCAATTCAACCCTCAATGTTTCATTTTGAGTCAAAATGGTTCATTTGCGGATGAAAACTATCAGTCAACTAACAATAAATGACTAGAAATGACGTGACAAACATATATGACAATGCATGCTAACATGGCAGTATCATATAGACAAATATGTAAACTTGAAAAATGTTACTGTAGCGACGTTTTTTTTGGAAAACTACCTTTAATGTGTCCCACTTTTTGGAGAAAGTTTTCTTAAAAGGGGATTTTCTTTTGAAAAATCGTAATCCTTTGGAAATCGATCAAAAATTGGGAGTCGCCACCGACCACTTGGATTAGGTAGGCCGGACACCATAAAACTAGAGATTCATTTTGAAAGGGTTCAGGAGTTGGTTACGTGTGGGGAAGGATTAGCACCCCCATCACGCCCGGAAATCGGTACCAAAGTATTTGTTGCTTTTAATCGAAGGAAATTGTCGAAATTTGGAAAGAATTTAATTCGGTGACCTTAATTGGAAATTAACCTTAATTGAACGGGCTTCGTCAAATTGGTGGGTTCAAATTAATTGGACATTTAATTAATAAGGTTGACGATACATCAAACCATAGATTAAACCGACATCAAATAAGCCCGACTACCGTATTAATTTACCGTTTGAATCATGTACGTCACCTTTATACATGGTGCAAGTAGTTAGGGAGTGATGTAATGACTTTGCCAAGTTTTAATTGTATCTTGAGTCAGTAAGGATTAATTCAAATATTTAGTAAACATCCTTTAAGCTCGGAATGTTGCGACCCAAATATCGGAACTAATGAATACCTCCCCTTTTTGTGATCCAATTAATTAACGTGCCATCAAAATAGTTATAGTGACATGAATGACAAAATAGGAGATGGCAAACAAAAGGCATAAAAGATAAGCACATAAGGCCCACCCCAAGACCTAACCTAAAAAGCCCAAATTATTGAAGTTCAATTAGTGACCTAACGATTAATTAAGTGATTCTACTATTTAATCCTAAATTAATTATCCCTAAATGACTAAGATCCTAACAAATTATGATAATTAATCGAGAATTTAAACGCCAATCTAAGTTTGAAATCAATTTTAACCTAAACCATTAAGAAACGTTCAATTAATTTAACGAATTTAGCATTTGCTCTAATGAGCAAAGAGCAAATTAAAATTCATTAGCTTAATCCGAACGTTAATCTAACCAAGCCCTTAAGGAATCTAAATCTAGAACTAATATAATCAATTTAAGAATCACGCCCCTATAAGATGAGCACGCGATTTAAATTATTTGAATTAATCCATTTAACCTAACCCAAACCCCCAAAACCAGGCCCAAAACTTAACTAATACTAGGCCTAAAACTAAAAGCCCCAAAATTAAAACTATGCTTACACTAAAACTAGGCCAATCCTAAACTATTTCAAGCAAGGCCTAAACTGAAAGCCCAAAATTAAAACTATGCTTACACTAAAACTAAGCCAACCCTAAACTATTTCAAACAAGGCTTAAACTGAAAGCCCAAGCCCACACATCACCAAAAATATTGCATCGTCTTTTTAAAATATGAACATATTATATATAACATATATATAGATTTTACAAAATACATATTATATGTAGAGAAAGAAGGATACATATATATATATATATATTATGAATTTCTTTAAATCATATATGTATATAAAAACATTTTTGTTAGTGTATATTTTTATAAAATTATCACTTTTTACAAGAATTATATATCAAAAGTGTTTAAAAAAGACCTTTTATTACCATTTTAGATAAAAACATATATTCTATACTCTAAATCATGTGTCACAAACACCGCAAAACGCTACGCTTAAGAAAAATAACATCCAACACGAACATTTCAACCGGTATATAAAAAAATAGATTCAAACACGAATAAAGGCAATAATCAAACGAACAAGATAAACTATTAATAAAATGCATGAAGAAAGAAATTACATACTGGAAAAATGACAAAATTGAAAAGAAATAAAAACTTGAGACTTAATTAAAAGGATTACTGGGACGATATTATAAGAACATATAAAACTACAAGGACTCAGACTGTAATTATGAAAGGCGAAATGGCCTCGGAGGGGATTTCAGGGACACATAGGGACTATTCGTGTAATTAAAAAAAACAGAAGGGTTAAAGCCGGTATTATAACGACGTAGAGGCCCTTATTACGCTAATACATAAGAATTATCTATATATTTTTTTATATATATAATACTATTATGTTTATATTATATATACTTACTATATTTATGTTTATTATTTGCATAGTGTTACTAGTATATATAAGGTGTGGTGTGTGTGTATATTATAAGCTATGTATGTATACGTACTAATGGTGTATGTGTGTAGCGTATGTATCTATCTAAATGCAGCGTATTTGTTTAATGTGTGTAGATGTTATGTTAGTATGTTACATTAATATTTGCATGTGTATTCGTATGTTACACTTATATGGGTGTGCAAAGTGCGTATATATATGTAACGTTTATTATTATTATTATTATTATTATTATTATTATTATTATTATTATTATTGGACTAGTGTAAAATAAAATTTAAAATATAAAACCCAAATATTAATTAATGATCCAATCAATTTATTACAAAAAACCCAAAAATATATTACAAGGCCCGTATTGGTACGACCCGGTATATTAAAAACCCTAAAAACTAAAGTCGATACCCCTCTTTTATCTTGCGCCGCCGTCATTTGGACCGTTGGATCAAGTCTTGATCAACGGTCGGATCGATCAAGATAATCCCGGTGGCGCGTGTGATGTCACTCTCGGACCGTTCGAATGCTCACTCGGCGTGCGTTTGCGCGCGAACCGTTCATTACCCCTACGCCGCGTGTCGTCATCTCCGGCCAAGTACCACGCATTTCAAGGCTCGATCTAGGCGCTCATCCCCCATGTAATCACGGCCGTTGGATCGGATCGATCCAGCGGCAGTAGATCTGGCGAGAAGACACCACCACCATGACTTCCCATGCGACACCACTCCGCCCGTCTTGCCGGTTCAACCCACGCGCTCGAGAGAGCGTGCAAAAGCACCAAAAAGATGGATTATCGGTACCAAAAAATCAGATCGATATATATTTCAATGTAATAGCGCTAAAAAAAAAAAAAAAGGCGAGAGAAAATCCAAAAATTGTTGTATTATCACCAAAGTCTTGAAATACAAAAAAGCAGCATAAGTTCGGTGGTAAAAAAAAAAACTTCTTGTCTTTCTTTCTTACTTACATGCATAAAAAATGGAGAGTTTACGTAAAAGAAAGAACCTTTCCTTTTTGTGATAAGCTCACGAGGTGAGCCACAAAAAAGGGGTTCTTCTTTGTCCTTTAGCCGAAATACCATAGATCTAAGATTTTGGTGGTCTCAAAATAAAAGCGTGGCGGTTTTTGTGAGGGTTTTGGGGTTGGTCTTTCAAAGATGGAGTTTTGTTCTCGAAGAGGTCGAGGTTAGGTCTTAGAACCGATAGGCGTAGAGGGTGGTGGCAGATGGCAGGACCATCAAACGACCTCGAGAACCATGGCGGTGAAAGGGTCGGGGCTTGGTTTTTTGGTATATTAGAGAGGGAAGCGAGCTTTTGCTCTGAAGAAAAAAAAAATGAAAGGAAAAATGAAAGTGAAGTACGATTATCGGGTCTTATAGACCTAAAATAAAATAAAAATGGTCTAATTACATCATAAATCCTCCCTTGTCCCCTATATTTTTCGTTTTGAGTTTTCGCGTGGGTTAATCACGATTACGGTCCTTTTTCTTTTCCATTTTATTTCGTTTTGATCACTAAATTAGCGAATTCAGATTTTAAATGGTAAAATTACCCCTTAACCATCCCGCGTTTTGAATTTTTCATTTGGGTGCGCCTCTTGGTCTAATTACAGTTCAGTCCTTTCAAGTTTGATCATGATTGCATTTTCGTCCTTAAATTGCATATTATTATCCTTTAATTTTACATCCTTGATGTTTATTTCTTTTCATTTGATCTTTTTTTCATGTAAATATTTATTTCGTATTATAATCGTGTATGTTGATGTAGTCTTTTGCCTATTATATATCCCTCATACGTACCTCGTATTTTAAGTTTACATGTATATGTGTATGTTTAGTTTAGTTTAGTATCTTATTTATGTTAGATTAGTATTACATTATGTCAATACTTATTGCATTTAAATATTTTGCCATGTTTTATATTTTTGTCACTAAAGTTGCATATGATATATAAATTGTTAATGCGGTGCTCTTTTATCCAAGCGTAAGCGGGGCGATGTCGGCGTAGTGATAGTGGTTGGGCGTTTACTCTTGGATAACGGGACCATAAAATTTATTCGCAATTAGGACCGAATTTTAAAATAATCGTCACTCTAATCCGGAAAATCAATATTAATAAAGCGATAATTATTAAAGTACCAATTTTTTGGGCGGTGTGGGGTGCTAATCCTTCCCCATCCGTAACCGACTCCCGAACCTGTCTTTTTTGAATCTACGGTTTTATGGTGTCGGTCTACCTAAGTGGCGGTGGCGACTCCATTTTTCAAAAATAAGGTTTCTTTAAAACCCCATGGAATAAATATTTTATATCAAACACCTTTCAAAAATCCTTGAAAACACCATCGTTTTTTTTTATTTAGCGTGCCTTCGCTACGGATGGCGACTCATTTGGGGACATTTTTGTTTTCAAAAACAAATGAGAGTCAAGCTTTTAAAATAATTATCGCTTTACTAATATTGGAAATTCGGATTAAAGTAACTATTAAATTAACATTCGGTCATAATTGCGCGTTTATTTTTTAGCATTTAAAATATGGCATATAAACCCGTCTTTTTAAGTGGGGAAAGCGCTAATGCTTTCGTGGAGATATCGTTCTCCCGTATGGGCCTAGCAAGTACCTTGGGGCTCAGTACCTTATGCTTTCGTAAGGATATCGTTCCTTAAATGCGGGCATAAGCGAATGGGTCCCCCAGAATTGAACCGGTTGAAAGGAGCCTATAATGGGTGATGATCGGGGCCTTGCTACCCTTAGTAGGGGACAGCAAGGACAATTCGGGTACCTCTAGCACCAACACTGCATGAAGAGAACATAGAAACCTACCTGTTAGAGCCATGCGGATAACCTTAGGTTTTAGGCGGGATAAATAGGGTTGTTTTTTTGTGTGTTTATTACATTTAATTTTGTCATTTATTTATATATTTATCAATTTTATACAATCTTGACTTGTTTTTCTTTTTTTGTTTTTTCTCATACATCATTGCATTTGCATCGCATAAAGTCTTGGATCAAGTGGTTTGCCTGATCGAGAAAGTCTTTCACTATGGAAAAAAAGGTGTCTTAGGAAAGAAGAGCTTAATTTGTCGATCGGACATTGGTGAGAGGTCAACGAGAAAATCAAGGGACGATCGCGCCTATGACAGCGTAATAGCTGGATACACCTATGTGAGTCTCAGCAGAGCGACTTGTGGGATCTTCAAAGCATTTGGGAAAGATGGGACCGAAGGCTACAAGACTTATTTAGCGATAGTTATGGCGACATCGCGCGGCTATTATATGTTCGGATTAACCAGCCCCTACTCCGAGGCTATAGTCGAGTTTTGGAATCCGGCTTTTTGCTCCTTCACCTTCAATGGGCAAGACATGATGCCTACGGTAGAAAAGTACCTTTGCTTTACTTAACCAGAAAAATATTGGGGAAGATTGGATCTCGCGAAGCCTCAAGGAATCGAATTACAACTGCAAAACTCAAAGCCTTTGCGGGAATGAGTGATGATTGGGTTAGTGGCCTCCTTCAAATCGAGGAGATAATCTGGTCTTTGCATGGGAGAGTATTCGGGACATCATATCGACACATCAGGCGAGGCAAAGAAAATGGACTTATTCGCTTTAGGAATATATGGCTTGGTGATCTTTCCCAGTACTCGGGAACATTGACATAGCCATTACGGATTTGTTTGGCGGGTGAAGCGGAGAGCAAACCCGGTACCAGCAATCTTGGTCGAGACTTTCATTTCTTTAAGCGCTAGCGGAAGCATGAAGAAGGGCGTTTTCGAGGATGCGCACAGCTATTACAAGTATGGATCAGTCACATGTGGAAAGCGGCAAGGCGGAGTTCTGCGGGGATATCCTTCAAGGTTTTTCGCCTTTACGAGAATACTTAGCAAAGGAATGGCGAGAAGATTTAAAAACAAAAATGTGGACGAGTTTCTTGAGGAACATTCAAGATGAAGACATAACATGGAGGTCCCATGGCTCGGTAAAGTTAATTATTTTCTATCTGATTGTGGTGACTTCAATTTGGTGATGATGTTAGGATTACATGGGAGGATCGCTTGTGCTCCACTTTTAGTGTCTCGGCGATTCGGATCACGGCGGTTCATTCCCAATACCGCGGATTAAGCCAAACTGAATTTCTTTTCAAAGGAGAGTTCAAAGGAAAAATTCAGACCATCATGAGGGCTTGGGATCATTGTTATCGGATCGGGGTGGAAGGAGACACCGAGCACATGACTACCCAGATTACGATCTTTGGAGGCGTTTGAGGTTAATAATGTGATTTCTGAATCGATCAGGACCAGCGGTGTCACTCGAAGAGCTTACAAGGGTGGTACCGTCGAAGCCGACATCTTAAGGAGTGAACTCGAAGAAGTTAAAGGAAAATGGACATTCAACGGACCCAACATGCGGCGAACTCTATAAGGCAAGCTTAGAAGTTGATGGCGAGGCGGGATCATCGAGGCAATTGAAGAAATTGAATGCAGATTTAAGTGACAAAAATACTCTTTATCAAAAAGATGCCCTCTATTACGAGGCAAAAATACAAAAAGGCGGCGAGTCGGTTCATAGCATTTGTGGAAAAGAAAGAAAGAATGAGCGGCATCCGTTTGGTGGAAGAAAGCGAAGTTAACAAAAAAGCGTCGAGAAAGAGATTGAAAGGCTGTCGTTTGGCTATGGAGGAAGAAAAAGCGGTCCGCAAGAAGGCCATTGATCAAGAGAGAAAGATTCGGACAAGAAATCTGCAAAAAGGAAAGCATTTACATTCATCATGAAAGAGAAAGTGTCGCCGTATGGAAAAGAAAATCCATGAATAAGCAAAAGCAATTTGTTAGAAATCGAAAGCTGTGCGATGACACTCTTCAAAGTTTGGGGCAAAGCCAAAGTCAAAATGATGAATTAAAGAAAAAGATGGCGGAAGCGAACACTCACTTCAGAATGTCTTTCTTAGTAGGAATAATTTATTTGGCTGCAAGAAAAGAAGCGTGAAGTGGGTGTGTTACAAGCACGAATCGGATCCTCGAAGCGGTTGTGGAGGATTACAAGGAAAAAATTAATGTGTTCGAGGAAGGCTGCGGCAGAGGGGACACCTATTGGCGAGAAGAGATTTGCTGTATTTGCTTGCTCGAATAGTGCAGGGACGAGAGAGACGATTACTCACGCAAATCTAATGGTGGACATACTGAGAGTTGCGGACACGTAAATGATTTATTTGTATCAGGGTGAGACACTCCGACCTTTTATAGCCAGGGAATGGAAGAAGCTCCTAGGTTCCTCAAGCTGCTCAAGGCAATTGGAAAGTTAGGGGATAGAGCTAGAGTCTATCTATAGGACTACGTGTTATAATTAGATCTTTTGTACTAGGGATCTTTACTTTTGTAACACAATTTTGTTGTAATCAAGACCCTTTAATTCCGTAAAAGTAATTCAAAGGGTGATTACCAGCGGAACGATACCTTATCTGCATGCATTCTTGCATTTGCATCATAACATTTGCATCATCGTACATGCATTTATTTTTTACAACCATATTAACAGTATGAATATTGTGGCATTTCGGTGTGTTAACCCGCAATCATTCATCACATATACTTTACCCGGCTACAAAGAAAGCTCATGGAAGAAAGAATAATCAATCTAGAAAGAGGCGAGAGAGGCTCGAGTCAAGGCTTGAAGAGGCCCGGAGAAGCCTTAGTGATCAGTTGCCTGATCACAAACTTCAATAGTATCGACATAGCGGCATTCTTTGGCAAAAAGTCTCGGGAAAGCAGTAGAAGGAGAAAATATCCCGAGCGGAAGGTACCCGGCTCACTTCAAAGTTCAACCAAGCTGCACCAAACCAGGCTAGGAAGGTGTATATTGACCCTACGAGGAATGTCTTCCGGCTTTCAAGTAGGGGCACGAGACTCAACCCCTTGATGCGAAGCCTTTGTATGAAGAAGAAGTGCGGACCTAAACATGGTCGAAAGGATCGGGAATGAGGTAGAAAGAAAGTGGGAAGAAAGATTTCGCCTCATGGAAGAAAAATTTTAAAGCGTTACAATCAAATGAAGAATCGGAAACAACGCTAGTGATTTAAGTGCAGTGTACGATCTTGTCTTGCCACCAAAATTCAAAAGCGCGGAGTTTGATAAATATGGCGGAACCACATGTCATTCTGCACACATAACGATGTATTGCGAGAAAAATGGCGACTTACCATAAAGATGAAAAGCTCTTGATCCCTTTGTTTCGGGATAGTCTAAGCTGGGCGGCATTACGTTGGTATACTCGGTTAAGCAAAGCAAATGTCAAGACATGGAAAGATTTGTCTAAAGCATTTTTCGAGCAATACAAACATAACAGACATGATCCCTAGCGAATTATGCTAGAAAATATGGGGCGAAGTCAATGAAAGCTTGCGACAATATGCCCAAAGGTGGGAAAGTGGCGCCCAAATCCAGCCACCTATCCGGAGCATGAAATCACGCCATTATTTGTCAATACTACGAAAGGGCACTCTTGATCGCCTCATCAATAACACAACACGGTGTTTCGCCGACTTGATCGGGGGCTGGGAGTCTCTCGGCGGCAATCAAGCGGCGAAATTGATGGTGGGGAAGGGTCTCGAAAGTACAACAAGAGAAGTGAAATGCGCGCCACCAGCACCTATACCGCCTCGAAGAACTTGCAGTCTCACGCCCCCCAAGCTTTTTGTGGGAAAAAGCGCAAAATTGAATCAAAGAGATGAGAGAGTCACGAGAAAGGATAAAAGGAGAACTTTCACTCCCTGCGGTTTCATACTCGAGCTTTATTCCCGGTTGTATGAAGCGGACTTGGTCCGACCATACATCGTTAATCTGTCAATCCACCCTTCCCGCCTTGGTATAATCCAGCGCACATTGCGACTATCACGGCGGTACCCTGGACACTTGCTGAGAAGCGCCTTGCCTTCAAAAAAAGCATGCGAGAACTTGGTGATTCGGGATATTGAAGTTTGAAGAGCCTAAGCGTAGCCAACAACCCATTTGCCTAATCATGGGGGCGAGAGGGGTAAATGCTATAGAAGAAGGTTTTACGGGAGGATAAAGGATGGCGTGTCGAAGTTAAGTCTCTTTACGGTGGGTATTTCTTGATTATGCATGGCTCGTATGATCAATAAAGGCATGATAATAAAGCGAGAAAGAATGTGGAAAGTATTGCGAATTCCATCGGTGAAGGGCATGATATCCAAGAATGTGATGAGCTCAAGAAATTGGTGCAGTTGATGGATGGAAAACAAATTGAATTCTTTGAGAACCCATGGGGAAGGATCAGGCGTACACATGGGATACCCCCAAAACTAGATCGGGAAGGATAGACCTTTTATCATCTCTCCCGGGGTAGGGAATGCGGTGTCTCCCAAGGAGAAACCAGCAAGATAAATCCCAAGATCGTCATTTCAGCACCATCTCCATTCCCGTTTCAAAGACATCGACAAATTCCACTGGAATTATGCGCGAATGTGACCATGCGGAAAAATCAAAACACGAGCAGGTAAAAGAGCCTACATTTGGAAGACCAACAAAGCCAAAACAATGTGAGCGTTGGTGAGGCAGGCCATTTCACGGAGGCGGCCGATGTTATTCCTCAGAGGCTTTGAGAAGCATTTGAAAAAGATAGGGGAAAATACAGTGATTAGCCCTGCAGATATTTGGAGAAGAACCTCCCAAAAGATAAATGAAGCCGTAAATGAGGCCCGGGCCAAAAGAATTTCTAAAGTTCTTGAGACATAGCGAGTGCAGCGTAGTGGAACAACTACGGAAACAACCGGCGGGATCACAGTCTTTGGAATTACTCTTGAGTTGAGAGAAGCATCGGGAGACACTATTGAAAGTCTTTGAATCAAACTTTTGTGCCCAGGACATTTACGTAACAAACACTGGACATGATAGTGGGGCATATTACGCCTATAATCATATCACGTTCGGTGATGATGAGATCCGGAAGGAGGAATGGGGTCCACTAAAGCCCTTAACATCACTACCCCTTTGCAAAGGTATGTATTACAGCGTCTTGATCGACAGCGGGTCAGCATTGAATGTCTTGCCTATGGTAACCTGCAAAAATTACCAATAGATAGTTCGCACCTAAAGCCTTGCTACAACTCGGTGTAGAGCTTTGATGAGTGCGCAAAAAAGGAACAATGGGGAAAATTGAGATACCCCTATTGATCGGACCAAGCCTGAATATGTGATCGATTTTGTGGTGATGGACATAAAACCATCTTACTGTTTGCTTGTTGGGAAGACCGTGGATCCACTCGGGAGTTGTCCCATCATCATTGCATCGAAATTAAAATTTGTAGTTGAAGGCAAATTGGTCACAGTAGAAGCGAGCATGAATTTGTTGCTTAGTGACATCGGACACCCCTACATTCAAAATGATGAAGATCTTTGCAGAATGCTCGTTAGAGCATTAGAACTAATAAATGCCACATTCGTTTTTGAGAGGAAAGCGGATCCCCTACCCAGGTTATCTAATTGTACCAAGATGACCGTCGCGAAAACTCTGGGCGAGGCCAAAATAGGAAAAGGGTTGGGAAGAAATTACAAGAAACACGAGACCCAAGAATATGACAACCAAGAAGGATCGTTTGGGCTGGGTTACCAACCAAGTGTCAACAGAAGAAGAAAGAGGAATATAAGAGGAAGGAAGAACAAAGAAAAAAGCGGATCTAAAGGAAGACATTCCATGGAGGCCGATACCCTTTCCTAGTTTGAAAGCCACTTTTGTGTCGGAGGGTTCTACCCGCCCAGTCAAGATATTGGAGAGGCAATGAAGAAAAATGATGAACTTAACGGGAGGAAGTACTCGAGAGAATCATTTGAAGGGATGTACATCAACATGGTATTTGAAAAGGACGCGGCGACAAAATGTTGACCAACATCCGCCCTTGCCATCCGGGAAACTTTCGATAGCTGGGGCTGCATTGATCTACCCGTAGTTTTTAGGAATAGATCGAGTAATGCTCGAATCAACCTTTTGTTTTTGCCCATAAACAATGGGGATCTCTTGTATGGGGCACCTATGTTAACTTTTTGATTGAAATGAAAATATCCCCACTTTCTTAAAAATGACCAAAGTCTCATTTATTCCATTCATGCATTCTTCATATTCATTCCCTTCATGTAAAGCCATCTTTTTCCCAATACAATTCATTCTCGTTTAATGCGGTCGCTCATGATTGTGATATGAATGATACGGATCAATCTGGGTAAATTTGAATGCCACGAGGTCTCGGAGGAAATTGAGGAAGGATATGATGAAAAAAAGAAATTGAGGTCGGAAGAGTTAAAAGAATGGTGGACAACGAAGAAAAGGCAGATTATGCCCCCCAAGAAAAGCGAAAATCGTCAACAGGGGGTGAAGAAGCGAGAAAAGAAATAAAAATAGGAAGGACTATTTCCTCAAAAACCAAGCATGGTGATAGCCATACTTGGGGAATTCAAGGATGTCTTCGCTGGACTTATCAAGATATGCGGGATTGAACACGACATAGTGGTGCACAAATTGCCAACAAAATCGGAGTGCAAACCCGATCTGACAAAAACCGGAGAATGAGGCGGATATGTTGTTAAAGATCAGAAGAAGTGAAAAAGCAATTTGATCTTTGGATTCTTAGAGGTAGCCAAATACACTGAATGGGTTGCAAACATTGTACTGTACCAAAGAAAGGCGGGAAAGTTCGTATGTGTGTAGATTATAGGGATGCAGGCCGAGCTAGCCTAAAGACAACTTCCCTTTGCCACATATTGACACGTTGGTTGACAACACGCGGGACATTCATGTTTTTTCCTTTATGGGCGGCTTCTCGGTACAAACGGATAAAGATGGATCCTAACGACATGGAAAACCACATTCATAACCATGTGGGGCACTTTTTGTTATCAAGTAATGCCGTTTGGGCTAAAAAACCTTGAGGGCAACATACCAAGAGCAATGGTGACTCTTTTCCATGACATGATGCACAAAGAAATAGAAGTATCGTGGATGACATGATTGCCAAATCCCGAGCGGAAGAAGAGCACCTCTGAGAACTTGAAAACTATTCCAAAGACTACGGAAGTACCAGCGAGGCTCAATCGCCAAGTGTACCTTCGCCGTTACTTACGGAAAACTCCTAGGGTTCGTAGTAAGCGAGAAGAGGATTGAGATTGATCGATAAAGTGAAAGCCATCAAGACCTTTCACCACCCCCGCAAAAAGGAAGTCGCGGTTTCTGGGGAGGCTGAATTATATCTCTCGTTTCATTTCCCAATTAACCAATCAATGCGACCCGGTCTTTGGACTTCTTAGAAAGAATAATCTGGCGTGTGGGATGAAGAATGTCAAAAAGCCCTAGAAAAGATCAAAAAAGTACGACAAATGCTCCAATTTTAGTCGCACGATGCACAGTCGACCACTAATTCTCTCTTAGCGGTCTTGAGAATTCAATGGGATGTCTTTGGGGCAACCACGATGAGTCAAAAAAAAAAAGCAAGCCATCTATTACGGCGGAAATTCAATGATTGCGAAACACGGTACCCCTTGGTCGAAGGCTGTGTTGTGCTCTAGTTTGGGCTACCAAGCGGCTCGAGCAGTACATGTTGTACCATACTACGGTTGATATCAAGCTAGACCCATTAAAGTTCTTAATGGGCGCCCACTACTACGGGAAGGATGGCTCGATGGCGGATGCTATTATCGAATTCGACATCGTATATGTTAATCGAAATTTGTAAAGGGGCGCCGTAGCGGATTTCTGGCTAGTCGTGCCGGATGACTATGAGACATTGAACTTAGTTTCCCAGGCGAAGACTTGATGTGCATTACAGCAGAAGAAGAGATTTGGATGACAAGTCATGGAAACTTTACTTGATGGAGCCTCAGCATACCGGACACGGGATAGAGGCGTGCTAATTTCACGAGGGCGTCTATTATCCTTTCACCGGTGATTGGAATTCTTCTGCACAAACAATATAGCTGAATCTGAAGCTTGCATCATGGGACTGAACTCAGCCATCGAAAGAAAGGTTAGGGAACAGTGTTGGAGATTCGTCCTAGTCATTTACCAAATTGCGGGAGTGGGAAACGAGGAGACCGAAGTTGGTCAAATATCACGAATGGATCAGAGCTCGTCAAAGAGTTCGAAAAGGTCAACTTCAATTACCTACCCGAGAAGAAAATCGGATGGCGGATCATTGGCAACCTTGGCGTCCATGTTTAAAACAAACACACAGGCAGAAATGAGACCCATTGAGATCACGAGACATTTGAAAAGCCTGCTCATTGTTGTAATGAGGAGGAAGAGATTGGCGGGAATCCATGGTACTATGATATCTGCAATATGTCAAGCTTCAAAAGTATCGAAAGGGCAAGCGACAATGAGAAAAGCGCTCGGAAAAATGGCAACAAAATATGTCCTAGATGGGAAATCCTATATAGGAAAAGTCATGATCAAACATTCTTTGAGATGTGTGGATGCGGGGGCGAAGAAATCTTAGCGAAGTACATGGCGGGATCGTGGTGCAGCGCGCATGCGGGCTGTCTATAGCGGAAAATTATGAGTACGGTTATTTACGGTTGACCATGGAGGAGATTGCATCGATTCGCGGAAATGTCACAAATGCCAAATTCTCTGACAAGATTCATGCACCCCATCACCTCTACACACCATGAATTCTCCGTGGCCTTTCGCGGCATGGGGCATGGGCGTCATCAGGCGGATCCATCGAAAGCCTCAATGGGCACCGTTTCATTTTGGTCGCCATAGACTACTTCACTAAATGGGTAGAGCAGCGTCTTACGCCAAATATCACAGGACTACTGGTTTGTAAGTTCTTAAAGAAGAAATTATTTGTCGTCGGATTGCGAGAGGATCATCACCGATGCGCTTCCTGTCCCGAACAACAAGATGATGAAGGGCGTGTGCACTCAATTCAAGATAACACACCATAATTCCACGATCTATCGTCCTAAAATGAATGGGGCGATGGAAGCGGCAAACAAGAATATAAAGAAGATCATAGCAAAGACTACGGATACCTACAAGGATTGGCATGAGAAGTTGCCTTTTGCCCACCGCCTATAGGGCGTCCATTCGCACATCAGCAGGGGGGCAACACCTACTCCTTGGTGTATGGTACGGCGTACTCCCCAATTGAGGTAGAGATTCCATCCCTCGGGTCTTCTTAAGCAGTAAAAGCTGGAAGAAGCCGAATGGGTGCGGGCGGTTCGACCAGCTAAATCTCATTGTGAAAAAGACTAAAGGCCATTTGTCATGGTCGGATGTACCAAAAGCGGATGGTGCGGGCTTACACAACAAAAAGTGCGCCCAAGAGAATTCAAAGAAGGGATCTGGTACTCAAGAGAATCCTCCTATCCAAAAGATTCTCGGGAAAATGGATTCCCAATTTGGGAAGGACCGTGCGTCGTAAAAAAGGCCTTCTCGGGAGGAGCCACGATCTGAGAAATGGGCGGGGGCGAGCTAAAAAATCCCGTAAATTACGATGCCGTCAGAAATACTATCTCTAAAAAAAAAATGGAAGCTCAGGCGAAAACCGAAATCAGGCGTCTTGAAGCAAAGGAAGGACCCAAGTTGAAAACTTCGTAAAAAGGCGGCTTAGGTAAATTGAAAATTTGAATATCGAGAGAAGGGTATCCCCATGAGCATCATGAAGAGGAAGCTTGGCAAAAAATTCTACACAGTTTGAGAATCATGTATCATTCATATCAAAGATAATGAGAGATCTTGTATTTAACTTATCGTGTCATACCTTTCTTTTTAAGATATCCCAAACCCTTAATCATAATAAAACCGTGTTTTTGAGCATCCATTCTGGCCTTCTTGTCAATTTCAGTCAAATAAGATAACATAGGCTTATAATGAAACAAGAGATTTGAACATTACTATGATTTGACCTTGGAAATGCGGTGATCAAAGAAGGCGATGTTAACTCCGTCCTTTAGTTCCCTACATAATGGTATCGATAGAGAAGGCGGGAAGCTTGGACAACTTTGGTAGAATAACCAATGGCACATGTCATATCTATTCGGGAAAGGCATACGAGATAACAAAAGAAATTTCTGGGTGAAAACCGAGAAGGGCACCCATCTCAAAAAAATCTCTCTAAAGTGAAAACCCGAAAGAGCGCTTTAAAATTCAAATCATGATTGGAAAAAAGAAAGGTCGAGATGGTTGAACTTGGCGGTGAAGCGAGTATCGATGCCGTAAGAAAGGATAAAGCGAACATCAAGATCAAATAAGGACCAGGACAAGCCCACCAAGATATTAAATCTCATGCATCATGAATAGTCGGACATCACTAGGATTAGGAGCATGTCAATTCATTCATTTGTCATAGCATTTCGTTTTTGTCTCGAGACGGTATCTGCAGATCGAAGAGACATCGAGGTCATCACGATGTGAATCCCAAAATGGGGACAATGTTTTTTTACATAAAGGCACATGTTTTCAAGCTCTGGAGAGAGGTTCTATATAGGAAGAACCCTCGTCTCAGGAGGCTTGAAAGCTGAAAGTTCTATATAGGAAGGGTGCAGCTCTAGGGTGAAGACTTCATGATCAAAGTAATTTCACCTATGACACAGGGTTATATAGGAAACCTGTTGTGTCAAAAAGCAAAAAGTCTTATATAGGGAAGACTCAGAGCTTCATTGTCTTAGGGTGAAAGGTTACGTAGCCGAAAAAAACACTGCAGCTACGAGATTTGAGGCATAAAAAGTTCTATATAGGAGGAACTTATGGCTCCAAGGTGAAGACTTCATGATTCTATATAGGAAGAACTCCCAGTCAAAGCAATTCACCTATGACACGAGGGTTATATAGGAAACTGTTGTGTCAAAAGCAAAAAGTCTTATATAGGAAAGACTCAGAGCTTCGATTTGTCTTAGGGTGAAGGGTTACGTTTTCCGGAAAGAAACTGCGACGGAACGAGACTTGAGGCGTCAAAGTTCTATATAGGAAGAACTTACATGCACGAAGATTCAGCCAAGGAAGAAGCGGAGATGTCAAAAAAATTCGTTTTTTCAAAGCTACAATGAGAGCGAAGGGTTACGTGTCGAAAAAGAGCTGTAGCTCCAAGGTCGGAAGGGTGTGAAGCTCTATATAGGAAGAACTTACGAGCGAAGATTCAGCCAAGGAAGAGCGGAGATGTCAAAAGAATTTGTTTTCCAAAGCTACAATGAGGCGAAGGGTTACGGGTCGAAAAGAGCACTGTAGCTCCAAGATCGGAAGGTGATGAAGTTCTATATAAGAAGAACTTACGAGCCTAAGGACTCAACCAAGGAAAAGCGGAGATGTCAAAAAAAATTCGCTTTTCAAGGCTGCAAACCAAAGGAAGTCGATAAAATGAGTGCTTATGAATCTTTGCTTTGTTTCTCATTCCATGAGAACAAGCAAAGAGAACAGCTATAATCACTCATTTTCACTAATACATATTAGTATTGCATATATACTTACTATATTATATGTTTATTATTTGCATGAGTGTTACTAGTATATATAAGGTGTGGTGTGTGTGTATATTATAAGCTATGTATGTATACGTACTAATGGTGTATGTGTGTCAGCGTATGTATCTATAAATCAGCGTATTTGTTTAATGTGTGTAGATGTTATGTTAGTATGTTACATTAATATTTGCATGTGTATTCGTATGTTACACTTATATGGGTGTGCAAGTATGCGTATATATATACGTTGTATCATTATTATTATTATTATTATTATTATTATTATTATTATTGGACTAGTGTAAAATAAAATTTAAAATATAAAACCCAAATATTAATTAATGATCCAATCAATTTATTACAAAAACCCAAAAATATATTACAAGGCCCATATTAGTACGACCCGGTATATTAAAAACCCTAAAAACTAAAGTCGATACCCCTCTTTTATCTTGCGGCCGCCGTCATTTGGACCCGTTGGATCAAGTCTTGATCAACGGTCGGATCGATCAAGATAATCCCGGTGGCGCGTGTGATGTCACTCTCGGACCGTTCGAATGCTCGCTCGCGCGCGCAGCGCTGCGCGAGAACCGTTCATACCCCTACGCCGCGTGTCGTCATCATCTCCGGCCAAGTACCACGCATTTCAAGGCTCGATCTGGCCGCTCATCCCCATGTAATCACGGCCGTTGGATCGGATCGATCCAGCGGCCGTAGTAGATCTGGCGAAGAAGACACCACCACCATGACTTCCCATGCCGACACCACTCCGCCCGTCTTGCCGGTTCAACCACGCGCTCGAAGGCGTGCAAAAGCACCAAAAAGATGGATTATCGGTACAAAAAAATCAGATCGATATATATTTCAATGTAATAGGCTAAAAAAAAAAAAAGCGAGAGAAAATCCAAAAATTGTTGTATTATCACCAAAGTCTTGAAATACAAAAGCAGCATAAGTTGGTGGTAAAAGAAAAAAACTTCTTGTCTTTCTTTCTTACTTACATGCATAAAAAATGGAGAGTTTACGTAAAAGAAAAAGAACCTTTCCTTTGCGTGATAAGCTCACGAGGTGAGCCACAAAAAGGGGTTCTTCTTTGTCCTTTAGCCGAAATACCATAGATCTAAGATTTTGGTGGTCTCAAAATAAAAGCGTGGCGGTTTTTGTGAGGTTTTGGGGTTGGTCTTTCAAAGATGGAGTTTTGTTCTCGAGAGGGTCGAGGTTAGGTCTTAGAACCGATAGGCGTAGAGGGTGGTGGTGGAGATGGCAGGACCATCAAAACCTCGAGAAGAACCATGGCGGTGAAGGGTCGGGGCTTGGGTTTTTCGGTATATTAGAGAGAAGCGAGAGCTTTTGCTCTGAAAAAAAAAAATGAAAGGAAAAATGAAAGTGGGAAGTCGATTATCGGGTCTTATAGACCTAAAATAAAATAAAAATGGTCTAATTACATCATAAATCCTCCCTTGTCCCCTATATTTTCGTTTTGAGTTTTCGCGTGGGTTAATCACGATTCTGGTCCTTTTTCTTTTCCATTTTATTTCGTTTTGATCACTAAATTAGCGAATTCAGATTTTAAATGGTAAAATTACCCCCTTAACCATCCCGCGTTTTTGAATTTTTCATTTGGGTGCCCCTTGGTCTAATTACTGAGTTCAGTCCTTTCAAGTTTGATCATGATTGCATTTTCGTCCTTAAATTGCATATTATTATCCTTTAATTTACATCTTGATGTTTATTTCTTTTCATTTGATCTGTTTTCATGTAAATATTTATTTCGTATTATAATCGTGTATGTTGATGTAGTCTTTTGCCTATTATATATCCCTCATACGTACCTCGTATTTTAAGTTTACATGTATATGTGTATGTTTAGTTTAGTTTAGTATCTTATTTATGTTAGATTAGTATTACATTATGTCAATACTTATTGCATTTAAATATTTTGCCATGTTTTATATTTTTGTCACTAAAGTTGCATATGATATATAAATTGTTAATCACGGTGCTCTTTTATCAGCGTAAGCGGGGCGATGTCGGCGTAGTGATAGTGGTTGGGCGTTTACTCTTGGATAACAGAACCCATAAAATTTATTCGCAATTAGGACCGAATTTTAAAATAATCGTCACTCTAATCCGGAAAATCAATATTAATAAGCGATAATTATTAAAGTACCAATTTTTTGGGCGGTGTGGGGTGCTAATCCTTCCCCATCAATGTAACCGACTCCCGAAACCTGTCTTTTTTGAATCTACGGTTTTATGGTGTCGGTCTACCTAAGTGGCGGTGGCGACTCCATTTTCAAAAATAAGGTTTCTTTAAAACCCCATGGAATAAATATTTGTCAGTTTTGGAATCCGGCTTTTTGCTCCTTCACCTTCAATGGGCAGGACATGATGCCTACGGTGAAAAGTACCTTTGCTTTACTTAACCAGAAAAATATTCGGGAAGATTGGATCTCGCGAAGCCTCAAGGAATCGAATTACACTTTGCAAAACTCAAAGCCTTTGCGGGAATGAGTGATGATTGGGTTAGTGGCCTCCTTCAAATCCAGGAGATAATACGAGTCTTTGCATGGGAAAGTATTCGGGACATCATATCGACACATCGAGCGAGGCAAAGAAAATGGACTTATTCGCTTTAGGAATATATGGCTTGGTGATCTTTCCCAGTACTGGGAACATTGACATAGCCATTACGGATTTGTTTGGCGGGTGAAGCGGAGAGCAAACCCGGTACCCAGCAATCTTGGTCGAGACTTTCATTTCTTTAAACGCTAGCGGAAGCATGAAGAAGGGCGTTTTTGAGGATGCACGCACGGCTATTACAAGTATGGATCAGTCACATGTGGAAAGAGCGGCGAGCGGGTCTGCAGGGATATCCTTCAAGGTTTTTCGCCTTTACGAGAATACTTAGCAAAGGAATGGCGAGAAGATTTAAAAACAAAAATGTGGACCCGATTTCTTGAGGAACATTCAAGATGAAGACATAACATGGAGGTCCCATGGCTCGGTAAAGTTAATTATTTTCTATCTGATTGTGGTGACTTCAAGCTGGTGATGATGTTAGGATTACATGGAGAGGATCGCTTGTGCTCCACTTTTAGTGTCTCGGCGATTCGGATCACGGCAGTTCATTCCCAATACCGCGGATTAAGCCAAACTGAATTTCTTTTCAAAGGAGAATTCAAAGGAAAAATTGAGACCATCATGAGGGCTTAGGATCATTGTTATCGGATCGGGGTGGAAGGAGACACCGATCACATGACTACTACCGAGTTACGATCTTTGGAGGCGTTTGAGGTTAATAATGTGATTCTGAATCGATCAAGGACCAGCAGTGTCACTCGAAAGAGCTTACAAGGGTGGTACCGTCCGAAAGCCGACATCTTAAGGAGTGAACTCGAAGAAGTTAAAGGAAAATGGACATTCAACGGACCCAACATGCGGCGAACTCTATAAGGCAAGCTTAGAAGTTGATGGCGAGGCGGGATCATCGAGCAATTGAAGAAATTGAATGCAGATTTAAGTGACAAAAATACTCTTTATCAAAAAGATGCCCTCCTATTACAGGTGCAAAAATACAAAGGGCGGCGGATCGGTTCATAGCTGTGGAAAAAGAAAGAATGAACGGCATCCGTTTGGTGGAAAGAAGAACGAGAAGTTAACAAAAGCGATCGAGAAAGAGATTGAAAGCTGTCGTTTGGCTATGGAGGAAGAAAAGCGGTCCAAGAAGGCCATTGATCAAGAGAAAGATTCGGACAAAAAGAAATGCAAAGAAAAAAGCAGTTTATTCATCATGAAAAGAAAGTGTCGCCGTATGGAAAAGAAAATCCATGAATAGCCAAAAGCATTTGTTAGAAATGCAGAAACTATGCGATGACACTCTTCAAAGTTTGGGGCAAAGCCAAAGTCAAAATGATGAATTAAAAGAAAAGATGGCGGAAGCCGAACACTCACTTCGAATGTACTGCCGTAGGAATAATTTTATTGAGCTGCAAGAAAAAGAAGCGTGAAGTGGGTGTGTTACAAGCACGAATCGGATCCCTCAAGCGGTTGTGGAGGATTACAAGGAAAAAATTAATGTGTTCGAGGAAGCTGCAGCCGGGGGACACCTATTGGCGAGAAGAGATTACGCGACATTTGCTCGAATGGTACAGAGATGTAGGAGACGATTACTACGCAAATCTAATGGTGGACATACAAATGAGTTGCCGGACACGTAAATGATTTTATTGTCGAGGTGAGACACTCCGACCTTTTATAGCCGGGAATGGAAGAAGCTCCTAGGTTCCTCAAGCTGCTCAAGGCAATTGGAAAGTTAGGGGATAGAGCTAGAGTCTATCTATAGGACTCTGTGTTATAATTAGATCTTTTGTACTAGGGATCTTTACTTTGTAACACGAATTTTGTTGTAATCAAGACCCTTTAATTCCCGTAAAAGTAATTCAAAAGGGTGATTACCAGCGGAACCAGTACCTTGTCTGCATGCATTCTTGCATTTGCATCATAACATTTGCATCATCGTACATGCATTTATTTTTTACAACCATATTAACAGTATGAATATTGTGGCATTCCAGTGTGTTAACCCGCAATCATTCATCACATATACTTTACCCGGCTACAAAGAAAGCTCATGGAAGAAAGAATAATCAATCTAGAAAGAGGCGAGAGAGAGCTCGAGTCAAGGCTTGAAGAGGGCCAGAGAAGCCTTAGTGATCAGTTGCTGATCACAAACTTCAATAGTATCGACATAACGGCATTCTTTGGCAAAAGTCTCGGAAAGCAGTAGAAGGAGAAAATATCCCGAGCGGAAGGTACCCGGCTCACTTCAAGGTTCAACCAACTGCACCAAACCAGGCTAGGAAGGTGTATATTGACCCTACAGGAATGTCTTCCGGCTTTCAAGTAGGGGCACACGAGACTCAACCCCTTGATACGAAGCCTTTGTATGAAGAAGAAGTGCGGACCTAAACATGGTCGAAAGGATCGGGAATGAGGTAGAAAGAAAGTGGGAAGAAAGATTTACGCCTCATGGAAGAAAATTTTAAAGCGTTACAATCAAATGAAGAATCGGGAAACAACGCTAGTGATTTAAGTCAGTGTCCGATCTTGTCTTGCCACCAAAATTCAAAACGCCGGAGTTTGATAAATATGACGGAACCACATGTCATCGCACACATAACGATGTATTGCGAGAAAAATGGCGGCTTACCATAAAGATGAAAAGCTACCGATCCATTTGTTTCGGGATAGTCTAATGGGGAGCGGCATTACGTTGGTATACTCGGTTAAGCAAAGCAAATGTCAAGACATGGAAAGATTTGTCTAAAGCATTTTCCGAGCAATACAAACATGTAAACAGACATGATCCCTAGCGAATTATGCTAGAAAATATGCGAAGTCAATGAAAGCTTGCGACAATATGCCCAAAGGTGGAAAGAAGTACGCCCAAATCCAGCCACCTATCCCGGAGCATTAAATCACGCCATTATTTGTCAATACTCTGAAAAGGGCACTCTTCGATCGCCTCATCAATAACACAACACAAGTGTTTCGCCGACTTGATCAGACTCGGGAGTCTTTCGAGGCGGCAATCAAGAGCGGCAGAATTGATGGTGGGGAAGGGTCTCGAAAGTACAACAAGAGAAGTGAAGTAAACGCCACCAGCACCTATACCGCCTCGAAGAACTTCACAGTCTCACAGCCCCTTTTTGTGGGAAAACGCAAAATTCGAATCAAAGAGATGAGAGAGTCACGAGAAAGGATAAAAGAGGAGAACTTTCACTCCCCTGCGGTTTCATACTCGAGCTTTATTCCCGGTTGTATGAAGCGGACTTGGTCCGACCATACATCGTTAATCCTGTCAATCCACCCTTCCCGCCTTGGTATAATCCAAGCGCACATTGCGACTACTATCACGGCGGTACCCTGGACACCCCACCGAGAACTTCCTTGCCTTCAAAAAGCATGCAGAACTTAATTGATTCCGGGATATTAAAGTTTGAAGAGCCTAGCGTAGCCAACAACCCATTTGCCTAATCATGGGAGCAGAGGGGTAAATGCTATAGAAGAAGGTTTTACGGAGGATAAAGGATGACGTGGTCGAAGTTAAGTCTCCTTTACGGTGGGTATTTCAACATGATTATGCATGGCTCGTATGATCAATAAAGGCATGATAATAAAGGCGAGAAAGAATGTGGAAAGTATTGCGAATTCCATCGATGAAGGGCATGATATCCAAGAATGTGATGAGCTCAAGAAATTGGTGCAGAAGTTGATGGATGGAAAACAAATTGAATTCTTTGAGAACCCATGGGGAAGGGGAGGCGTACACATGACAGATACCCAAAACTAGATACGGGGAAGGATAGACCTTTTATCATCTCTCTCCGAGGTAGGGAATGCAGGTGTCTCCCAAGGAGAAACCAGCAAGATAAATCCCAAGATCGTCATTTCAGCACCATCTCCATTCCCATTCAAAGACATGCGACAAATTCCCTGGAATTATGCCGCGAATGTGACCATGCCAGAAAAATCAAAACACGAACAGGTAAAAGAGCCTACGCTGGAAGACCAACAAAGCCAAAACAATGTGAACATTGGTGAGGCAGGCCATTTCACCAGAGCGCCGATGTTATTCCTCCGAGGCTTTGAGAGCGCTGAAAAAGATAGGGAAGAGTACAGTGATTAGCCTCGCAGATATTTGGAGAAGAACCTCCCCAAAAGATAAATGAACCGGTAAATGAGGCCCAGGCCAAAGAATTTCTAAAGTTCTTGAGACATAGCGAGTACAGCGTAGTGGAACAACTACGGAAACAACCGGCCAGGATCACAGTGCTGGAATTACTCTTAAGTTCAGAGAAGCATCGGGAGACACTATTGAAAGTCTTTGAATCAAACTTTTTGCCCCGGGACATTTACGTAACAAAAACTGGACATGATAGTGGGGCATATTATCGCCTATAATCATATCACGCGGTGATGATGAGATCCCGGAAGGAGGAATGGGGTCCACTAAAGCCCTTAACATCACTACCCACCGCAGCGGTATGTATTACCAGCGTCTTGATCGACAACGGGTCAGCATTGAATGTCTTGCCTATGGTAACCCTGCAAAAATTACCAATAGATAGTTCGCACCTAAAGCCTTGCTACAACTCGGTAAGAGCTTTGATGGTACGCTAAAAAGGAACAATGGGAAAATTGAGATACCCCTATTGATCGGACCAACCGAATATGTGATCGATTTTGTGGTGATGGACATAAAACCATCTTTACTGCTTGTTGGGAAGACCGTGGATCCACTCGCAGAGTTGTCCCATCATCATTGCATCGAAATTAAAATTTGTAGTTGAAGGCAAATTGGTCACAGTAGAGGCAGAGCATGAATTTGTTGCTTCCGTGACATCGGACACCCCTACATTCAAAATGATGAAGATCTTTGCGAGAATGCTCGTTCCGAGCATTAGAACTAGTAAATGCCACATTCGTTTGAGAGGGAAACCGGATCCCCTACCCCAGGTTATCTAATTGTACCAAGATGACCGTCGCAGAAACTCGGGTCGAGGAGCCAAAATAGGAAAAGGGTTGGGAAGAAATTACAAGGAAACCACGAGACCCAAGAATATGACAACCAAGAAGGATCGTTTGGCTGGGTTACCAACCAAGTGTCCAAACAGAAGAAAGAGGAATATAAGAGGAAGGAAGAACAAAGAAAAGCCGGATCTAAAGGAGAAGACATTCCATGGAGACCGATACCCTTTCCTAGTTTGAAAGCCACTTTTGTGTCCGGAGGGTTCTACCAGCCCAGTCAAGATATTGGAGAGGCAATGAAGAAAAATGATGAACTTAACAGGAGGAAGTACTCAGAGAATCATTTGAAGGGATGTACATCAACATGGTAGCTGAAAAGGACATGAAGAAACAAAATGTTGACCAACATCCGCCCTTGCCATCCCGGGGAAACACTCGATAACTGGAGCTGCATTGATCTACCCGTAGTTTTTAGGAATAGATCAGAGTAATGCTCCGAATCAACCTTTTGTTTTTTCCCATAAACAATGGGGATCTCTTGTATGGGGCACCTATGTTAACTTTTTGATTGAAATGAAAATATCCCCACTTTCTTAAAAATGACCAAAGTCTCATTTATTCCATTCATGCATTCTTCATATTCATTCCCTTCATGTAAAGCCATCTTTTTCCCAATACAATTCATTCTCGTTTAATGCAGGTCGCTCATGATTGACGATATGAATGATACCGGATCCAATCCTGGAGTAAATTTCGAATGCCCTGAGGTCTCGGAGGAAATTGAGGAAGGATATGATGAAAAAGAAATTGAGGTCCCGGAAGAGTTAAAGAGAATGGTGGACAACGAAGAAAGACAGATTATGCCCCACTAAGAAGAAACAGAAATCGTCAACTTGGGGACTGAAGAAGCGAGAAAAGAAATAAAAATAGGAAGGACTATTTCCTCAAAAACCAAGCATGAACTGATAGCCATACTTCAGGAATTCAAGGATGTCTTCGCCTGGACTTATCAAGATATGCCGGGATTGAACACCGACATAGTGGTGCACAAATTGCCAACAAAATCGGAGTGCAAACCAGTACAGCAAAAACTTCGGAGAATGAGGCCAGATATGTTGTTAAAGATCCGAGAAGAAGTGAAAAAGCAATTTGATGCTGGATTCTTAGAGGTAGCCAAATACCCTGAATGGGTTGCAAACATTGTACCTGTACCAAAGAAAGACGGGAAAGTTCGTATGTGTGTAGATTATAGGGATCGAACCGAGCTAGCCCTAAAGACAACTTCCCTTTGCCACATATTGACACGTTGGTTGACAACACCGCAGGACATTCATGGTTTTCCTTTATGGACGGCTTCTCAGGGTACAACCAGATAAAGATGGATCCTAACGACATGGAGAAAACCACATTCATAACCATGTGGGGCACTTTTTGTTATCAAGTAATGCCGTTTGGGCTAAAGAACGCAGGGGCAACATACCAAAGAGCAATGGTGACTCTTTTCCATGACATGATGCACAAAGAAATAGAAGTATACGTGGATGACATGATTGCCAAATCCCGAACGGAAGAAGAGCACCTACAGAAACTTGAGAAAACTATTCCAAGACTACGGAAGTACCAACTGAGGCTCAAATCCTGCCAAGTGTACCTTCGCCGTTACTTCTGGAAAACTCCTAGGGTTCGTAGTAAGCAGAAGAGGGATTGAGATTGATCCCGATAAAGTGAAAGCCATCCAAGACCTTTCACCACCCCGCACGCAAAAGGAAGTCCGCGATTTCCTGGGGAGGCTGAATTATATCTCTCGTTTCATTTCCCAATTAACCAATCAATGCGACCCGGTCTTCAGACTTCTTAGAAAGAATAATCCTGGCGTGTGGGATGAAGAATGTCAAAAAGCCCTAGAAAAGATCAAAAAGTACCTGACAAATGCTCCAATTTTAGTCGCACCAGTACCTGGTCGACCACTAATTCTCTACTTAACGGTCTTCGAGAATTCAATGGGATGTGTCTTTCGGGCAACACGATGAGTCAAGAAAAAGGAGCAAGCCATCTATTACCCGAGCAGAAATTCAATGATTGCGAAACACGGTACCCCAAAGGCAGAGAAGCGTGTTGTGCTCTAGTTTGGGCTACTGTCGCTCGAGAAAGTACATGTTGTACCATACTACCGGGTTGATATCCAAGCTAGACCCATTAAAGTTCTTAATGGAAGCGCCCAAAGACTAACGGGAAGGATGGCTCGATGGCGGATGCTATTATCCGATTCGACATCGTATATGTTAATCGTAAAGTCAGTAAAGGGAGCGCCAGAGCGGATTTCTGGCTAGTCGTGTGCCGGATGACTATGAGACATTGAACTTTAGTTTCCGCACGAAGACTTGATGTGCATTACAACCGAAGAAGAGATTTCAGATGACAAGTCATGGAAACTTTACTTGATGGAGCCTCCAACGCCCCGGACACGGGATAGGGGCGTGCTAATTTCACCCGAGGACGTCTATTATCCTTTCACCAGCAGATTGGAATTCTTCTCGCACAAACAATATAGCTGAATACGAAGCTTGCATCATGGGACTGAACTCACCATCGAAAGAAAGGTTAAGGAACTTCGAGTGTTCGAGATTCGTCCCTAGTCATTTACCAATTGCGCGGGAGTGGGAAACCGAGACCGAAGTTGGTCAAATATCACGAATGGATCCAAGAGCTCGTCAAAGAGTTCGAAAAGGTCAGCTTCAATTACCTACCCCGAGAAGAAAATCGGATGGCGGATGCATTAGCAACCTTGGCGTCCATGTTTAAAAAACAAACACCGGGCAGAAATGAGACCCATTGAGATGCGGACATTTGAAAAGCCTGCTCATTGTTGTAATGTACATGAAGAGATTGACGGAATCCATGGTACTATGATATCCGCAATATGTCAAGCTTCAAAAGTATCGAAGGGCAAACGACAAATGAGTAAAAGCGCTCGGAAAAATGGCAACAAAATATGTCCTAGATGAGGAAATCCTATATAGGAAAAGTCATGATCAAACATTTTTGAGATGTGTGGATGCCCGGGAGGCGAAGGAAATCTTAGCCGAAGTACATGACGGGATCGTGGAACGACGCCAACGGGCTGTCTATAGCCGGAAAATTATGAGGTACGGTTATTTCTGGTTGACCATGGAGGAGATTGCATCGATTACGCCAGAAATGTCACAAATGCCAAATTTTACGCGACAAGATTCATGCACCCCCATCACCTCTACACACCATGAATTCTCCGTGGCCTTTTCGCGGCGTAGGGCATGGACGTCATCGGCAGATCCATCCGAAAGCCTCCAATGGGCACCGTTTCATTTTGGTCGCCATAGACTACTTCACTAAATGGGTAGGCAGCGCGTCTTACGCCAATATCACCAGGACTACGAGTTTGTAAGTTCTTAAAGAAGGAAATTATTTGTCGATACGGATTGCGGAGAGGATCATCACCGATAACGCCTAAATCGAACAACAAGATGATGAAGGACGTGTGCACTCAATTCAAGATAACACACCATAATTCCACAGTCTATCGTCCTAAAATGAATGGAGCAGTGGAAGCAGCAAACAAGAATATAAAGAAGATCATAGCAAAGACTACGGATACCTACAAGGATTGGCATGAGAAGTTGCCTTTTGCCCTTTTCGCCTATAGGACGTCCATTCGCACATCAACGGGGGCAACACCTTACTCCTTGGTGTATGGTACCGAGGCAAGTACTCCCAATTGAGGTAGAGATTCCATCCCTCGGGTCTTAAACGAAGTAAAACTGGAAGAAGCCGAATGGGTGCGAGGCGATTCGACCCAGCTAAATCTCATTGACGAAAAAGACTAAAGGCCATTTGTCATGGTCGGATGTACCAAAAGCGGATGGTGCAAGGCTTACACAAAAAAGGTGCGCCCAAGAGAATTCAAAGAAGGGGATCCGTACTCAAGAGAATCCTCCCTATCCAAAAAGATTCTCGGGAAAATGGATTCCCAAGCGGGAAGGACGAGACGTCGTAAAAAAGCCTTCTCGGGAGGAGCCACGATCCTAATGAAATGGACGGGACGAGCTAAAAAATCCCGTAAATTCCGATGCCGTCAAGAAATACTATCTCTAAAAAATGGAGAGCTCAGGCGAAAACCCGAAATCGGGCGTCTTGAAGCAAAGGAAGGACCCAAGTTGAAAACTCGTAAAGGGCGGCTTGGGTAAATTGAAAATTTGAATATCTGAGGAGAAGGGTATCCCCATGAGCATCATGAAGAGGAAGCTTTGTGCAAAAAAATTCTACACCAGTTGATCAGAATCATGTATCATTCATATCAAAGATAATGAGAGATCTTGTATTTAACTTATACGTGTCATACCTTTCTTTTTAAGATATCCCAAACCCTTAATCATAATAAAACCGTGTTTTTGAGCATCCATTCCTGGCCTTCTTGTCAATTTCAGTCAAATAAGATAACATAGGCTTATAATGAAACAAGAGATTTCGGAGCATTACTATGATTTGACCTTGGAAATGCAGGTGATCAAAGAAGACGATGTTAACTCCGTCCTTTAGTTCCCTACATAATGACTGTCGATAGAGAAGGCGGGAAGCTTCAGACAACCTGGTAGAATAACCAATGGCACATGTCATATCTATTCAGGAAAGGCATACGAGATAACAAAAGAAATTTCCTGGGTGAAAACCAGAAGGGCACCCATCTCAAAAAAAATCTCTAAAGTGAAAACCCGAAAAGGCGCTTTAAAATTCCAAATCATGATTGGAAAAAGAGAAAGGTCGAGATGGTTGAACTTGGCGGTGAAGCGGGGTATCGATGCCCGTAAGAAAGGATAAAGCGAACATCAAGATCAAATAAGGACCAGGACAAGCCCACCAAGATATTAAATCTCATGCATCATGAATAGTCAGACATCACTAGGATTAGGAACATGTCAATTCATTCATTTGTCATAGCATTTCGTTTTTGTCTCGCATGTGTATCTCGCAGATCCGAAGAGACATCGAGGGTCATCACGATGTGAATCCCAAATGAGGGGACAATGTTTTTACATAAAGGCACATGTTTTCAAGCTCTGGAGAGAGGTTCTATATAGGAAGAACCCTCATCTCCGAGGCTTCAGAAGCTGAAAGTTCTATATAGGAAGGACTGACAGCTCTAGGGTGAAGACTCGCAGTCAAAGTAATTCACCTATGACACAGGGTTATATAGGAAACCTGTTGTGTCTCAAAAGCAAAGAGTCTTATATAGGGAAGACTCCGAGCTTCATTGTCTTAGGGTGAAGGGTTCTGTGTCGAAAAGAACCTGCAGCTCTGAGACTTCAGACGCCAAAAAGTTCTATATAGGAGGAACTTATGGCTCCAAGGTGAAGACTCGCAGTTCTATATAGGAAGAACTCCCAGTCAAAGCAATTCACCTATGACACAGGGTTATATAGGAAACCTGTTGTGTCAAAAGCAAAGAGTCTTATATAGGAAAGACTCGAGCTTCATTGTCTTAGGGTGAAGGGTTACGTGTCGGAAAGAACTGCGCACGAGACTTCAGACGTCAAGAGTTCTATATAGGAAGAACTTACATGCCTGAAGATTCAGCCAAGGAAGAACGGAGATGTCCAAAAGAATTCGTTTTTCCAAAGCTACAATGAGAGCGAAGGTTTCAGGTCGAAAAAGAGCCTGTAGCTCCAAGGTCGGAAGGTGACGAAGCTCTATATAGGAAGAACTTACGAGCCCAAGATTCAGCCAAGGAAGAACGGAGATGTCCAAAAGAATTTGTTTTTCCAAAGCTACAATGAGAGCGAAGGGTTCTGGGTCGAAAAAAGAGCTGTAGCTCCAAGATCGGAAGGTGATGAAGTTCTATATAAGAAGAACTTACGAGCCTAAGGACTCAACCAAGGAAGAGCGGAGATGTCAAAAAAAAATTCGCTTTTCCAAGGCTGCAAACCAAACAGGGAAGTCTGATAAAATGAGTGCTTATGAATCTTTGCTTTGTTTCTCATTCCATGAGAACAAGCAAAGAGGGGCAACTGTAATCACTCATTTTCACTAATACATATTAGTATTGCATATATACTTACTATATTATATGTTTATTATTTGCATGAGTGTTACTAGTAGTATATATAAGGTGTGGTGTGTGTGTATATTATAAGCTATGTATGTATATATTACTAATGGTGTATGTGTGTCGCGTATGTATCTATAGAGTACGAGCGTATTTGTTTAATGTGTGTAGATGTTATGTTAGTATGTTACATTAATATTTGCATGTGTATTCGTATGTTACACTTATATGGGTGTGCAAGTGTACGTATATATGTAACGTTGTATCATTATTATTATTATTATTATTATTATTATTATTATTATTGGACTAGTGTAAAATAAAATTTAAAATATAAAACCCAAATATTAATTATGACCCAATCCAATTTATTACAAAAACCCAAAAATATATTACAAGGCCCATATTGGTCTCGACCCAAGATATTAAAAACCCTAAAAACTAAGTCCGATACCCCTCTTTTATCTTGCAACCGCCGTCATTTGGACCGTTGGATCAAGTCTTGATCCAACGGTCCGGATCAGTCCAAGATAATCCGGTGGCGCGTGTGATGTCACTCTCCGCATCGTTCGAATGCTCTTTCGCGCGTGCGTTGCACGCCGAGACCGTTCATTACCCCTCCGCCACGTGTCGTCATCTCCGGCAAGTACCACGCATTTCAAGGCTCGATCTAGGCCGCTCATCCCCATGTAATCACGGCCGTTGGATCGATCGATCCAACGGCCGTGAGTAGATCTGGCGAAGACACCACCACCATGACTTCCCATGCCGACACCACTCCCCCGATCGCCGGTTCAACCACCGCGCTCGAGAAGAACGCAAAAGCACCAAAAAGATGGATTGTCAGTACCAAAAAAATCAGATCTGATATATATTTCAATGTAATAGACGCTAAAAAAAAGGAAGGCAGAGAAAATCCAAAAATTGTTGTATTATCACCAAAGTCTTCAGAAATACAAAGAAAGCAACGCAAGTTCAGTGGTAAAAGAAAAAAACTTCTTGTCTTTCTTTCTTACTTACATGCATAAAAAATGGAGAGTTTACGTAAAAAGAAAGAACCTTTCCTTTGCCGGCGATAAGCTCTGAGGAGTGAGCCACAAAAAAGGGGGTTCTTCTTTATCCTTTAGCTTCGAAATACCATAGATCTAAGATTTTGGTGGTCTCAAAATAAAAGCGTGACGGTTTTTGTGAGGGTTTTGGGGTTCGGTCTTTCAAAGATGGAGTTTTTGTTCTCGAAGAGGGTCGAGGTTAGGTCTTAGAACCGATAGAGCGTAGAGGGTGGTGGTTTGAGTAGCCGGACCATCACCGCCTCGAGAACCATGGCGGCCTGAATGGTCGGGGCTTGGGTTTTTTTCTCGTATATTAGAGAGGAAACGAGAGCTTTTGCTCAAGAAAAAAAATGAAAGGAAAAATGAAAGTGGGGTCGATTATCGGGTCTTATAGACCTAAAATAAAATAAAAATGGTCTAATTACATCATAAATCCTCCTTGTCCCCTATATTTTCGTTTTGAGTTTTTCCGCACGGGTTAATCACGATTCTCGGGTCCTTTTTCTTTTCCATTTTATTTCGTTTTGATCACTAAATTAGCCGAATTCAGATTTTAAATGGTAAAATTACCCCTTAACCATCCCGCGTTTTTGAATTTTTCATTTCGGGTCTGCCTCTTGGTCTAATTACAGTTCCAGTCCTTTCAAGTTTGATCATGATTGCATTTTCGTCCTTAAATTGCATATTATTATCCTTTTAATTTTCATCATTGATGTTTATTTCTTTTCATTTCATCCTGTTTTCATGTAAATATTTATTCAGTATTATAATCGTGTATGTTGATGTAGTCTTTTGCCCTATTATATATCCCTCATACGTACCTCGTATTTTAAGTTTACATGTATATGTGTATGTTTAGTTTAGTTTAGTATCTTATTTATGTTAGATTAGTATTCTGTTATGTCAATACTTATTGCATTTAAATATTTTGCCATGTTTTATATTTTTGTCACTAAAGTTGCATATGATATATAAATTGTTAATGCGGTGCTCTTTTATCCCGTAAGCGGGGCCGAGATCGGACGTAGTGATAGTGGTTGGACGTTTACTCTTGGATAACGGGGCCCTTAAAATTTATTCGCAATTAGGACCGAATTTTAAAATAATCGTCACTCTAATCCGGAAAATCCAATATTAATAAAGCGATAATTATTAAAGTACCAATTTTTGGGCGGTGTGGGGTGCTAATCCTTCCCCATCCAGAATCGACTCCGAACCCTGTCTTTTTTGAATCTCTGGTTTTATGGTGTCCGGTCTACCTAAGTGGCCGGTGGCGACTCCATTTTTCAAAAATAAGGTTTCTTTAAAACCCCCATGGAATAAATATTTTATATCCAAACACCTTTCAAAAATCCTTCGAAAACACCATCGTTTTTTTATTTAGCGTGCCTTCGCTACAATAAGTGCTCGTAAATATAAAAGAAAGAGATGTTATACCTCTGTAAATGTGAGATTTGGCTACTTCTTTTTGCTATTCCTTTTTGAATATCTCCTAGTCCCTCTTTACAATTTAGGGTAGTGTATTTATATACCCTAGATTACATGTATTTTAGAAATGCGAAAAGAAAATTGAAAAACCCCTATTGGTTGATTGTTATCCTGCTTTGATTCACATGTATCACGAATTTTCATCTGTTAATTCTCTAAAAATCCTGAATTCGTTGTGCGCTCCTCCTCTTTCTGACATTTATGTTGGCTGGTCTGTATGTGGCGCGGCTACTGAGAGGAACCGAAGGAGGAGACCAGTAGAGATCGGGTTTGGGGAGTAATCATATGATGTGGCCACCAGCTGGAGGTTCTTGCCGAGGCGGCAGTTGCCGTGGCACCGTCGTGGCACTAGCATTGCCGTTGTTTGAAGGATCGTAGGGATTGAAAGGGCGTTCGTGAAATCCACGCTCACATCGAGACAATGAAGCGGCACGCATGAGGCACGTCAGGAGCTGGGGAGCCGTTCCTCTTTCCATCTGAGCCGTTCATCCTCACCTTGATCTAGCGGTAGGGATTTGGCTGCGCAATCAAATAGAGCTGATTATGGTTTAGGTTTCTTTATTATTGGGCCTGAAACGGGCCACTATGTAATATATTTTTGTAATGGACTCTTATATTATATATACTTGGGCTGTTTTTTATTTCATTTAACATTCTTTTTATATTTTCAAATTTGTTTCATAATAATGATAATGATAATACCATATAAAGCAGCAATAACATGTGATAGTAATATAATGGTAATAAGATAATATGACACTCTAATAATATTAAAGTGAATAATAACATAACAATGAGGAAAAAAACATAATACTAGTAACCTAAGCCCATTAAACCCTTTATATCATTTAGTTTTTTTAATCGGGTATAGCCAACATACACGTAACTTAATACGATAAAAGATCCCTGTTAGTCATAATTCTAATAACCCAATGTTTAGTTCCTTTGGCTTTTTCGTTCTTATTATATCAAAATAGGCAAGACAAATAAGGCTTTTTATTATTACATGAAAATAAAGGGGTTTTTCCCTGGACAAAAATTAGTGATTACAACTGCTCCTCTTTGCTTATACTTGTGGAACAAGAATAAAGCAAAGACCATAAGCAATAATTTTGTCCCACTTCTCTGTTAGAAGATTTCGAGCTTTGGGTTCTTCCTATATAGAACCGTTCGCTCTTCCTCCCTACAGCGCAGGGCTATGAGCACTTGCCCACAATCCCTGACCTATGACTATCTGCCTCATTCGCTCTGAAAACTACGAAACATGAGTATCTACCTCTTTCGTTCGGTAATTCTAATATGGCGAGTTTGAAATCCTTCGCCTGAAATCTTTGAGCTTTGAGTATCTGCCTCCTTTGCTCTGAAAATTCTGAAATATGAGTATCTGCCTCATTCGTTCGATAGTTATAATATGGTGAGTTTGAAATCCTTCGCCTGAAATCCTTGAGCTTTGAGTATCTGCCTCCTTCACTTTGAAAACTTCGAAACATAAGTATATGCCTCATTCGTTCGGTAGTTCTAATATGGCGAGTTCAAAATCCTTCGCCTGAAATCCTTGAACTTTGTTGCTTGAATATCTATAAAAGATGCAACACCTTGATAATGTAGGTTAGCATGCTCATATCTTAAAGATATCTAATCTACATTATGCGTGACTGACGGGATTTAATTATTTTTCCCCAAAAGCCTTCATTTCCTCGATCAGCCATTCTTTGACTTCTTCTTACTTCATTCTTTTTCTTTTTCTTGATCTTTGCAATGAATGATGCTTTGTCTCATGCTCGAGTGCTACCATTTATGGCCCTTTATTCATTCAAACCTTCCGACATCCCCTTATCTCAAAACTTCTCTTCAGTTTCTCTCTTGGATTTGTTTTTCCCCAAAGTGCCTTTTCAGGTTTTCACTTTGGTTTTCTTCTTCTTTTTTTATTTTTTTTATTTTTTTTCTTTTTTCCTTTTTTTTCTTTTTCTTTTTCCCTTTTTCTTTTTTGGTCTCTTTTTAGGTTCTTTTGTCTTATGATGGTTTTATACTCAAGATTTCTTTACCTTACTATGGCAGTCTTGAAACATGATGTGGCCGATGACTCATTTCTCATTTCTTGGCCTAATGAATGAAGTCTCTTCTTGGTTCAGCCTTAATATACATCTTTGTGTTGTCTTCATTTAAAATGTTCAGAACATAGTAATACCAAGAAACCTTTTATTTTTCATAAACCTACATCAATCTACTTCCCGGATACTTATAAAACATGAAAATATGTGAAATAATACTTTTATTAATACTTTAAAATTTTAGAATGTTTTGAAAGTCATGGCGAACATAGAAGCAAAGGAAAAAAAACCACGACGTTGCATCCCAATCATTGACTGTATGAATGATGCGAGATCCCATCAATCGAAATAGATCCCTTGCTAGAAATTCTCTGCTGAAACTCATTGATTCCCGAGAGGGTTCCTTTTACCGCCTTTTACTGCCTTGCCAAGAAGTCTGCTATGACGCTCCCTTTTACTGCATTTTGACTTACATACAATATGTCGAATTCAGACAATAACATTTGCCACCGGGCCAGCCTTCCGTTTAGCGCTGGTGCTTCCATCAGGAACTTCAAAGGGTCCAGCTTGGATATCAACCACGTGGTGTGATACAACATGTATTGTCTGAGCCTTTTGGTGGCCCATACTAGAGCACAGCACAACTTCTGGATCGACAGGTACCGTGTTTTATAATCGGTGAATTTCTTGCTCGGATTCACCTTTTCTTTCTTCCTGGACTCATTGTGTTGTCCCAAAACACAACCCATTGAATTTTCAAAAACCGTTAGATACAAGATCAATGGCCTTTCCGGTACCGGTGCTGCTAGGATTAGAGTATTAGTCAAGTATCTCTTGATCTTATCCAGAGCCTCTTGACACTCTTCGTCCCACACTCTCGGATTATTCTTTCAGAGCAATCTAAAGACCGGATCGTATTTGTCAGTCAATTGAGAGATAAATCAAGATATATAATTTAATCTTCCCAAGAAACCCAGGACTTATTTTTGGGTCTGAGGTAGCATGAGATTTTGAATGGCTTTCAGCTTATCTGGGTCAATCTCAATGCCTTTTTGACTAACCACAAAGCCTAAGAGTTTACCGGACATGACAGCGAAAGTGCATTTTGCCAGATTGAGTTTCAACTGGTACTTTCTTAGCCTCTGGAAAAGTTTCCTCAAATTTTAGATATGCTTCTCCTCCGTTCAGGATTTGGCAATCATATCATCTACATATACCTCGATTTCTTTGTGCATTATGTCATGGAAAAGGGTTACCATAGCCCTTTGGTAGGTTGCCCTGGCGTTCTTCAGTCCGAAGGGCATCACTTTATAGCAGAATGTTCCCCACATGGTCACAAACGTAGTTTTCTCCATGTCGTCAGGATGCATTTTGATTTG
Source organism: Hibiscus mutabilis (assembly GCA_019671005.1). NCBI lineage: Eukaryota > Viridiplantae > Streptophyta > Magnoliopsida > Malvales > Malvaceae > Hibiscus > Hibiscus mutabilis. Next base: position 1,251,170 of record CM033717.1, on the reverse strand, counting down.
GCTGTACCCCGAGAAACCATTCATGAAAGAGAACCACGAATGTCCCGCAGTGTTGTCGACCAAAGTATCAATATGAGGTAGAGAAAAATTATCTTTGGGACTTGCCTTATTAAGGTCTATGTAATCTATACACATACAAACCTTCCTATCTTTTTTGGGAGCAGGGACCATGTTTGCCACCCACTCTGAGTATTTAGGAACTCCTAAGAAACCGCATTGTATTGTTTCTTCACTTCTTCTCGAATCTTCATTGTATTGTTTCTTCACTTCTTCTCGAATATTCTGGCTTGATCTGTAGCTTGTGCACTACAATATCTGTGCCCAGACCTGGCATGTCCTGATAGGTCCATGCAAAAACATCGCTGAATTCTGAAAGCAACTCAACCAATTCACGTCAGGTCTCAGCCAGAGGGCAGTACCAATCTTTACTTCTTTTTTTCCTCTTCCGTCCCAATATTGAGGATCTCTAATTCTTCTTGATGAGGTAAAATTTGTTTATCTTCACTTTACATTAGTCGGAGTAGCTCATCTGGGATTTATGCTTCTATCTCATCACCCTCTTCCTCGACTTCCGCCAAACACGAGGGTCGCTCAAAATCTATCTTAGAGTTAGACTCGGAACCATTCATACAGCCAATAATAAGGACCCTAAAACAATTGGAACGAATATGTATCGGGACGGGAAAAGAATACTTCTTATGGATTAAGGAAACAAATGTAGTAATATAGAATAATGAATGTAATGAATGAATGTAAAACAAAGAAAACAAAATGTTTGCCAATGGAAAGCATCCTTTTATTGAATTAAAAAGCAAACAAATTAACATAGGATCCTTTTACAAAAGATCCCTATTGCTCGCGGGCAAAAGTGAATAGTGTTGGTTCTGAGCATTACTCTGATCTTGACCTAAAAACTACTGGCAAATTCTCAACAGTCTAATTGCTGAGTGTTTCCCCTGGGAGGCAAGGGCGAATTCCAGCCAAGTATTTGCCATTTTTTCCTCCTTGGCTATCAAGTTAACATCCATTCCCTCCAGTGCCTCGATGAACCTTTCCTCCTTGCTGAATTCAACACTTTCTAGACCAGCTTCGTATATCTTCTCCTCCACATTGATTTTCCCCCAGACATAAAAATATTCTTTAAATGAGGGAAAGTCATTGGTTCCCACGGGATGTCCCCTCCTATGAGTTTCGCTTTCCTTTGTTCTTCTCTCTTCTTCCATTCTAGCTTTCTCTGGTGCAAATTGGGTTTATGGCCGAGCCCAAACCGATCCTTCTTGCCGATGACGCTCCTAGCGTGCAAGCATCCTTGCAAACTATTTCCTAGCACTTTACCTTTCTTGGCTCTTAGTCCCAGGGTTTGGCAGACTGTCATCTTGGTGCAATTTGACAGCCTAGGGCTTGGGATCTTGTTTCTTTCTGCCACGAAGATTGCATTCACAAATTCCAAGGCCCTAAAGGAGCACTCAACAACCTCTTCGTCAGTTTGGACATAAGGAGCGTCGGTAGTCACGGAGGCAATAATGTCTTGCTCAGCTCTCACACTCACCAACTTCCCATCAATAACAAATTTTAATTTTTGATGTAGAAATGAAGGCACGGATCCGGCCGAATGAATCCATGGCCTCCCTAGCAGACATTTGTAAGTGGGTTGGATGTCTATTACCACAAATTTGACAACGTACTCTGCCGGACCAATCAGCAATGATATCTATATCTTCCTGATAACATCTCTCTTGGTTCCGTCAAATGCCCTAACGAAGTTCTGGCATGGTTTGATGTGTGAACTATCCACTGGCAGTCTTTGTAAGGTCGCCATAGGTAATACATTTAAGGCAAACCCGTTGTCAATGAGCACCCCTGGTAAGACATGCCCTTTGCAGTGGGTGGTGATGTTCAAAGCCTTTGTTGATCTCATACCTCCGTCGAGAATCTTGTCGTCGGTAAAAGTGATGTAGTTATCTGCAATAATGTAACCCACTATTCTATCTAACTTGTCCAGTAAGATATTGTTCGGAACGAACGTCTGATTTAGTAATTTCAACAATGCATCACTGTGTTTTTCTGAACTTAACAACAACTCAAGTACTGAAATCTGTGCTTGCTGTTTTTTAAGCTGCTTAACAATGTTGTATTCGCTGTGCCTTAGAAACCTCAAGAATTCCTGAGCCTGAATTTCTGTCACTGGCTCATAAATTCTTGGGGGAGGTTCCTCTCCGAAAATCTTTTCGGGTTCGACAGTTACCGCTTTGACTTTGTCTCTCGGTCCCTCTGGCGCCTTTGCCATTTCTGACAAATAGCATATGCCACTTTTGGTAAAATGCCCTACTTCATTACCACCTCGGCGTTTGGTTCCACTAAGCTCTCCTCCTTTGAGGGTCCTTCATCGGATAGTTTCTCATCCCCTTGTATTTCTGGTTCCTCTGGTATAGAAACATGTGCAGTATAACTCCATAGGACTTTCCAAACGTACTTAAATGGAAAGGGAGTCGGAGCCAAAACCCGTATCTTTGGAGTTACTTTGGAACTCTCATTTTGGGATGAGTCTTCGTGCTTTGGCCTGAGTGATATAATAAAATGTCTATCTACCCTATACTTGATCTTGGTGGTATCTGATGTGCATACATTTGATTCTTTTCTCTCCTCATCTTTCTCAAAGAATTCAATCTCTTTATTGTCCATTATTCTCTGAATCATCTGCCTGAACTCATCGCACCACTGAATGTCATGTCTTTCCTCATGGTGGAACTCACGATACGGTCTACTTCCTTGTTGCACGATTTGTATACCCCGATTGATGAGGCACGCAATACATAACTGCTGAAACACCCACCTCAGAGGTGATTTGACCTCGGATACGTTTGTCTTGGCTCTCCTGGTATACTCCTCTTCGATTGTATTTATGCCACGGCCTCCGTGATTTGGCAACGGGCTAGTGGCTACATTTGGTTCGTCTAACTGTAACACCTTGAGATTTATTATATTTTGTACGAACTTTTTAAATGCAATGCAATTCTCGATCGAGTGACCCGGAACGCCGCCATGATATTCACAGTTCGTTTTTTCATCATACCACGAAGGGAATGGAGGTTTGAAAGGAGTGACATAATAAGCCAGACCAAATTAGCCTTGTGTAGTTGCGAGTATAGTTCAGCATATGATACTGGGAGTGGGGTAAACGACATCTTCTCATTTTCCCTCTTCGGGGCCCTGGTCTCCTTCTTGCTTGGGCCCTGCCCTCTTCTAGCTGCGGCTCATGGTGGTGAAATAGTGAAACTCTTCGGAGCTACGTATCTGCTTGCATTGTTCACCTCATTATCTCTTTTCTTGTAATTCCTACGTGTATTCTCCCCGCTATCAATCCTTCCATTCTTTATTGCTACTTCAATCGATTCTCCAATCATTATCATATCGGCAAAGTTCTGGGTAGTGTTGTTTATCAAACGTTCAAACAACGCTCCCCTTAGAGTATTGACGAATATGGGTGTAATCTCATGTTCGAAAATCGGTGGCTGGATTTGAGCGGCCACGTCACGCCATCTCTAAGCATACTTGCGTAGATTCTCATTTGTCTTTTGTTTCATCCCTTCTAGCATAATTCGACTGAGGATCATGTCCGTTACATGCTTGTAGTGCTCTACGAAGGCCTTTCTCAGGTCCTTCTATGGCTTGATATTTGATTGGTTGAGCATGGTATACCACCGAGTTGCGGACCCAGTCAAGCTCTCCTGAAATAGTGGATAAGTAACTTATCATCTTTCATAAAAACAACCATCTTTCTGCAGTACATGGTAATATGTGTTGATGGGCAAGTGGCCCTATCATATTTGATAAAGTCAGGCACCTTGAATTTGGGTGGGAGAACCAGATCAGCCATTAAACTCAAATCGCTTGCATCATTCTCATGTTCGCCGCCCCCTTCGATAGCCTTTAGCCTTTCTTCGAGCATACAAAACCGCTCCTCATACTTCTTCTCCATATTGGCCCTAATTCTTTTCTCCACTTCATCCATCATGCTCAAGTCTGGTACTTCATTCTCGTATCTTACTCCCAAATCAATGGGTTGATTTGTTGGAGCTCCCCCGTGGTGACTTGCTGATGCCCCAACATCAGGGTCAGCAAAAACTCATGCGAGATTAATGTAAACCATTTTCCCAGGTTCTGGCATATCCGGTTGTATCTTCGCATGAGACAAAACACCTTCCTGCTCGTCAAGACTTAGGCTGTGAATGGAGATTCCCTCATTGCCCTTCATCTTTACTAATAAACTGGTCATCCGAGCGATAACAACATATTGTGTCTGAGCTATCTGGTCCTTGATATCTTGGCCAATCCCGTCCAAACATGTTCCGATGTCTTTTTGCCCCTATTCTACCTTGGCTAGTCTATCATCCATGGTTCAAGACTGTAACCAGGTTCCGTATTGGTGTAGAATGATTGAAATTTTTTTAGAATTAAAATACTTTTTTTCTCTGAAATGAAAAGTCTTTTAGTTAATTTTGGTACTCAAATGAAGTATGCAAATAAATAAGTTATGCATGGATGTAAAGAGCAACATTGAATTCGGTAAATATCATCGTTAAACAACTTTCATTGATGGGAACATTGTCCTGTTACAATAACTTAGAGAAAGCTAACTACACATATGGTTTCAAGGTAGTGTCGAGGTCGATAATCTCCCTCAAAATCCACACAATCCCTTCTCATTCCTCAGAGTCATCATCGACACAATCATGAAGCTCGGTAGCATCTTCGACTAGAAATTGTATCTTTCAGGCAACCTCTTGCATCTGAGTTCCCCATCATTCCAGTTCTTGCTCTTGCCTCCAAATCATGTAGGCGGCGAAGTGTAACTGCTCAAGACTCAGAGTCAGACGTACTTGAATTGCCCCTCTCATACTTTCTACATGATCCTTAAGTCGTTGGACCCCAGCTTCCAACTCTTTGACACGTGTTATGAAAGCTTGAATTTTTAAGTTGTTGTCCTTCAACTTGCTAGTCGAGCCCTTGTTCTTGAAAAGAGACTTTTTTAGACATTTTACTTGATCTCTCAAGGCTCTACTTTGGTGTTGTTCCTTCTCAATTTGTTTTGAATGGGAGGTTCGCAGATCCTTCATTTCTTGGGTCAAAGCGAGCACTCGATCTTTGTGCTCGAGAAACATCCTCTTATAGTTCTCAGCTCGTGCTTTTTCATCCTTAAGTCGGTACTCCAGCCCCTCGCTCGACTCTCCTTCTGTGACTCTCTTACTTCTAATTAACCTCTTGAGCGGCTGAATCTCCTCTTTTTCTAGCTTGAGTTCTAGTTCTAGCTCCCCTCTCTTCTTTTGTAGGTCTCTAACTACTCCCTCAAACTATGTCTTTTCTAAATCGAAGTCGAACTTCTCCCGATGGGCTTTCTCCTCGGCTTCGGTGGAGAGTGTGGCTAATCTTTCTTCTAAAGATTTCCTGCTATCGGGGCTAAACATGGAATTTTGTCGTTGACACGGTTGAAGAAGCGTTGTATACCATTGCCTTATAGCCATTCTCCTTTGTGTAATCAGCGTTGAACTCGTTCAGCCCTTTGGTGGCTGGCACGAACTGTTTTGACCCGTATTGCCTTAGGACTAATAGGGGTGCGTAGGCAGTGTGCCCTCAAAGGCCAAGCAATGGTACCCACAAATACTCTCCACATTTGTAGAGAACGTCATTCGCCAACAACCAGGGTGCCCTCCAAACTATATCTTCTTCCTTTAGGTTTTAGAGAACGTCTTGCCATACCTCCTCAGATCTATGGGTTGGCCAATCATTCTTTCGTAAGAACTCTTCCAAAGGTGAGAACTTACTATCGTAAAGGGGGCCTGGAGAAACTAGGATTGGTCCAAAGGTGACTGTAAAACCAGACTGTCAAAGTTGCGAACATCCCTAAAAAGGTTCTCCTCTATTCTCCTAACAGAACCTCAAGGATCGAAAGGTTTTAGCCAGAATAACAGGTACTGAATCGGTCCCACTACTCAAACGTTCAAAAAGATTTAAGAATGACGGGTTAATGAGTCCCAAAGCTCGAGGGAATAGTACCAACCCGTAGATCAAAAATGCGAACAGGTTCCATTGAACTCAACCCATAGGGCGCACAGAAGCCAAATCCAGGTTTTTCGTCCCATTTAAGATACTCCTTATTGTTCCAGGTGGTGACCTGCTGCTCAACCCAAGACAGTAATGTATCCGATATTCTGACAAGCTTGCCTCAAAATGCTTTGTTCTTACTTGGCTTAGAATATACTCAATCCATAACAACTCATTTGCAGTTTATAAGATCCAGTATTCTTCAATTGTAGGAGCGATATCAAAGTTGCCAATCGTGAAGCAATTGTAGGCGAAGTTCCAAAAACCTACCAAGGTTTACAGTAGTGCTTGATCGACTGGAACCTCTAGCAAATACGCGATGTCACCATACTCTTCCCTGAAAGTGCTCATTGTTTCGAAATCCCAACTGTTTCATACTAACTTCAAATCATATACATCATTAAATCTGGTGTTCATGAATGTCGTGGCTGACATGGCTTATCTGAATCCTTCGACAATACTATCTCTCTCATGTAATTGTTCCCCTTATGACCATATCTGAACATCGAAATTCTTTTCATCATTGTTGCGAACTAAGTCCCCTATCGATCTAGTTTTTAATTTCAAACTATTCCCAGACTCAGTGTGCTCTTCATGATTATGACATAATTTGGGAAATAAAATGACAAGAATAGGAAACAAGAGAAAATGTTAGCCATGAGGTAAAAAATAAACTTGCAAACAAAAATAGGTAAAATTAAATAAATTAAGCGAAATGCAAGCATATAAAAGAAAACCCTAATCATAGGAAATCTAATTCGCTATGGTTGTCTACATGGCTCTAATGGGGTGGTCTTCTTAGATTCGCACACATGGGTTCGGTTCTAATTAGGGCACCCGAACCTATCTTATCACCTACTAAGGTAACAATAGCTCCAATTTTGGCCCATTACAAGCTTGCGAATTGGCTTCAGTTCGAGGGAAACCACGACCTAATGACGTGGAGGGCTGCTCACGTGTCAAGAGGCCCATTACAATATCTTATCACGTTTTTTTGGAAAACTACCTTTAATGTATCCCAAATTTTGGAGAAAGTTTGCTTAAAAGAGGAATTTCTTTTGAAAAATCGTAATCCTTTGAAAATCGATCGAAAATTGGGAGTCGCCACCGGCCACTTGGATCAGGTAGGCCGGACAACATAAAACCAGAGATTCATTTTGAAAGGGTTCGAGAGTTAGTTACGTGTGGGGAAGGATTAGCACCCCCATCACGCCCGAAAATCGGTACCAAAATATTTGTTGCTTTTAATCGAAGGAAATTGTCGAAATTTGGAAAAAATTAATTTGGTGACCTTAATTGGAAATTAACCTTAATTGAACGGGCTTCGTAAAATTGGTGGGTTCAAATTAATTGGACATTTAATTAATAAGGTTGACGATACATCGGACCATAGATTAAACCAACATCGAATAAGCCCAACTACTGTGTTAATTTATGATTCGAATCTCGTACGTCACCTTTATGCATGGTGCAAGCATTTAGGGAGTGATGTAATGACTTTGTCAAGTTTTAATTCTATCTTGAGTCAGTAAGGATTAATTCAAATATTTGGTCAATATCCTTTAAGCTCGGACTGTTACGACCCAAATATCGGAACTAATGAATACCTCCCCCTTTTGTGATCCAATTAATTAATGTGCCATTAAAATAGTTATAGTCACATGAATGACAAAATAGGAGATGGCAAACAAAAGGCATAAAAGATAAGCACACAAGGCCCACCCCAAGACCTAACCTAAAAAGCCCAAATTATTGAAGTTCAATTAGTGACCTAACGATTAATTAAGTGATTCTAATATTTAATCCTAAATTAATTAGCCCTGAATGACTAAGATCCTAACAAATTATGACAATTAATCAAGAATTTAAGCGCCAATCTAAGTTTGAAATTAATTATAACCTAAACCATTAAGAAACATTCAATTAATTTAACAAATTTAGCATTTGGTCTAATGAGCCAAGAGCAAATTAAAATTCATTAGCTTAATTCGAACGTTAATTTAACCAAGGCCTTAAGGAATCTAAATCTAGAATTAATATAATCAATTTAAGAATCACGCCCCTATAAGACGAGCACACGATTTAAATTAATTGAATTAATCTATTTAACCTAATCCAAAGCCCCAAAAACCAGGCCTAAAACTTAACTAATACTAGGCATAAAACTAAAAGCCCCAAAATTAAAACTATGCTTACCCTAAAACTAGGCCAACCCTAAACTATTTCAAACAAGGCCTAAACTGAAAGCCCAAAAATTAAAACTATGCTTACACTAAAACTAGGCCAACCCTAAACTATTTAAAACAAGACCTAAACTGAAAAGCCCAAGCCCAAGCCCACACATCACCAAAAATATTGCATCATCTTTTTAAAATATGAACATATTATATATAACATATATATACATTTTACAAAATAAATATTATATGTAGAGAAAGAAGGATACACATATATATTATGAATTTCTTTAAATCATATATGTATATAAAAACATTTTTGTTAGTGTATATTTTTATAAAATTATCACTTTCTACAAGAATTATATATCACAAGTGTTTAAAAAAGACATTTTATTACCATTTTAGATAAAAATATATATTCTATACTCTAAACCATGTGTCACAAACACTGCAAAACGCAACGCTTAAGAAAAATAAACATCCAACACGAACATTTCAACCGATATATAAAAAAATAGATTCAAACACGAATAAAGGCAATAATCAAACGAACAAGATAAACTATAAATAAAATGCATGAAGAAAGAAATTACATACTGGAAAATGACTAAATCGGAAAGAAATAAAAACTTGAGACTAATTAAAAGGATGACCGGGACGAAATTATAAGAACATATAAAACTACAAGGATCCAGACTGTAATTATGAAAGGCAAAATGGCCTCGGAGGGGATTTCAGGGACACAAAAGGACTATTTGTGTAATTAAAAAAAGCGAAAGCGTTAAAGCCGGGATCATAACGACGTAGAGGCCCTTATTACGCTATTTCCCCCTTTTTAAAACATGAAAAGTTTATAAAATCCCCTCCATTTTACTTCATTGCCTCTTTCGGTAAAAAAAACTCTCCCCCGTTATAACGCCTTCATCGGTGTTCATCTGGGTTCTTGATGAACCCAGATTTCGGCGGTCCTTCGCCGCGAAACCCAAAAAACGGCCATCGATCCGTTGTGCCGAGCACCATACGATGATGGCAGGCGAAGCCAAATACCTCTAAAAAAACCCTAAAAACAGATCTAACCCTTCATCTCTCAAAAATTGAAAAACCAGATATGAAATCGAAACTTGAAGGACTACTTTGCCATTCCCGCTCTTTCGTTTCACCGTACGCGACCTAGAAAGGTCGTAAGGCTTATCAACGACGGTAGGGGACAGACCGACGCAAAAAGAGGGGGATAACTATGAGGGTAATAACTACAAAAAACCCTAAATCTATGTATTTTTCTTTATGTAAGTGCTCGAAAATATAAAAGAAAGAGATGTTATACCTCTGTAAATGCGAGATTTGGCTGCTTCTTTTTGTTATTCCTTTCTGAATATCTCCCCTGTCCCTCTTTACAATTTAGGGTAGTGTATTTATATACCCTAGATTACATGTATTTTAGAAATGCGAAAAGAAAATTGAAAAACCCTTATTGGTTGATTGTTATCCTGCTTTGATTCACATGTATCACAGATTTTCATCTGTTAATTCTCTGAAAATTCTGAATTCATTGTGCGCTCCTCCCTTTTCTGACATTTCTGTTGGCTAGTCTGTATGTGGCACGGCTACTGAGAGGGACCAAAAGAGGGGACCAGTAGAGAGTCGGCTTGGGGAGTAATCATTTGACGTGACCTCCAGCATGGAGGTCATTGTTGAGGCAGCTGTTGCTGTGGCACCGTCGTGGCTCTAGCGTTGTCGTTTTTCGAAGGATCGTGGAATTGAAAGGGCGTTCGTGAAATCCACGCGCGCGTCGAGACAATGAAGCGTCACGCGTAAGGCGCGTCGGGAGCTGGGGAGCCGTTCCCCTTTCTATTTGAGCCGTTCATCCTCACATTGATCCAGCGGCAGGGATTTGGCTGTGCAACCAATTAAAGCTGATTAGGGTTTAGGTTTCTTTATTATTGGGCCCGAAACGGGCCACTATGTAATATAATTTTGTAATGGACTCTTATATTATATATACTTGGGCTGTTTTTATTTCATTTAACATTCTTTTTATATTTTCAGATTTGTTTCATAACAATAATAATGATAATACCATATAAACAATAATAACATGTGATAGTAATATAATGGTAATAAGATAATATGACACTCTAATACTAGTAACCTAAGCCCATTAAACCCTTTATAGCATTTAGTCCTTTTAATTGGGTATAGCCAACATACACGTAACTTAATACGATAAAAGATCCCTGTTAGTCATGATTCTAATAACCCCAATGTTTAGTTCCTTTGGCTTTTTCGTTCTTATTATATCAAAAATAGGGAAGACAAATAAGGCCTTTTATTGTTACATGAAAATAAAGGGGTTTTTCCCTAGACAAAAATTAGTGATTACAGTTACATTAGTTAAAAAATGATTTTATAAAATTATATAAAGTATAAAATAATTTTTTCTGTCGACTTATCACTCCGTCAAGTCATTTTAAATTGTTTACCGTCAATTTTCTAACAATTTTTATCCGCATAAAGATCATTTTGACCCAAAATAAAACGTTGAGAGTTGAATTGCTTCAAAAATATAAGGACCAAAATAATTAGCCAGTTAAACGTTAGGAGTATTTTTTGAATTTATGCGAATATTTTTCCATAATAAAAACAATTAGGACCTATCAAAAGACTTTGGGATTTAATCATACGATCACGATCATTATAAAAAAGTAATTTTATATTTACTCATTAATGAAGTCAAATGTCGAACCCCCAGAAACCAGAAATATATAGTGAAAATAATTATTACTATTTGTTTGACTGATGCCACGTTTAACTTAAGAATTCTTTAAATGCAAACTAAGAACTTAATTTAATTGTATTTAGACTTTCCTATCTGTTTTACAGTATTATTACTAATAACCATTAATGGTCAAACCCAGTTATCGTTCAATAATGGTGGCTCTCAACCTTGGGAGCGCCTCCATGGCGTGGTGGGTTTGGGCGGCGTTACGGCGGAGGATGTGGCTGTGTACGAGGAACACGAGCATAGATTGTAGCAGCATGAAAAGGTTGAAAAACATGCATGGCAGTGATGTTTACGTTACCCCATGGTCTTCCTCAAATGGTGGAATCCCAAATGGGTGAGGGAATCTAAAGATGGTCCCTCAACTTTGCCAAAGCTGGCAAAGTTTAATTTCATGACTCAGCAATGCAATCATATAGTAGCTCAAAATAATAAAATTAGCCTTCTGTTTGAGGTTAGGCTAATACTAATATTTAAAAACTCGCATGGGAAACGAATTCATTTTCTTTTAATAAACAAGGTTAAATGCGTGGATGGAATAGTAGGTTCTAAGCTCGCCCGTGACACTCCGGTCGAGTCCTTAATTTTAAACCATAACCTTAAACCTTAAAAATACATGTTCCTAATTTTTTTAATCCTAACCTTAACTCTAACCCCAACTTTAATTATTAATTCTAAAATTTAAACCTAATTCTTTAATATGACACATACACATAGATACCGAAAAAAAGGAAGAAAATTTCTATTCTCATGAGCAGTAATCATAGAATATTAACAGAGAAGCTTCTCAAACTGCTCGGTTTCCCTTAAATGCTGCTTTCTTATATGCTTCAGATTCCAAACGCCTATTTTTAGAATTGGATCAAATCTTTACAAGATAATGGAAGAACATGAAGGCTCGACAAGTTTAGTCACCCTCCAATGACAGATTAACCTTTTCACGTTGAATCCCTCATCCATTTTGTCTTTACTCACCCACCCCACCCCTCTCTCTATCTATCTATCTTTTTTTTCTAAGCAAAATTTTATTAATAAAGCTTGAATTATATGTCTCGTTAAAAACCTCCCTAAATCTAAGTGGAGAAAAATAGTACATATAATAAGGGAAAATAACGCAGAGAAAGACACCTTCAACAATCTCAAGGCAACACCTTTACAGGATCAAAACCTATTACAAAAATAGTACAAAAGATCTAGAATCACACCTAACACAACACCCACAATGCAAATGCATTAAACTGACACAAATGATTCAACCTATGCTACCACCATGCCTTAAGGAGAGAATTACGAGATAGACCATCTTTTGCAAGGCAGTTCGCAAGCACATTTGCTTGTCTAGGAATATGAACAAAACGAACACTTCCAATCCTTTGAACCAATTTATCTATTTCGACAAAGAGTGGCCACCAACTCCAAGGACGTTGTAGAGGATCTTTTAACCAAAGCAATATCACCATGGAATTCGACTCAACTATCAATTTGGATCGCCCAATCCAATTTGCTTCAATGAAAACTTGTAATGCAGTTTTAACCGTAATTAACTCTGAAAAATCTGCCCCCTTACCATCAACAGGACCAGAAAACAACATTCTCATTAAACCATCCTCGGTTCTCAACACGCCTCCACACCCTGAAGCTTCACCTTTAAAGGCCCCATCCACATTGAATTTAGCATAGTCTAATCTACCAAAATATCTCTACTCCTATTCCTAACAACACTCAGCGGGTTATCCCACCATTCATCCATGTTTGGAGATTCAGATTCATTTGCCGATTTGATCCAAAAGAGAGCTCTAAGCTTGGTGAAGAAAAGCAGGTCCTTGACTGTTGTTGTTTTGTCATGGAACACCGCTTCATTTCTCACTAGCCAAATGCTCCATAATGCTGCCCCTACTGTAATTAGCCACACATCTCTTAGGGTACCTGACAATGAGACATTAAAGCAAAAGTGAAATAGATCATGAACAATCCCAAACTGCCTCCACTGAAGCTTTCACCAACAAAAGAAACTTCTCCAAAAACGATCAACAAAAATGCAGCCTGAGAATAGGTGATCCGAGTCCTCCACAACAGTTTTACACCAACTGCACAGACATAAGTTCTCATCTAATAAAACACCCGTCTTTAAGGAATTTCTTCGAAGAGATTCTCTTAATCTTCAACATCCAAAGGAACGTTTTCACCTTTGGGGGAATCTTAATCTTCCATAGCTTCCCAAAATAAAAATCAGGAGCATTTAAATCTGCATTTACCAAAAGATACGACAATTTTTTCACCAAGAACTGTCCAAATTTATCATGGATCCAAGCAATCCTATCCTCCAAGTCAGGACAAAGAGTGAGATTCCCTATACTCTTCACCAAATTATTAAGCAAAGCTAGCTCCCTTTCAAGCATATTTCTCGAAAACATTTCTTCCCACTTAACTTTCTTAAAGCTTTCCCCCTTTGCAACCTCTGCCACCCTTACTCTTTTGCCTTTAACCAGTCTATAAAGTCTAACATATTCTTTACATAGTGGTTTAGAACCACACCACAAATCTTTTCAGAATAAAATAATTTTCCCATTCCCTAACAACCACCGAAAGGCATCATCTTGCATCCACCTATTCACCTCCACAGAGGCTCAATTATTCACAATCCCTATCCATATCAAAGACATTTTCTTTGAATTTGATAACTTCATTCTCCAACTGCGATTAATTCCTCCATACTTCGAGAAGATAATTCTCCTCCATAATACCCTACTCTCCGTTGCATACCTCCAGCCCCACTTAGCCAAGAGAGCTCTATTCTTCGCTTTAAGGTCAATAACACTAGCTCCTCCTTTATTCTTTGGGAGGCATATCCGATTCCAACTAATTCTTGCCAACTTTTTTGACTTATACGTATTTCCCCACAAGAAACTCCTTTGAATTTTCTCAATTTTCAAGAGAACTGTCTTCGGGATTTCAAACAGTGACATGTAGAAGAGTGGCGCTGAAGAAGACAGAGTTAATAAGAACAACTCTCCCGGCGAACGAAAGATTTTTGGATTTCCAACCTGTCAACTTAGTTCGAAATTTTTCCACCACTGGTTCCCACGTCTGAATCTTCCTCGGACAGCCCCAAGAGGAATGCCCAAATACATGAATGGTAATTTTCCTACTTGACAACCACAACATTCTGCCAACCTTTCAACTTTTGATTGCACAACTTCCAAACCCACTAGACATGACTTACTGAAATTAATACTAAGGCCAGAGCAAGCCTCAAAATACCTCAAAATAAGTTTCAGATTACAAACAAACTCCTCCTCAGGTCGCAGAAAAAGAATTGTGTCGTCCGCAAAGTGCATATGTGAAATCGACCGATCTTGTAGGACATTCTATATACCCCCAATTACACCTCTCAAATCAGCACTTTGAAGTAGAAGATGGAGTGCTTCAGTCACTAGAATAAACAAAAATGGGAATAGTGGATCCCCCTGTCTCAACCCTTTTTCATTTTAAATTCCTTTGTAGGAGCACTATTTACCAGAACCGACACACTAGATGAAGAGATACACTCTCGTATCCACTGTCTCCACTTATAGCCGAATCTCATCTTTGACAACACCATATCAAGGAAGTCCCATCTGACACTAACATACGCTTTAGAGAAATCCAGTTTGATAATCACACCCCTATACCCTTATCACTTTTCATCATAGTATGTATTACTTCGTTTGCAATTAAAATCCCATTGAAAATTTGTCTGCCCATCACGAAAGCACACTGTGTTTCACTTACAATTTTGTCAATAACTCTGCGAAGTCTTCTGGAAAGGATCTTAGCTATGATTTTATACAATGAACTAACCAGGCTTATAGGTCTGAATTCCGAAATGTCCACTGGATTTCTTGTTTTGGGAATAAGAACAATAAAAGAGGTGTTTAACTTATTGGGCAACCTACCCGACTCGTGGAAAATGTGCAACAAAATCAGCAGTTCACTTTTCACTTCCTCCCAGCAATGCTTGAAGAACTTAATGCTGAAACCGTGTAGTCCTGGGGCCTTATTTTCATCACAGCACCACACTGCTTCCTGGATTTCCTCCAATGAGAATTGATCTTCCAATTTTAAAGCTTCTTCACCCAACAACTTCTTGAACTCCAGATTAAAATTCCCATTCCAGTCACGTGGTGCACTACCAAAATGATCACGAAAAAGTTCAAAGATCAAGCTCTTAAGCTTCTGTGACTCATCGCACCATTTATATATATATACAGGGTTAGGATCCACTTACACTGTCTGTGTAAAACTCAATTATTTTTACACAATTTTTAGACCGTTGGATGAGAGTAATAAATAGCTCAGATTATTTCCTTATCTTTTTTTTTTCAAGTGATAATTTTCACATTTTCTACTGTTAATCTCATCCATCCATTTCACTCATCCAATAGCCAAGGATTAGTGTAAAACTAAATGAGTTTTACATCATGTAACTGGATCTCATCCCATATAGATATATATATAATAAGATTCTTTTATACTAAGTAAAACTCGAAAATTTTACACATTTTTTAGACCGTTCAATGAAGATAAATGGGATTGTCTGTGATTCTGTTCCTCCCAATATAAAATATACGTATGCACACCGAGCCATTTTAAGAACGAATACAATGAAGGACTTTCCCTTCAGTAGAGCATCTGCCCATGCCATTTCATCATCCCAGCTCCCTACAGATCTACAATTTGTTAGACGTTGATATATTTTTTTTCTTAGCAAATGAGATTTTATTAATATATTAAGAACCATAACATATATTTTGTATCTCATTAAAAATCTTCATATCTCTAAAGGGAGGAAAATAGTACATGCAAACGAGGTACAAAGCCCAACCGGAATAACACCGCCAAAATATAAAACAGCAACACTTATCCCAAAGAAACCAGAAAAAAACCCAGGCAACCCATTGATTATCGAACTTAACATCGTTTGGTGATTTGAATTGTTGGACTTACATGAACAACTGTTACAAACAAATCATGGAGTATAATTTATGTTAAGGAAGATACGCAGATTGATCCTATAAGAGTAGTGGGAACATGGCAATGTGCTATCATTTCCACCTCACACTCACAGACATATTCCAAACTTCACCAGCCAGCTCAACCTGATTATCATACATTTTGATTAACATTTAAAAAGCAACCGGCCAGCCCTCTTGAAAACACTATAAAAACCCCCTCTCCCTTCACTCCAAATTCACCATCCTCAAACACTCCTCTCAACTCTAAGCCAACTGCTGTTTTGAGAAGGAAGACCAAAAATGGCTTCAAAAAGATCAGCTTCCATGGCCCTCTTTTGGCACTCAACTTTCTCTTCTTTTCCCTTGGCACTGCTTGCAACTCCTGCCCTTCCACCAACCCTAACCCAAGACCGAACCCCAACCCCACTCCATCTGCACGAGGCAGATGCCCCAGGGATGCCCTTAAACTAGGTGTATGTGCTAATGTGCTTAACTTGGTCAATGTCGTCGTCGGTTCACCCCCGGTGCAGCCATGCTGTTCCCTCATCCAAGGCCTCGCCGACCTCGAAGCTGCCGTCTGCCTTTGCACCGCACTCAGAGCTAACGTCTTGGGACTCAACCTTAACATCCCACTTTCCCTCAGCTTGCTTCTCAACGTTTGCTCAAGGAAAGTTCCTACCGGATTCCAATGCTAAATCTCCATATATTCACTCTCTTCATCTTTCTTGGCAATAATTAAGTGTTTTCTTGGCAGCTTTATTGTTTCAATGTCCTAGTGGGAGTTGATACCGAATAAGTCCAATACTTTTCTTCAAGTGTGTTTTCTCTTAGAGATTTTTGTATCTCTAAGGGACATGAAAAAGACTTATATTGTTTTCCTTCTTGTTCCTTTATCAATTTAGTAAAATGGTGTCGGAAGTTCGTTACGGTTATAAATTTGATATTTTAAAAACAAATGAATCGAGTTTAAATAAATAAAAATAAAACGATTTAAAGCAAAATTCCATGCATAGATTTAGGTTCGTGACTCGGAATATGTTGAGAAAGATGTAAGCCATATCACATGGAAAACTGATAAGAAACATTAAATAGAAAGCTCATCTCACTGCACAAAAGGGCAAAGATTCCTTGGACTTGCTTAATTTTTTTTATTTCCACTAAACCGCAGTATCCTAAGAATTCAAGGCATTAATGAAGGTTATTCTCTAAACTTGTTGACTGTTATATTATATTTTAGTTATAATTTTTTTTTGCTATGTAAGATTTATTTTATTAATTAGATTTTTAAGTAGTAGTTGAGAGCCTAATTAAAAACCTTCCTAAACCTAAGCGGAGAAAAAAAGTACTATCTAACTAGACAAAAAAGACTGATTACTCAAACAACTCCCAGTAAACTATAAAAGTCTGGAGTACAAGAGTCCACTAAAGAAGCTAAAATAACTCTCAGACTTAAAAGCAAACTACCACTAAACTTTAAAAAGTGCTGCTCTATGCATGCTAATTTTTGCAAGATGATCGTTGATGCACTATTGGATTTATACATTATAAGGAATATTATATTTGGTCGGGGTTTGAGTTGAGTACAACCTTAAACATATCATGTTGTGTATTATTTTTTTAGGATGAGTCTGTCACGCTCGACGAGCACCGATGAGTACTACTAACGACGAGCACCGATAAACACTATTAATTTAATTTATAAAGATTAAAAATTTAAAAGACTCACCATATAATTATAAATCATTTAAAAATTAAAATATAAATTAATTAAAATATATTATTTTATTTTTAATTTTCTTTTAAACATAAATCAAAATACCTATCTACCTCTAAATTATAAAATTCTAATTTTTGTTCATTTAAATTGCCGCCGCCACTGCCCTGCGGCTGCCGCTGCCCACCAATGAATGGCGAAAACCTTACCCCAGAAGCAGCAAAGAGATGGACCCAAATCGTTAATCAAATCCCTTTACTCCTCGAAAATCAGATTGATATACGAAGAATAGTTATAAACTGAATTAGCTTCGATTTGCAGAGAGATTTGGAGCCTTCACTTCAGACCGATACCAAGCAACTAAGTTACACATAAAAAGCCTTTGAATCAAAAGAAAATTAAACACTTAAACCAGAAATTTCAAGAACAAAGTTGAAGAACTACTTGCTATTGAGTAACACAATAAAATAACTAATAATAATAGAAAATATGAAACCAAAAGAGTGTACATTGAGAAAACTACTATAATCACAAAAACTAACCATAAACAATGTGCTTAGGGTTCATTATCAACAATACTAGAATCTGCCACTGTGTTTACAAGCAAACGAGAATCTAATAGTTAGACCTAGAAAATAATTTTCTTAATTTTCTTCACAGTGAAGTATTTGTCACAACACAAGGTGGAAACTTCCCCCACTTCTTAATGGGTCATCGGTGGGCAGCGGTGGCGGCAATTTTAAATGAACAAAAATTAAGGTTTTATAATTTAGGGGTAGATATGTATTTTGATCTATATTTAAAAGAAAATTAAGAATAAAATAATATATTTTAATTAATTTACCTTTTGATTTTTAAATAACTTATAATTATACAGTGAGTCCTTTAGATTTTTAATCTTTATAAATTGAATTGATGGTGCTCGTCGTTAGTGGTGCTCATCGGTACTCGTCGAGTGTGGCAGAATTTTTCTATTTTTTAATAAAACATTAGATTCAATATTTCATTCACGGTTAAATTAATAAAATATTTATTTTTTCTAGATATAAATATATTATTGTTAGAGATGTGACCTGAATTTCATCCTATTTCAACTTGAAATTTTTGTGATGCGATCAACTTGTTAAAAAAATTGGAGAAAAAAATAAGAGTTTTGGTGGATGAAAAGGAAGCAGGTTTAAAGAAAAATTCAATTTTATTAAGTTTCCTTTACAATCAAGCATCTATCTATACCTATAAACATATTCTTTAAGAGTTAGTTTAGGGAGATTTTTAACGAGACCATTATGTTATGCTTTCATTTCTTAATAAAATTTGCCGAGCAAAAGAAATCTTATTAATAAAATTTATTTGGTTGAGAATAGTGCAAACACATTATTTTATTAAAAAAATTTAAATTCGAATTTTAAAGATCAATATAATTAAAAATATAATCCAAAACCAAACATAAATAATAAAAACAATTAAGACCTGTCAAAAAAATTCATGGAGATTTAATCCTACATCATTATAAAAAAGTAATTTTATATTTACTCATTAATGAGGTCAAATGTCGAACCCTCTGAAGCCAGAAATATACAGTTTAAATAACTTTTCTGTACGACAAATATAATTTTATTAATATAATCATACAAATTTAATTTAATATTGTGTGTCTCGTTACAAACCTTCTTAATTCTAAATAATAAAGAAGAGTACACATAACGAAAACCGAAAGTACACAAAATTCATCGAAAATTAAAAGAAATATCCTACTCAAAGCAAATTAAAACCCACTTACAACTACACCCCATATAAATCGAAGAAAAAGAATAGCATCATCTGCTAAATTAATTGACGCTCTCGAGTTATTAATCTGGGATCTAGTAGAGAACCAGCTAACACAGACAATCCAAATCAACCTTACCACCGATCTGATGCCACGTTGAACTTAAAAGATCTCTTTAAGTGCAAACTAATAGCTTAAGTTAATTGTAGTTAGGGTTACCTATCTGTTTTACAGTATTATTACGAATAAGCATAAATGGTCAAACCCAGTCATCATTCAATAATGGTGGCTTTCAACCTTAGAAGCACCTCCATGGCGTGGTGGGTTTGGGCGGCGTTACGGCGGAGGATGTTGCTGTGTACGAGGAACACGAACATAGAATATAGCAGCATGAAAAGGTTGAAAAACATGCACGGCAGTAATCTTTACGTTACCCCATGGTCTTCCTCAAATGGTGGAATCACAAATGTGAAGAGGGAATCTAAAGAGGGTCCCCCAACTTTGCCAAAGCTGGCAAAGTATGATTTCATTACTCAGCAATGCAATCATATAGCTTAAAATAATTAAAGGATAACTACATATTTATTACCCTATCTATTCATGTGTTACTGTTTTAGTATTTACCTTTTTTGACAAATAGTATCTAACATTATGTTTTGTTTCTATTTTGGTACTTAACTGTTAAAAAATTAATAACATGCTGACTAAGAAAAAGAAAATAACACGTAGCATGCTAACAAGTAGAGGGAAAATAACACGTAGCATGCTAACAAGTTGACGTGACATACTGGCTAGGAAAGAGAAAATGATGTGGTAGCCTGCCGTATGTGATTTTCTCTCTCATAATTAGTCTGTTGTTAATTTTTTAATACTGGGTATCAAAATAGAAACAAAACGTAACGTTAGGTATTATTTTGCTAAAAAATAGGTGGAATACTAAAACGGTAATACGAGAATAGGTGAGATACTAAATATGTAATTATCCCATAATTACATTAGCCTCTTGTTTGAGATTAAGCTAGTAATATTTTAAAACTCGCATGGGAAACGAACTCATTTTGCATTATAATAAACGAGTTGCGTGGATGGAATAGTAGGTTCTAAGTACGCCCGTGACACACCAGTCGAACTCAGCTACAAAATTCCAATTAACAAATAACAACATGCCAAGATCTCAACATTTTGCACCAGCAATTGCCATATACCAACAGAAGTAAGGTTTGTGAGCAGTAATCATAGAATATTAATAAGGAAGTTTCTCAAACTGCTATGCTTGCATTAAATGTTGCTTTCTTACGTGCTTCAGATTCCAAACACCTGTTTTTAGAACAAAATTTATCTGTTGGATCAAATCTTTAGAAGATAATGGAAGAACATGACACGCTTAGTTACCCTCCAATGACAGTTTAATTTTATCATCTTCAATCTCTCATCCATTTTGTCTTTATTCACCCATCTTCAATCATAGGGTATAATTTATGCTAAGCAAGATCTGCGGATTGATCCTATAGGAGTAGCGGGAACATGGCAATGTGCTATCATTTCCACCTCACACTCACAAACATATTCCAAACTTCACCTGCCAGCTCAAATTGATGATCCTACAATTTGATTAACATTAAATTAACAACCGACTAGCCCTCTTGAAAACACTATAAAAACCCCTCCCCCTTCACTCCAAATTCACCGTCTTCAAACACTCCTACTCTCAACTCTAAGCTAACAGGTGTTTTGAGAAGACCAAAATGGCTTCAAAAAGATCAGCTTCCATGGCCCTCTTTTTGGCACTCAACATTCTCTTCTTTTCCCTTGGTACTGCTTGCAACTCCTGCCCTTCCACCAACCCCAACCCAAGGCCGAACCCGAACCCCACTCCCACTCCATCTGCACGAGGCAGATGCCCCAGGGATGCCCTTAAACTAGGAGTATGTGCTAATGTGCTTAACTTGGTCAATGTCGTCGTCGGTTCACCCCCGGTGCAGCCATGCTGTTCCCTCATCCAAGGCCTCGCCGACCTCGAAGCTGCCGTCTGCCTTTGCACCGCACTCAGAGCTAACGTCTTGGGACTCAACCTTAACATCCCACTTTCCCTTAGCTTGCTTCTTAATGTTTGCTCAAGGAATGTTCCTACCGGATTCCAATGCTAAATCCCCATATCTTCACTATCTTCATCTTTCTTGGCAATAATTAAGTGTTTTCTTGGCAGCTTTGTTGTTTCAATGTCCTAGTGGGAGTTGATACCGAATAAGTCCAATACTTTTCTTCAAGTGTGTTTTCTCTTAGAGATTTTTGTATCTCTAAGGAACATGAGAAAGACTTGTATTGTTTTCCTCTTGTTCCTTTATCTATTTAGTAATATGATATCTTTAAGCATGGTTATGAATTTAATATTTGAACGATAAATAAATCGAGTTTAAATGAGTAAAAATAACATGAATTAAATTAAAATCCCACGCATAAATTTAGGCTCGGAATATATTGAGAAAGATGTAACCCATCTCACATGAAAAACTGATAAGAAATATTAAAGAGAAAACAAGTGATAAATAGCTTAATTAGGTCTCAAGTTTGAAGCTGTGTATGTAAAAAAATCGCTGAGAAACTTACCTATCAAAATCACGTGTGCACGCGGGTCAGTCTAAATTAGTTACAAAGTATTAGAAAATCGAGAGCGAAAAAAAGCTCTTTTCCCCGCACAAAAAGGCAAAGATTCCTTGTACTTGCTTAACATTTTTTTTATTTCCACTAAACCGCTATATCCTAAGAATTCAAGGCATTAATGAAGGTTATCCTCTAAACTTGTTGACTGTTATATTATAGTTATAGTTATAGTTGATGCACTATCGGATTTATATACGATAAGAAACATTATATCTGATTGGGGTTTGAGTTGAGCTCAACCTTAAATATATCTTGTTTTCTATTGTTTTTAATAAAAAAATTAGATTCAACATTTCATTCATGATTAAATTAATAAAATATTTATTTTTCAAGACATAAATATGTGATTGTTAGAAAATGTGACCCAAATTTCATCTTGTTTCAGTTCGAAAAGTATTTATACCGGAAAGAAAGCAAGTTTAAATTGGAAAATTCAGTTTGATTAAATTTCCTTTGCAATCAAGTATCTATACCAATAAATATGAACTTTAAGAGTGAGGTTAGAACACGAAAACCACAAAACATTTTAAGACACAATACTCTTATATGCTTGTTACTTTTCGACATTAGTGTATTTCTCCTCTTCTGTCCTGATTTTTCGGTCTAAATTTTTTTCACATAAATCTTGATGTCTTTAATTTTGTTGTGTGATCATATATTTACCATCATCTTTCAACAATGACATTATTTTATTGCACTTTCAATTGTATTCCTTATCATTCACTTTATTGTGGTTTTTAATCTTATTAATAAAATTTATTTGGTTGAGAAAAGATGACATTATTTGAATGTAAGTTACGTTATTATATTATAAAAACACAACATATTCAAGGAAGAGGTTAATTGCGTGGATGGAATAGTAGGTTCTAAGCTAGCCCGTGACACTCCATTCGAATCCAGCTACAAAATTCCCATTAATAATAGGCCAAGATCTCAACACTTTGCACCAGCAATTGCCATATACCAACAAAAGTAGGGTTTGTAAGCAGTAATCATAGAATATTAATAAGGTGGCTTCTCAAACTACTATATTTCATACGCAACACTAAAAAATGAATTTTAAACCCTAATCCTAACTTCTATATTCAAAACTTAAATTTTAAATTTTAAACCTTAAAAAATACATTTTACCCCTAATTCCCTAAGCCCTAACTCTAAACCCTAAATCTTGTTTTTTTAGAGCGGGAACGTAATAAGGGGCATACTTAGGGTGGACATTTTCCATCCATAAATGTTGCTTTCTAATATGCTTCAGATTCCATACACCTGTTTTTAGAATTGGATCAAATCTTTAGAAGATAGTGGAAGAACATGAAGGTTTGACAAGCTTAGTTCCCCTCCAATGACAGTTTAATTTTATCATCTTGAATCTCTCATCCATTTTGTCTTTACTCACCCATCTCCCACTGTTACAAATAAATCATAGAGTATAATTTATGCTTAGCAAGATCTGCATATTGATCCTATAGGAGTTGTGGAACATGGCAATGTGCTATCATTTCCACCTCACAAATACAATCACAGACATATTCCAAACTTCACCAGCCAGCTCAACCTGATTATCATACATTTTGATTAACATTTAAAAAACAACCGGCCAGCCCTCTTGAAAACACTATAAAACCCCCTCTCCCTTCACTCCAAATTCACCATCCTCAAACACTCCTACTCTCAACTCCAAGCCAACTGTTGTTTTGAGAAGGAAGACCAAAAATGTCTTCAAAAATATCAGCTTCCATGGCCCTCTTTTTGGCACTCAACATTCTCTTCTTTTCCCTTGGCACTGCTTGCAACTCCTGCCCTTCCACCAACCTAACCCAAGGCCGAACCCCAACCCCACTCCCGCTCCCACTCCATCTGCACGAGGCAGATGCCCCAGGGATGCCCTTAAGCTAGGTGTACGTGCTAATGTGCTTAACTTGGTCAATGCCGTCCTCGGTTCACCCCCGGTGCAGCCATGCTGTTCCCTCATCCAAGGCCTCGCCGACCTCGAAGCTGCCATCTGCCTTTGCACCGCACTTAGAGCTAACGTCTTGGGACTCAACCTTAACATCCCACTTTCCCTCAGCTTGCTTCTCAACGTTTGCTCAAGGAATGTTCCTACCGGATTCCAATGCTAAACCCCCACATCTTCACTCTCTTCATCTTTCTTGGCAATAATTAAGTGTTTTCTTGGCAGCTTTGTTGTTTCAATGTCCCAGTGGGAGTTGATACCGAATAAGTCCAATACTTTTCTTCAAGAGTGTTTTGTCTTAGAGATTTTTGTAACTCTAAGGGACATGAAAAAGACTTGTATTGTTTTCCTTCTTGTTCCTTTATCAATTTAGTAATATGATGTCTTAAGCTCGTTAATGTTATGAATTTATTATTTTAACAACAAATGAATCGAGTTTAAATGAATAATGTATTGATTGGATTCATGACTCGGAATATAGTAAGGAAAGATGTAAGCCATCTACTTGGAAAGCTGAAAAAAGACATTAAAGAGAAAGCACATTTCACTGCACTAAAGGGCAAAGATTCCTCGGACTTGCTTAACATTTTTTTTTTGATAAATGGTTTGTTTTATTTATCCAAAGAACCTCTAAAAAAACCAACCAAGTCATTACAAACAAGACCACCAAACCAATACAAACCTCAACAACCTAACAAAGCCTCATTCTAGAAAAAAAACAAATTAAATCCAATTTACAAATCTCGGAAGCCCCTGTATGCGCATTCTAACGTCTTGCTTTATAAGCACCACAATAAAACAAACTTGCCTCAACCGTGACCCATGGATACGTGCATTAGGCTCCTGCCAAACAAAATAGTTAACAACATTCCAAGCTAATCTAACAATCACAGCAAGCCTGAACTTTCCCTTGCTCGAACCTTGCACCCAAACAAGCAAATCCCCCCCCCCAACTCGAGCAAGAAACATCCACACCATATGATTGCGAAACTAACTCCCAAACCCCCTGCACAAACTCACAGTCCCAAAATAAATGATCCCGTGTTTCCATTGCCGTCCCACAAAGAACACACACCACATCAATATGGTAGCCCCATTCCAACATTCTACCTTTGGTGGGTAACTGATCATGCACTACTAACCAAGAGATAAAAGCATGCCTAGGGATAAAAAGACTTCCCCAAACAACTAGATGCCATGACACCCTATCAAACTTATGTCTTAGCACATTCCAAGCTACTCTAGCTTTATAAACATCCTGCACAACCCCCACTCGAGCAAAGTCACCTATCAATTTCAATAATTTTTTCCAGGCCCAACTATGATGTGCTTTTGCATTAACCTGCCAAATAGAGGTGTAATCACTCATTTTTATCTGGTTTGTAAATATGGTTAATATCCGTCACCCTCCCAGCCGTTGGATCAAGATTTGATCCAACGGTCCAGATGACACCAAGATGATCCAGCTGGCGCGCGTGTAATTCACCCTCGGGACTGCTCGTCTCCCACTGGCGCGTGCAACGCACGCGCGAGACTGTTCATTCTCCCTCTGCCACGTGTCGAGATCAGATGCAGCTTTGCTCATTCCAAGGCTAGATCTAGGCCGTTCATTCCCCATGCAATCACAACCGTTGGATCAGATCTGGTCCAACGACCGTGAGTGGATCTGGCAGGGGACACAACCACCATGACTCTCTCCACGTCGACACCACTCCGCCGTACAACCAACTCAACCACCGCGCTCAGAGAACGTGCAAAACACCAAAACAATGGATTATCAGTACCAAAAAATCAGATCTGATGTATTTTTCATGTATTGTTTTCTACCAAAAAACTCAGATCAGAGCAGGATATATGTAAACGAACCGAAAAATGTAAAGGGGGCTCTCCCTGTTCCAGAAAATAAAAAAAGAGACTCAAAGTTTCCAGGGGTAAAAATATTTTCTTTGCTTCATTTCTTACTTGCATGCAAAATAAATGGAATAAAAAAATCATAAGGAATAGGAGATTTTACCTTCGGTCCTTAGTTTCCCCACCAGCAACAAGCCTAAATATGGTGAGCCGGTCAAAGAGGGGGACTTTCTTTTGGTCTCGATTTTCTTAAAGAGGGTGGTTTTCTCTTCCGGGTTTTCTTAGATCTAGATAAAAATGGGAGTTTTTGTCTAAATCTAAATTTAGGTTCGAGTTTGGGCTGAAACAAGGGTCATTTTGGAGGTTTTTTTGGTTCGCCGACGCCGGCTAGCGGCGGCCGACGGTGGAAGAGACGGCGGCGGTCTGCCGATTTCTGGGTTCATCAAGGTTTGGCTTCGGGGATTTAGAGAGAAATAAGAGCTTTGCTCTTAAGGGTAAAAAAAATGGGGAAAGGGTCGAATTTCAACCTGATAAATGTGATATATAGAGTCATAATATTTTCAAAATGGGTTAATTCGGGCTTAAGGACTCCCGCGTTTCTGATCTTTTCAAATTAAGCATCCCCATTGGTACAATCACAAGCCTGGTCCTTCTTATCGTTTAATTTTTTTTAATTTCGTCCTGAAATTAACCAGAATCAGCGTGTAAATGGTGAAATTACGTTCTAAATCCCACCGCGTTTTGAAAATTTTCACTTCGAGCTTGCCCCTTGGTTTATTTGCATCTCTAGTCCCCGCATGTTTATTTCAGATTATAATTAGGTCCCAAATTATGCTTTTTTCTTCTTTTGTTTCGAGTATTCTGGTTCTCTTTTTACTCAATTTCAGTCCTTTATTTTATGTCAAATAATTGTGGTTATTTGTTTATTATTAGGTTTTGTGGTACGGTAATTTTGCTCTCAATGTTTTTATCTATGTTCTTGTATCATATTTATCTATGTTTTTATGTAATATGTGTTTATCATGTGCTTTAGCGTTTAATTTATTTTGTTCGTATTATGTACATATCTATTTTATATGTTATGTCTAGTTTCGTTTGCACATCTTGTTTATATATTTCTTCATGTGTTTTATGTATGTTTGTTGGCATATTATGTGTCTTTATTTGTATTTTTATAATGTATGTATTGTCACGCTTGTATATCTTTTAGTTCATTTGTTCATGTCATATACTTTTCTTTTAGTAAGTGATCATGTTTAGCTTATTTATTTATCATGTAGATTTGAATTCTAACACGTTTATTTGTGTTTTGCATTTTGGGTTACATATTAAAAATAGGTGATTTTTTTGTTACATATTAATATCATGACGTGTCATAATTTATGCATGTAAAGTGTACCGTATGATAAGGGTTTTAGTGTATTTTTGTGGTGTTGTTGATTTGTTAATTTCGTACCCTTTTTAGGTTTATGTCATGCACGTTATAGTTGTGGTTCGTTTTATTGTGTTTAAGCATGTTAAGACTAATTAGTCTAAATTTGGAAGCATGCCTTCTCTTGTTCATATTTTATTTTGTTCTGTTTTTACCATCATGATATGCTATGTTCATGCATTTTAATTATTTTTGTTTAATATTATAGTATTCATGTTTTAATACCAAGTCAATATGAATGTTTTTATGTTTTTCGTTTTCTAAGATTGCATAATGGATTATGTTTTTTGTTGTTTTCTAAGATTGCATATTGAGATATATAAATTGTCAATGTGGTGCCCTTTTATCCGAGCGTAAACGGGGCCAGTATCAGGCGTAGTGATAGTGGTTGGGCGTTTACTCTCGGATAACGGGGCCTTTAAAATTTACCCGCACTTATAACCAAATTTTAAATTAATCGTCACTTTATTCCGGAAAATCTAATATTAATAAAGCGGTGATTATTAAAGTACCAATTTTGGGCGGTGTGGGGGTGCTAATCCTTCCCCATCCGTAATCGACTCCCGAACCCAACAGTTTTCAAATCTCTGGTTTTATGGTGCCCGGCCTACCTAAGTGGCCGGTGGCGACTCCCTTTCTTTAAATAAAATACGGTATTTTTAAAACCCCACGGAATAAATATTTTAATACCCAAAAAACCACAAATACTTCGAAAACTCATATTTTTTTAGCGAGAACGGACATCACTACAGATGGCGACTCCGCTGGGGACATTTTTTGTTTTTCAAAAACAACAAAAAGAGAGTCAAGCTTTTTCAAATAATTACCGCTTTAATAATATTAGAAATTCCGGATTAAAGTGACTATTAAATTAATACTTGGTTACAATTGCACGTTTATTTTAACGCATTTAAAATTTGGCATATAAACCCGTCTTTTAAGTGGGGGAAAACGCTAATGCTTTCGTGGAGATATCGTTCTCCCGTGTAGGCCCTAGCAAGTATCCTTCGGGGCTCGAGTACCTTATGTTTTCGTAAGGATATTGTTCCTTCGTGCAGGCATAAACGAATGGGTCCCCCTAAATTGAACCCGGTTGAAAGGAGCCTATAATGGGTAATGATCGGAGGCCTTGCTACTCTTAGTAGAGGACAGCGAGGACAATTCGGGTACCTCCTAGAACCAAAACTGCACGTAGAAAAAACACATAGAAACCCATCCTGTTAGAGCCATGCGGATAACCTAGGTGTCTTAGATGGAATGTAAATAGGATTGCCTTGTTTGTTTATCGCATTTAATTTGCCCTTTTATTATGTATTTATCATTTTCGTCCGGTACTGACTTGTTTTCTTTTTTGTTTTGTTTTTTGCATATCATAGCATTCGCATTATACAGGGCATTGATTCTTTAGTGGTTTCTCTCATAATAGAATATTGTTCACGATGGACCAAAGGTTCTTTGACCTGAAGGAAGAGGGTCCAGTTGCAGAGTTTTATCCCGATACTAGGCCAGGGACAGTCGAAGAAGAATCATTCAAGGACTCTAGAACAGATTCGGTAAGCAGTGTCAGTTCTAGTAACAAGCAAGATAAGATACAAGAACTAAAGAAGCAGATGTCCGAGATGATGGACCAGATGAATGCTATGATGAAAGGTAAGCAGCTTGTCGAACTCAGAAAATACTCGATCGAGGATCAGAATGTGGAACAGAATGGTCTGAATGTCGAGACAGACAACACCGTTAAATATGACAAATCGAATCCCTTTGTGATCAATCTCAGGAAGCAGACAAGTAGCATATCTGGGGTAGATACCAAGGGAACAGAGGCAAGACCAGAGGAAGCTCGAGAATCCAATGACATCAGAAGGCATTATCCTATACCCATGAGATACACCGAGTTACTTCCGTTGCTTGTCGAAAGGAGCCTTATCATACCAGTGAAGTCTGTACCAAGGAAACCTCCGTATCTGAAGGGTTACAATAGTCAAGTCTGGTGCAGCTACCATATAGGCGATTCGAGTATCACACTGAAAATTGTAGGGCCCTGAAGGACAGAGTTTAAGATCTTATCAGAATGGGAGTTTTGGGTTTCGAAGACGGACAACCCCAATTTTACAGCGAGCCAGCTGTTGCCTGATAGGCAAAGTCGAAGGAGGGTCAATACCCAATTCAAGGTTCGGGTAACGCAGAATTGGGTCACTCAAGCGGGATAAACTTAGGAGTCAAGAATAAAAGCGTCTCAGAAGATGAACTTGCACTCAAGTACGACCAGCTCGAGCATGAGAGGCACGATCTGAGCATGAAATTGAAAAGTGTACGAGACGAGTACCATAAGTTGCACTTTGAATTCAAAAATGTCAGTCTGGGTGACACCGCGGAAGAGTGGGTCAATGGTATGGTTCAGCTGAGGAACGGTTCAGAACGCTGGAAGCATAAATGCAAGAATAAAGTCAGATCATTATAACAGAAGCTGGAAGAAGCTGAGAGCCAACGCGACCTTCTCCAAAATGAGTTGGAAAGCAGTCTGGCCATGGAAGATATCCTGAAATCAAGCTTGCAACAAGAAATGAATGAATCACAAGCCTTTCAAATGGAAAAGCAGCACTCAAAGAACAGATAGCGAGGCTCGAGACTTCTTTACGTGCCAGCGAGATCTGTACTGGAGCACTGACTGTTAAGCTACAAAAGGCCGAGCAAACAATATAGGAGAAAGGCCGAGACATGAAGATTATTATGACTCAAGCCCGACAAGTAGCTCAACAGGTAGCAGACTTAGCCGATGCAGCAACACCAATAAGCCAGAATATAGATCCAGCGTTGGACCGCGAAGGAAAGCTGACGGGACTGTTGAATGAGGTCAAGACATTAGGTGCCAGGGCTCACCGCTATTTGTAAACCCCTAATACCGGATGTAATGAAACCTTTTGGTCTGAATGAAAGATATCCTGTAGGGACAAATCACTTGCGGAATCGATGCTTTATTGCATTCATGCATTACATTTGCATCACGTCCTTTGCATTGTTTAATAATTTTACCATCGCATGGTACTTCATCATTTAATACTTGGGGTTCGATGGCAGAATTAGTTGGAAAATGGAACGAACCGAAGAGTCAAGGCTTGACCAGCTAGAAAAAAGAATCGAGAAAGAGCTGAAGAAGAAAGAAAAGATAAATATTTTCAATACGGGGGAACTCTGCCTAGTCATTGATTTGGTCATTCCTCTGGATTTCAAGGTTCCCAGGTTTGCGCAGTATGACGGAACCAGCTGCCCGAAGATTCACTTAACCATGTTCTGTAGAAAATGGAAGGATACATGAAGAATGAAGAGTTGTTGATCCACCACTTCCATGATAGCCTGACGGGACCTGCAGCAGTGTGGTATAACCGTTTGAACAGAAACCAAGTTAGGTCATGGGGTGACCTCGCTAATGCCTTCTTGAGTCAGTACAAATATGCTTTAGATTTAGCACCCTGTCGTCAATTTCTTCAGAATGAGAAAATGAGACCAAGTGAAAGCTTCAGGGAATATGCACTAAGGTGGTGATGTTTGGCGACCCAAGTCCAGCCTCCTATAGCGGAAGAAGAGTTGACTCCCCTATTTCATGCAACGCTTCCCTCTCCTTTCTTCGATGTGATGTTGGAGAAATCGAGAAACGGATTCAAAGATTTCATGATGATTGGAGAGAGGATAGAATACGCAATCAAAGAGGGAAAATTAGGGTCTAAGTCTAAGGACCGAATCAAAGATAAGATAGATAAAGACACAGAGGTAAATGAGTGTCATCTCCAAGGTTCGCGTGGCCGTAAAAGAAGAAGACAGACTGACATATCGGGGTCATCAAGGAAAATTCCTCGGACGAGCACAAATTTGGAAGTGTTTGGAACATCTATCTCAGACATTTGGCCTCATTTGGTAGGGGGTCACTATCTTACTCATAGGCCGATGAAGATTGCACCTGATCCGTCTGCCCATAGTTTTGACTCGAGTAGCACATGCGAATTCTATATGGGGGCACCATGGCATCCCACCAGAAAATGTAGACCTTTATTGGAGGAAATCAAGAAGCTGATCAATGATGGAACCCTGACACAAGAGCTGATCCAGCAGTGGAAGACCAAGGATGAGGGGCAAGTCTGCATAGTGCTGAAGAAGCCAGAGATGTCTCTACATTAAAAGACTTTCCTGAAGTAGTACAAGGAATCAACTTTACCACCTGTGGCCCACATGTGGTAAAGATCTTTTGTGAAGAGACATGTTTGTTGATTTTTATTCCAATGAAGAACACATTTTGCTTAACATATAATATTCTTGAAAGCACATAGACGTATATTTTCTCTCCGTTGTAGGACACTGGATATAAATTGCAAGATGTGACATTAGATGGATGTTGTGACAACGATGAGGTGTAATCTTCCCTACCAGACTCTGGTCAGCAAATCGAGATTACTACTATTTTGATGATGTTTAAGGACGAAAAAGCTCCAAATGTCAACCATGTAGAGTCGCTTGAAATTGAAACTCTAGGCATAATCTTCTAGGTCGTAAATAAGTAAAAATAAGAATTAAAAGAGAAAGAATTGAAGAAAAAAAGAAAGAAAGAGAAAAGAATAATAAAAAGCACTCCTATGTTCGAAACCTGGTAATAGGCTTGTTCGGATAAGAGTGTGGGAATTTTGGGGCACTCCGCTGAGGCGATAAGGTGGAGACACATCATCCAATTCAAGAAACCTTAGCTTCATGAGTGATGGTAATATTTTCAAATCGTGACTATGCCGAGTAACTTGGGGCAATGTTGTTTGCTCCATCGTTGTCCTCAAGACAAATGACTGAGATGAATTGATTTCCTCAAATAATGATAAAAGCGCAAAAAAAGAAGAATAAAAGAAAAAAGAAAAAGAAAAAGAGAAAATGAAGAAAAAAGAAAAAGAAAAAAAAATGAGGAGAAAGGAAGAGAAAAGAAAATGAACGATAGCATAGGTAAAATCAAAACTCGCACCACCCAGAACTCTATTCCTGGAGTAATATTTATGCGCTTGAGTGGTCATACAAGCCCACCCTTTTTGGGGGTAGAGCATGTAATGAGAATTGAGAAAGAGTAGTATTCTACAACAAAGCGGTAATCATGAGGATGAACCGAGTCACCTGGGAAGATGTCACATCCTTGAATTACTGAGTGGTTGAATCTAAGCCGCTCTTGCACTTGATATCCAGAGCTCCTATGTTGTGATTTCAAGACCATATATGCTAAACTAAATGATACCCTTCAGTGGAATACCAGTCAACAAATTGACAAGTTAAAGCAACAAAGATTTCTATGTATTACTTTAGGGATAAGATCCAGAACACAAGGTTGCGGATACTATTGGAGCACCTAACCAGAAACGACCCCACAATGCATAGAATGAAGATGATGACAGAAATATAGGTGTCAGACAGCTCAAGAACAAGAAGCGGGTTCCAGCCATGATGCCTTGTTTGGTTTAAGAAAATGAAGGACGAAACAGGACAAGAATGAGCTTACAAAGTATGGGGACGGTAAAAGGTAAACATTGAGTCTCCAAAGGATTAAAGCACATGGATCGAGAAATGGTTCCCATCCAAAGGCAACAAGAAGGTTGAGGTTAAGAAGCATTTTGCTCACCCCGATGACGAAACTAATAAATACTCAGAATGTTGGGTCAAAGAAATTGGAAGGTAGCTGAGCTCATGATCGAGTGGGGCAATGCAGAGCAGAAAGAATAGTAAGAATTTCTGCACACGCATGATATAGAGTTTGTTGGTGAAACGGGCAGAGACCCCGAAGAAGAAATACAAGTGCTCGTGCAAAAGAACGAGAGCGGGTACTCATTTAACAAAAATTGACAGAAATAAAAATCAAAACTGAGCATACTGCAAAAAGAAATGAAACAGAGAAATCTGAAGAATGACTTTTCAGGGCATAAGATTTTAAAACATGTCTAAAAGAAAAAAAAATAAGAAAAAGAGAGTGGGAGTGAGAGAAAATGATGATAAAAAGAAAAAAGAAAGAAAAAAAAAGTAAAGAAAAAAAAATAAAAAGAAGAAAAAAGAAACAAGAAAAAGAGAAGAAGAAGAAGAAGAAGAAAGCACGACATTGCATGCATCATATAGATAGACATTGCATGCATCATATAGATAGAGGCATGTCAATTTTTGTTTGTTCCTAGACAGGTATTTGAAGAATCGTCAAAGAATCTACTAAAGAAAAGAAAGAGCGACAGCCATAGCGGCGTGAGGCCCAGATGTTAAATCATTCGGGTCATCGGTAAGTCTTTCGAGTATGATGTTAAGTCATTCGGGCCACCAACAAGTCTTTCGAGCGTGGTGATAAGTCCTTCGGGCATGATGCGGCAGCATGAGTAGCGTGAGTCTAGAAAGAGCGGCAGCCATAGCAGCGTGAGGCCCATATGTTAAATCTTTCGGGTCATCGGTAAGTCCTTCGGGCAATATGTTAAGTCCTTCGGGCCACCAATAAGTCTTTCGAGCGTGGTGATAAGTTATTCGGGCCATCAGTAAGTCCTTTGGGCATGATGCGGCAGCATGAGTAGCGTGAGTCCAGAAAGAGCGGCAGCCATAGCAGTGTGAGGCCCAGATGTTAAATCCTTCGGGTCATCGGTAAGTCCTTCGGGCACGATGTTAAGTCCTTCAAGCCATCAATAAGTCTTTCGAGCGTGGTGATAAGTCCTTCGGGCCATCAGTAAGTCCTTCAGGCAGGATGCGACAGCATGAGTAGCGTGAGTCCAAAAAGAGCGGCAACCATAGCGGCGTGAGGCCCAGATGTTAAATCTTTCGGGTCATCGGTAAGTCCTTCAGGCATGGTGTTAAGTCATTCGGGCCACCAGTAAGTATTTCGAGCGTGGTGATAAGTCCTTCGGGCCATCAGTAAGTCCTTCAGGCATGATGCGGTAGCATGAGTAGCGTAAGTCCCAAAATGTCAACAGCCTCGTAAAAAATAAAAAGAAAAAAGAAAAAAAAGGGAAAAAGAAAAAAGGAAAAAAGAAAGAAAAGAAAAAGAGGAAAGAAAAATCGAAGACAAAGGTTATATGAAGGCTCCATATAGGAAGAGCCCTAACTCCAGAATCTCAAAAAAAAGAACCAAAGGTGAAGAAGTTCTATACAGGGAGAACTTACGAGCCTGAAGATTCGGTCGAGGAAAGCGGAGAGTTCCAGAAGAACACGTGATTCCGAAGTCGTGAGCAGGGAAATCGGATAAAAATAAGTGCTTTCGGTCTTTGCTTTGTTCTCGTTTCACAAGAACAAGCAAAGAGGGGTAACTGTAATCACTCATTTTTATCTGGTTTGTAAATATGGTTAATATCCATCACCCTCCCAGCCGTTGGATCAAGATTTGATCCAACGGTCCAGATGACACCAAGATGATCCAGCAGGCGCGCGTGTAATTCACCCTCGAGACTGCTCGTCTCCCACTCGCTCGTGCAACGCACGCGCGAGACAGTTCATTCTCCCTCTACCACGTGTCAAGATCAGATGCAGCTTTGCTCATTCCAAGGCCAGATCTAGGCCATTCATTCCCCATGCAATCACAGCCGGTGGATCAGATCTGATCCAACGGCCGTGAGTGGATCTGGCAGGGGACACCACCACCATGACTCTCTCCACGCCGACACCACTCCGCCGTACCACCAACTCAACCACCGCGCTCAGAGAACATGCAAAATACCAAAACAATGGATTATCAGTACCAAAAAATCAGATCTGATGTATTTTTCATGTATTGTTTTCTACCAAAAAACTCAGATCAGAGCAGGATATATGTAAACGAACCGAAAAATGTAAAGGGGGCTCTCCCTGTTCCAGAAAATAAAAAAAAGAGACTCAAAGTTTCCAGGGGTAAAAATATTTTCTTTGCTTCCTTTCTTACTTGCATGCAAAATAAATGGAATAAAAAAATCATAAGGAATAGGAGATTTTACCTTCGGTCCTTAGTTCCCCCACCAGCAACAAGCCTAAATATGGTGAGCCGGTCAAAGAGGGGGACGTTCTTTCGGTCTCGGATTTCTTAAAAATGGTGGTTTTCTCTTCCGGGTTTTCTTAGATCTAGATAAAAATGGGAGTTTTTGTTTAAATCTAAGTTTAGGCTGAAACAAGGGTCATTTTAGAGGCTTTTTTTGGTTCGTCGGCGCCGGCTAGCGGCGGCCGACGGTGGAAGAGACGGCGGTGGTCTGCCGATTTCTGGGTTCATCAAGGTTTGGCTTCGGGGATTCAGAGAGAAATAAGAGCTTTGCTCTTAAGGGTAAAAAAATGGGAAAATAGTCGAATTTCAACCTGATGAATGTGATATATAGAGTCGTAATATTTTCAAAATGGGTTAATTTGGGCTTAAGGACTCCCGCGTTTCTGATCTTTTCAAATTAAGCATCCCCCTTGGTACAATCACAAGCCTGGTCCTTCTTATCGTTTAATTTTTTTTTAATTTCATCCTGAAATTAACCAGAATCAGCGTGTAAATGGTGAAATTACGTTCTAAGTCCCACCGCGTTTTGAAAATTTTCACTTCGAGCTTGCCCCTTGGTTTATTTGCATCTCTAGTCCCCGCATGTTTATTTCAGATTATAATTAGGTCCCAAATTATGTTTTTTTTCTTCTTTTGTTTCGAGTATTTTGGTTCTCTTTTTACTCAATTTCAGTCCTTTATTTTATGTCAAATAATTGTGGTTATTTGTTTATTATTAGGTTTTGTGGTACGGTAATTTTGCTCTCAATGTTTTTATCTATGTTCTTGTATCATATTTATCTATGTTTTTATGTAATATGTGTTTATCATGTGCTTTAGCGTTTAATTTATTTTGTTCGTATTATGTATATATCTATTTTATATGTTAGGTCTAGTTTTGTTTGCACATCTTGTTTATATATTTCTTCATGTGTTTTATGTATATTTGTTGGCTTATTATGTGTCTTTATTTGTATTTTTATAATGTAAGTATTGTCACGCTTGTATATCTTTTAGTTCATTTGTTCATGTCATATACTTTTCTTTTAGTAAGTGATCGTGTTTAGCTTATTTATTTATCATGTAGATTTGAATTCTAACACGTTTATTTGTGTTTTGCATTTTGGGTTACATATTAAAAATGGGTGATTTTTTTTGTTACATATTAATATCATGACATGTCATAATTTATGCATGTAAAGTGTACCATATGATAAGGGTTTTAGTGTATTTTTGTGGTGTTGTTGATTTGTTAATTTCGTACCCTTTTTAGGTTTATGTCATGCACGTTATAGTTGTGGTTCGTTTTATTGTGTTTAAGCATGTTAAGACTAATTAGTCTAAATTTGGAAGCATGCCTTCTCTTGTTCATATTTTATTTTGTTCTGTTTTTACCATCATGATATGTTATGTTCATGCATTTTAATTATTTTTGTTTAATATTATAGTATTCATGTTTTAATACCAAGTCAATATGAATGTTTTTATGTTTTTCGTTTTCTAAGATTGCATAATGGATTATGTTTTTTGTTGTTTTCTAAGATTGCATATCGAGTTATATAAATTGTCAATGCGGTGCCCTTTTATTCGAGCGTAAACGGGGCCAGTATCAGGCGTAGTGATAGTGGTTGGGCGTTTACTCTCGGATAACGGGGCCTTTAAAATTTACTCGCACTTATAACCAAATTTTAAATTAATCGTCACTTTATTCCGGAAAATCTAATATTAATAAAGCGGTGATTATTAAAGTACCAATTTTGGGCGGTGTAGGGGTGCTAATCCTTCCCCATCCGTAACCGACTCCCGAACCCAACAGTTTTCAAATCTCTGGTTTTATGGTGCCCGACCTACCTAAGTGGCCGGTGGCGACTCCCTTTCTTTAAATAAAATACGGTATTTTTAAAACCTCACGGAATAAATATTTTATTACCCGAAAAACCACAAACACTTCGAAAACTCAGATTTTTTTAGCGAGAACGGACATCGCTACAAGAGGCTCCTTTAA
Organism: Hibiscus mutabilis; assembly: GCA_019671005.1. Classification (NCBI taxonomy): domain Eukaryota; kingdom Viridiplantae; phylum Streptophyta; class Magnoliopsida; order Malvales; family Malvaceae; genus Hibiscus; species Hibiscus mutabilis. The sequence goes on along the minus strand of CM033717.1, from coordinate 1,213,758 downwards.
GCAAGTATTTTTCGACCCATGCCAGCCAGATAGAACCAGACTGCACAAAAACTAACCACAAACATCTCAACATACAAGCCCGATTCCAAACAAAAATATCCTTTACCCCTAGCCCCCCTCACTTCTTGGGTGACAAATCCTATCCCAACTAACACGTGCCCCACGAGTAGAGTCTACAGTTTCTTTCCAAAGGAAGACAGTGCATACCCTTGTGACTTGCTTGATAACCTTCGAAGGCAGCAAAAAAAATTCTACACCAAAAATTTTGTACGCTAAACAAAACTACTTGAATAAGTTGGAGATGACCCGCAAAAGAGAGCTTTTTTTAAGCCCAACTTCGAATCCTTTTAACCATTTTTTCCACCAAATTCCTACAGTCAACACTTGAAAGATTCTTTGCAACAAGAGGGACTCCCAGGTATCGTACAGGAAGAAACCCAACCTGAAATCCTGAATAGTCAATCATCTCCTGAAGTTCAGCCTCCCCAACCCCAACACAAAACAACTCACTTTTTACTGCATTCATCCTAAGGCCAGACATCTTATAGAAAGCATTCAACACATTTTGAATTGCTAAAACCGAATAAAGGTTGCACTTGATAAAAATAAGAAGATCATCGGCAAAACACAAATGAGTCAAACCAATCTTCCTACATTTAGGATGAAAATCAAAGACACCATACTTGCCCGCCGAATTCAAAAGGCACGAAAGAGCATTCATAACAATAATAAACAAATAGGGAGATAAAGCAAAATAACCAAACTGCAATATCCTAAGAATTCAAGACATTAACGAAGGTTATCCTATAAACTTGTTGATTGTTATATTTGTTGGGAAAACGTGATAACATGGTAACTTTGAGCCATATTTCGAATGGGTAAAGGTAAAGATTCGAATAAGGATTCGATTGGATCTTATTCTACTCTATGAGACCTTTACAACGGTATCTCATATGCTCAAAACGGATGAGTAATGAATGAGAAATTGATGCTCAAAGTAAGGAGTTGTGAATTGAGAAAAGAAAATGAAAACCCCCAATCCCACATTGATGGGATAAATGGAATGAGAACTGTTTATATACACTTACTCACTTTATATTTATTGAATGAGTTGAGTTGAACTTGTGCCTTGCGTGTAGGGGAGTGCAAATCCAATTGCATTTGGGTTGAGGCACACCTGCACGACGTGGGCAATGTGAATGTTTGGATTGGTTGGGTCTTGCATGGGCCTACGAATATTTTACCACTTCAAATTAATTTTTCCTTTTGTGACAAGCATATTATTCCGAAATTAAAGGAATATTTTTGTATTTGATTTTATGCTTGCAGTTCACGCAAATATCCGATAGAGGACAAAATCGAAATTTTGGTTTAATCACGTTTAACCTAATTTTCCCTATAAATACATGGCCTCTTTTCAGTTTTAAATACACGAAAAACGCACTGTTTTTCAACTGTTTTTCTCTCCCAGAAAAATTGCATTATTTTGGTGATAGTCTAAGGCTCGAGTTCGTTCGTGATTACTCAGTTGTGCTGCTGAAGATAATCATCTGTTGTTGTATCCTGAGAGACCGACGACCGAAGATCTCTAGCACCAAAGAGCGGTCGAATCTGTCTTAAGGAAACTGTGCTCGTGCAGGCCTCAATAACTATATTTTCAGTTATTTCGAACTTATTTTCTATTATTTCGAATCTTGTTTTTATTCTTGCAATTTCTATTTTTTTTCTTTTTTCCGTTTGATATCAATTTATTTCGAATTTAACCATATTTGTCCAACAATATTATATTATAGATATAGTTGATGAAGTATTGGATTTATCATATGATAATAAATATTATAACTGGTTGGGGTTTGAGCTCAACCTAATAATGTCCTGTTTTGTATAAAATGTTGATTCGACATTTCAATCATGATTGAATTAAAGTTTTAATATAAAATAAATGTTTAGATTTTTTTTTTCCTTTTGATGGGTAATTTTTTTTTTCAGACAGAGAGAGTGCATGTATTCGGTCAGAGTTTCTTCTTCCAATCGTTTGAGTGTTTTCAGGGAGAATAAAGGTTTTGATTTTCAAAACCCAAAGATTATAAGAAAGGTTTGATTTAGGAGATAAAGGGATTTTTTTAAACTATAAAACTAAGGGTTTTTTTTTTCAACCGTTTGGTTTATTTAATTTTTTAAAATATATGCCACGTTTTAATATTTTGTTATTTAATTTTTAAAGAATAACACGTCAGCAAATTAATTTGCGTGGCAACGGCTGACATCTACCTGTGCAGAAAACTAATTGTTACTGTAGTCAAAACGGTATAAGGTATAAGATGATACAATTTAACAACTACGAGAATAAAATTAATACAAAAATATTATTGAGACGATGTTGATAAATTTAGACTACTACATAAATACAAGTAGTCTTTAAATCTTTTTAATGAAGCCTCAAATTAACAAAATGTTTATTTCTTAGAAATATAAATATGTGACATTATTTTAATGGAAATTACGTAATTATATCATAAAACACATCATAGTCAAGGAAGAAGTTAAACTCCGGTAAAAGTATAATTGTAAATTCTAGTAAAAAATGAATAAAATTGGTGCAAAAGTATTGAATACAGTGATAACATACATTGTTTTATTGAAGAGAAAATTTAGATTTAAACTTTAAAGATCAATATTATTGAGTGATAGTTTAAATTTCGAACATAAATAGTAAAATATAAAAAAAAACTATTGTTTCAAAGTCTTAAGCACCCATCAATAATATTTCAAAGGCGGAATGACAAAAGATGCCCTCAACGTTTGCATATTTTGTCATTTGGCCCATATTCTTTTTTTGGAGCAAACAACCCCAACGTTTGCATGTTTTGTCATTTGGCCCCCTATTCTTTTTTTTGGAGCAAACAACCCCAATCGTTTTAATTTGGTCCAAATATGCCTAAGTTGGATGGAAATCGTTAGTCAACTAACGGTCAACGACTGATGTTGACTAGACTTGCCACGTGCTAAGAGTTGCCGACGTCAGAATTAACCGTTGACACGTGGCAGAACTTGATGGTGACACATGGAGAATATGTTGCTGACATGTCAGCAGAACTTAACACATGTCAAGTCCAGTCAACATCAACTGATGACCGTTAGTTGACTAACAGTTTCCATCCAACTGGGGCATATTTGGACCAAATTGAAACGTTGTGTGTTGTTTGCTCCAAAAAAAAGAATAAGGGGCCAAATGACAAAACATGCAAACATTAGGGAGTTATTTGCTCTAAAAAAGAATAGAGAGCCAAATGACAAAACATGCAAACGTTGAGGGAAAGTTTCTCTTCCGGACTGTCCATTTTCTCTTGCCTTCTTGATGTCTTCAAGATAGACAGGGCAGTTTCTCTTCCAACATCCAGCATTGTTGCAATAGAAACACTTTCCTTCTTTTGCAACTCCTCATTTGGGTTTCAATGTAGCCATTCCTTGGGTATTAGATACAGGTTGTGGTTCTCACATTTGTACTTCTGTACAGAGACTAAAAATGAGTAGAAAATTGGCAAAAGGAGATGTGGACCTACGAGTTGGAAATGGAGCAAGAGTTGCTGCATTAGCTATAGGAACATATACGTTGTCATTACCTAGTGGACTTGTTTTAGATTTAGAGGATTGTTTTTTCATACCTAGTTTGACTAAAAACATTATTTCAATTTCTTGTTTGGACAATATTGGTTTTAAGATTATTATTAAGAATAATAGTTGTTCTTTTTCCCTCAATAATGTGTTTTATGGTTTGGCTCAATTAATCAATGATCTCTATATCTTAGATCAAGAAAATTCTATATATAACATAAATACAAAAAGGTCAAAAACAAATGACTCTAATCAAACTTATCTCTGGCATTGTCGCTTGGGTCATATAAGTGAGAAACACATATCAAAACTTCATAAAGATGGATTTTTGGATTCTTTTGTTTTTGAACAATTAGATATTTGTGAACCTTGCTTAATGGGAAAATTGACCAAATCACCGTTTGACAGTAAAAAAGAACGAGCAAGTGATTTATTAGGTCTAATACATAGTGATGTATGTGGACCGATGAATACACAAGCCAGAGGAGGTTTCAATACTTCATTACTTTCACTGACGACTTCAGTAGATATGGGTACGTTTACCTAACGCATCATAAATCTGAAGCCCTTGAAAAGTTCAAGGAATTTAAGAATGAAGTACAAAACCAATTAGGAAAGAGTATCGAAGCTCTTCGATCAGATCGAGGAGGAGAATACTTAAGCCTAGAGTTTGATGAAATTCTTAAAGGATGTGGGATTGTCTCACAACTTACACCTCCAAGTACTCCACAACATAATGGAGTCTCTGGAAGGAGAAATCGAACATTGTTAGACATGGTTCGGTCAATGATGAGTCATGCTGATCTTTCAACTTCTTTTTGGGGACATGCGCTAGAAACAACTACTTTTACACTAAATCGTGTTCCATCTAAATTGGTTCAAAAGACACCATATGAGATGTGGACTGAGAAACGTCCTAGTATGTCTTTTATGAAAATTTGGGGATGCAAAGTTTATGTTAAACATCAGATGTCTACAAAACTCGAACCTAAATCTCATAAGTGTAATTTTGTAGGGTGTCCTAAAGAAATAAAAGGATACTATTTCTTCAATTCATCTGAGAATAAAGTGTTTGTTGCTCGAACGAGAGTCTTCCTCAAAAGAGAATTTATTTTCAGAAAATGAAGTGGGAGAAATATTGAAATTAAGGAAATTCAAGATTAACCACAGATAACTGAACCAGAGATTGAACAACAACAAGTTCCACAAATAGTTGAGGAACATCCAATCGTTCTTGAAACACAACCACTGCGAAGGTCTATGAGAGAATGCAATGCGCCTAAGAGATATAGATTTCTTGTCACATTGCATGGAGATGTTCTTCTCATAGACCAAGATGAGCCTAAGACTTATTGGGAAGAAGTAGAGAGCCCAGACTCTGAGAAATGGCTAGAAGCCATGAAATCCGAGAAGGATTCCATGTCAGAAAACCAAGTATGGACTTTGGTTGACCCACCCGAAGGAATTAAGCCTATAGGGTACAAATGGGTTTTCAAAAAGAAAACTGACATGGATGGCAATATACAAACAAAGGGCGATTGATCGCTAAGGGATTTCGTCAGATTCATGGTATAGACTATGATGAAACTTTTTCCCATGTTGCTATGTTTAAATCTATCCGGATATTGCTTGCAATACCTGCATATTATGATTATGAAATTTGGCAAATGGATGTCAAAATCGCATTCCTTAATGAAAAATTAGATGATGATGTATACATGACACAACTTGAGGGTTTTGTCGATCCAAAAGATGCCCTAAAAGTATGCAAGCTACAAATATCCATTTATGGGTTGAAGCAAGCTTCTCGAAGTTGGAATCTTCTTTTTAATGAGGTAATCAAAGAGTTTGGTTTCATTAAAAATGAAGATGAGTCATGTGTTTTCAAGAAAACTAGTATGAGCACTGTTACATTCTTGGTATTGTATGTGGATGACATACTAATAATAGGAAATGACATACCTACCTTACAGTCTATAAAGACTTGGTTAGGAAAATGTTTTTTCTATGAAAGACTTGGGTGAAGCAACCTACATATTAGGAGTCAAGATCTATAGAGATAGATCAAGACGACTTCTAGGACTAAGTCAAAATACATACATAGATAAAGTACTGAAAAGATTCAGTATGGAAGAATCTAAAAGAGGGTTCTTACCTATGAGACATGATATTTCACTCTCGAAGGAAATGTGTCATTCAACACCTCAAGAGAGAGAGCACGTGAGTAAGATTCCATATGCTTCGGCCATTGGATCTATTATGTATGTCATGTTATGTACATGTCTGGATGTATCATATGCACTAAGTATGACAAGTCGATACCAAGTAGATCCCAGTGAAGGTTATTGGGTTGCAGTAAAAAATATCCTTAAGTACTTAAGAAGAACTAATGATACATTCCTTATGTATGGAGGTGAGGAAGAGCTAAGTATAAAATGTTATACTGACGTAAGCTTTCAAACTAATAAGGGTGATTCTCGATCGTAATCGGGTTTTGTGTTTTGCCTTAATGGAGGTGTTGTAAGCTGGAAAAGTTCAAAGCAAGATACAGTAGCAGATTCTACAACAGAAGCCGAGTATATTGCAGCAAGCGATGCTGCAAAAGAGGTTATTTGGATCAAAAAATTCATATCTGAACTAGGGGTCGTGCCTAGCATATCAAATGCTATAGATCTATATTGTGACAACAACGAAGCCATCACACAAGCAAAAGAACCCAGATCTCACCAGCGATCCAAACACATACTTAGGCGTTACCATCTCATTCGTGAAATCATTGATCGAGGAGACGTAGAAATATGTAAAGTACCAACAGATGACAATATCGCCGATCCACTGACAAAGCCTCTAACACAGCAGAAGCATGAACGTCACACTAAGTCTTTTGGTATCAGATACATGAGTGATTGGTTTTAGTGCTAGTGGGAGATTGTTGGAGTATGCCCAAAGACCAATCATGAGATGGTTGTAAAAGACATACTTATTTTATATTTTTTTATTAATATAAAGCCATTATTATTATTTCAGTCTTATTCTGTGTATCTATAAATAAACTGAATTATAATAAAGTCCTTAGAATAATATAGTTATTCTTGAATGTCCTTAGTCAAGAATTATTGTGGGCTTGGACAACAATAATGTATTAAGACTAATATGTAGTTGATTGATGACAAAGTGTTGTCACTGACATGGAGATGTCAAAATCAATACATGAGTATGTGTTAGGGAACAACATACTGGACTGACCCGCTATGAGCATGTTTCTTGGATTATTATGTGACAGTCACAATATTGCTTATGATGATAACTACATGTATGATTCTCATACTTGAGATCATCATTATTTCAACATCGTGAGTGACATATTTTGATACGGTCAAACGTGTGTCGTAACTGACTACACTATAAAGACTGATATTGGATATGTCATAATCCATGTAGCAAAATATGGTTGTTCAAGATAGGGTTTACCCTTCCTACATGATATGAGTAATATTATAGGCCACTTGATTGAGTGAGACTAGAAAATGCATGGTCATGCTCGAATAAATTGATATGTGATATCATAATTATTCGTTTATAATAGTCTACTCAAGATATCAAGAAACATTAGATGGACTATACAAGTGTGACTAATCCATGACTTGTGTACGATCTAGATATGAGGACAAAAGGATGAAATACATAAAAAAAGTTAATCACGGAAAAAAGGTTAAATCGAACAACGATTTCATGTAACTTAGGTAGCAATAATGTATTGCTAGATGCCACTCATTGTTTGTAATATTAGAATTGTTCTGGATATTACTGCTAACGTTACATGAACCTACAAGGGTCACACCCTATGATTAAAACTAACAAATATCGATTAGATAGCATGTGTACAAACTTGTTGTACACGTAATTAGTGAGAAACCGAAATTGTTATAATTATTGTAATTATGGATAATTTCGTTTATATATATATATGTTAATATTTGATAAGTTATTGTAATTATCAAATATTATTAAAGTATATATATATCTAAAAGAAACCTAATTAAAGTAGAATCAGATTCTACATATTTAATTATATTCGGTTAAATATATTGTATAGTTAAGAATCCAAATTTAATTAGAATTAGGTTTTTAAATTCTATATAAAGGCATAAGGTATAGCCCTTGGTTTTTGAAAAACCTCTCTAATAGTTAGAGAAAATAAAATATTGTTCGTTTTATTCAGGTGGACTACGTAAAGGTCGAAACGTTACTGTGACAACTCAGATTCGATTTGGTTATTTTAAATTCCCTACGGATTTCTAGATTCCAGATTTATTAAGGTAATGTTTCATCCTTTATCACCCCGAATTCGTTCCTTGTACATGGATCACTGATGAATTACGCCGGATAATTTTTCTGCTACGCCATGAGGTGTACTGTCGTTTCCCAACAATTTCATAATCATAAAATGTAGCTATTGCAAGTAATAATCGGATGAATTTAAACATAGAAACATGGAAAAAAGTTTCATCATAGTCTATATCATGAATCTGACGAAATACCCTAGCGACCAATCACCCTTTGTATGTTTGTACATTGCTATCCATGTCAGTCTTCTTTTTGAAAACCCATTTGAACCTTATGGGCTTAATCCCTTCAGGTGGGTCAACTAAAGTCCACATTTGGTTTTCTAAAATGGAATCCATCTAGCAGTTTATGGCTTTTAGTCATTTCTCGAAGGCTAGGCTCGCCACTGTTTCTTGATAAGTCTTAGGCTCATCTTGGTCTATGAGGAGAACATCACCATGCAATGTGACGAGAAATCCATATCTCCCAGGCTCATTGCGTTCTCTCATAGACCTTCGTAGTGGTTGTATTTCAAGAATAGTTGGATGTTCCTCAACTATTTGTGGAATTTGTTGTTGTTCAATCTCTGGTTCAGTGATTTGTGGTTGATCTTGAATTTCCTCAAGTTCAATATTTCTCCCACTTCCTTTTTTGATAATAAATTCTCTCTCGAGGAAGACTCATGTTCGAGCAACAAACACTTTGTTCTCGGATGGATTGAAGAAATAATATCTTTTAGTTTCTTTAGGATATCCCACAAAATTACACTTATGAGATTTGGATTCCAGTTTTGTAGATATCTGATGTTTAACATAAACTTCGCATCCCCAAATTTTCATAAAAGACATACTAGGACGCTTTCCAATCCATATCTCATACGGTGTCTTTTGAATCGATTTAGACAGAATACGATTTAGTGTGAAAGCAGTTGTTTCTAACGCATGTCCCCAAAAAGAAGTTGAATAATCAACATGACTTATCATTGACCAAACCATGTCTAACAACGTTCGATTTCTCCTCTCAAAGACTCCATTATATTGTGGAGTAACATGAGGTGTAAGTTGTGAGAGAATCCCACATTCTTTAAGAATGTCATCAAACTCTAAGCTTAAGTATTCTCCTCCTCGATCTGATTGAAGAGCTTTAATACTCTTTCCTAGTTGGTTTTGTACTTCATTCTTAAATTCCTTAAACTTTTTAAGGGCTTCATATTTATGATGCATTAGGTAAACATACTCATATCTACTAAAGTCGTTAGTGAAAGTAATGAAGTATTGAAACCTTCATCTGGCTTGTGTATTCATCGGTCCACATACATTACTATATATTAGGCATAATAAATCACTTGCTCGCTCGCTTTTACCATTAAAAAGAAATTTGGTCATTTTCTTAGTAAGCAAGGCTCACATATATCAAGTTCTTCGAAAAAAAAAGAATCCAAAAATCCATCTTTATGAAGTTTTGATATTGCATTTCTCATTTATATGACCCAAGCGACAATGCCAAAGATAAGTTTGATTAGAGTCGTCTGTTTTTGATCTTTTCGTATTTATGTTATATATGGAATTGTCTTGATCTAAGATATAGAGGTCATTTATTAAATGTGTCGTACCATAAAAAATATTATTAAGATAAAATGAACAACTATTATTCTTAACAATAATCTCAAAACAATTTTGTCCAAACAATAAATTGAAATAATGTTTTTAGTCAAACTAGGTACGAAATAACAATCCTCTAAATCTAAAACAAGTCCACTATATAATGACAAAGTATATGTTTCTATAACTAATGCAGCAACTCTTGCTCTATTTCTCACTCGTAGGTCCACATCTCCTTTTGTCAATTTTCTACCTCTTTTTAGTCTCTGTATAAAACTACAAATATGAGAACCACAATTATTATGTAATACCCAAGAAGCAGATGTTGATATATTAATATCAATAGCATAAATACCTAATCCGGACTGTCCATTTTCTTTTGCCTTCTTGATGTCCTCAAGATAGACAATGCCGTTTCTCTTTCAATGTCCAACATTGTTGCAATGGAAACACTTTTCTTCTTTTGTAATTCCTCTTTTGGGTTTCAATGCAACATTTCCTTTTTTGGGCTTTAGCTTTGCCTTGGTGTTGGGCTTTCCTTTTCTGTTATCCTTTCGGACCATCAGAATAGGCTTGCATCCAACCTTTTTCATGTTGCTCTCTGTTGTTCTTAACAGACCAGGTAACTAAGGCAACGATTTGTTAATTTCATTCATATAGAAATTAAGAACAAACTGATTAAAACTATCCGACAACGATTGTATGATAACATCAATAGCCAATCCAACATTTAGAGAGAAGCCCAACTTTTCCAGGGTTTGAATATACCCTATCATTTTAAGAACATGATTTCCCTCTATCATCTTGCATCGAAACAAAGCCTTAGAGGTCTCATACCTCTCTTGACGAGCTTGTACCTCATATAATTCCTTGAGATTTTTAACCATCTCATAGGGAACCATGTTCTCATGTTGCTTCTGAAGCTCAGAAGTCATGGTCGCAAGCATCAAACACCCGACATCTACCATGTCACTTGACTATTTTTCAAAGGCTTCTAGTTCATCTTTGGAGGCATCATCTGCTGGCTTTTTAGGGATGGGTTCTTCGATGACTTGTAGCTTTTGTTCTTGTTTGAGGACAATTCTCAAGTTGCGGAACCAGTCAAGGAAGTTCAGGCCATTCAATTTGTACTTCTCAAGGATGGGTCGTAATGATAATGAGTTTGAGTTTGCCATAACAAATCTACAACGATAAATATGATTTATAAGTACCTTTTATCATGTTTATAAAGTAATAACATTCCCACTATTAAAAACCCTCAAAATTGAAAAACCTACTAAAAAGTATTTCTAGTGGGTAAGGATCCATATTTCATATCATCCTAAGTTAGCTTTGGCTTTACTCCTAGAATTCAATTATTTAGGTAAGCAACACTTACTAATTATATCTCATGTAATTCCTATATTTGGTGAACAACTATTGTTCCTAATCATCTCATAATTATCCAAATCATTAGCCTTTAGGTTTCTAATCTCATTAGGACAACCTAGTTTAACCAATATTGCAACCAGTGAATATCATTTGCTTAGTCTTTGCACTTAACCAAGATAGATATGAGTAATTCGCTTTAGCAGAACCTACATAGTACCGATAAAGGTTTTAACGAGGGTTTAATATTGGATGGCTATTAATTAATATGGATGGTTTTGTTAAATTAATATCACCATTCAACTATGATCTAATCAGTTACCATCATGCTAAAAACATACATTGCATCACATACATGTAAAGCAGTAAATATAAATACAATGATTATAGCCCGTAAAACTAAGGTGGCCCATCCCAAGCCAATGGGAGGACCAAAATAAATTAAAGATAGAACTTTGCTTCTCAAGCACCTTATCCACCTTTGATCGGCCCATCATTCTGCTCTATTGATCCACACTTTCTACGCAAATATTATAACTTTTCAGAAACTCATTTTACATATGAGGGAGTACAATGAGAAGATAATTACAATAGAAAAAAGAAATGCACAACACGCAGGCTATATTTATAAAATATAAAACCAAAGTAAATGGGTTATTAGGCTATAACCATGCATTTCAAACACCGTGTATAATAGATATAACAATGACGCGGTTTATTATTGAGGTCTTACCAGATTGTTCATATGCGTTGGTTAAGCCCTTTGCGGGGGTCTGGCGGCCCCGCAACTGCGTAAAAACATCACAATTTGATAACTTTTATCAACATTATCTTTTTTCAGGATTTTAAAATCCACGGGGTTTTTTACTGGAACAACTCTTTGTTACTTTCCCTGCACGTGATCTATAAACTAACCATTAATCTAAAATATAACTATAACCAACGTATGTTAACGCTTAACATCTGAAACCCAAACAAATATGTGGCTAACTCTTTAATCACTTGGAACAATCAACTTAATTTAATCAGATTAGGCATGAATCGATCTAAATCGTGAAAATATCATATATTTATCAAAAGTCAAATAAACCCTAATCTAGTAACATGCATCTCATACAAAAGCATCATCCAAGTATTTAAGTTCGAATTCATATCGTACAAGTGACTTTGATACCACTGTAAGGAAACGCCGGTACACCCCATGACGCAACGAAAAAAATTATTCGGCGTATTCCACCAGTGATCCATGTACGAGGAATGAATCTGGAGTGAAAAGTGATGAAACGTTACCTTAGTTAAATCTGAAGAAAAAAAACTCGCAGGGATGTAGGAAAATCCAATTCTTCCAGCACGATATCGAATCCAAGTCGTCACAACAACGTTCCGACCTCTATGCAATCTACCCAAACAAAACGAACAATATTTTACTTCTCTAACAATTAGAGAGGTTTTCCACAAAAAACATATCTTTGGCTGCTAGACCTTATGTCTTTATATAGCATTCAAAACCCTAATTCTAATTAAATGTAAATTTATTAAATATACAATACATTTAACTGAATATAATTAAATATGTAGAATATAATTATACTTTTATTAGGTTTCTTTAGGGATATATATTTTAATAGTATTTGATAATTACAATAATTATTTAATATTAAAATATATAAACGAAATTATCTATAATTACAATAATTATAATAATTTCAGTTTTTATTTATTTCGTGTACAACAAGTTTGTACATATGTTATCTAGTCGATACTTGTTTGTTTCAATCATAGGGTGTGACCCTTGTAGGTTCATGTAACGTTAGCAGTAATATCTAGAACAATTTTAATATTACAAGCAATATGTGACATCTAGCAATACATCATTGCTACCTAAGTTACAAGAAGTCATGGTTCGACATAACCTCTTCGTGATTAACTCTTTTCATGTATTACATCCTTTTTTTCCTTATATCTAGATCGGACTCAAGTCATGAAATTGTCACACTTGTATAGTCCATCTAATATTTATTGAAATCTTGAGTAGACTATGATATCTCATATCAATTTATTCGAGCATGTCATGCATTTCTAGTGTCACTCAATCAATTGACCTATGATATTACTCTTATTATGTATGAGGGGAAAATCTTATCTTGATCAACCATATTCCGCTATATAGATTGCGACATATCCAATATCATTCTTAATAGTCTAGTCAGTTACGACACACGTTTGACTGTATCAAAATATATCACTCGCAATGTTGAAATAATGATAATCTCAAGTCTGAGAATTATACATGTAGTATCACTATGAGCAATGTTGTGGCTGTCACATAATAATTCAAGAAACATGCTCATAGCGGGTCAGTCTGGTATGACGTTTTCTAACACATACTTATGTATTGATTTTGACATCTCCATATAAATGACACCACTTTATCATCAATCAATTACATTTTTTGCTCGGCAATATAATTTTATTATTGAGTTAAGACGAGCTTATCCCGATTGCGCGCATCGTTAAAAACTTTCCTAACCCTAAATGAAGGAAAAGAGTACGACACAATCCAGTACAAAAGATCACCTGGATACACACTGACAACAAAACAAACACACCTAACAGTATGTTGCACAAGTCAACCAATTATCAGGAATTAACAAACCACCCCTACTCAACAGACTTAAACACCCACTCTGCCTCTGCCTTACAAATCACCACCATGCTATAATATAGGAAATCGTTGCACGCCATCCTTTGCAAGACAACCCGCAGGCAAATTGGACTGTCGAGAAACATGGCAAAACTAGACAAAAAACAAGAAATCACCCCAAAGCTCACCGTCAAACATACAATTTAACTTCACCTATACTCACCAGCAAACTTACAGATTTTAATCCACACAACTCATAACACATCAAACCAAGATCTCCATGAAGCTCTAAACGTATCTGCCCATTTAATCCTACTTTCGCAAACTGGTTCGCTTAAGCACTCCTTTCTCTTTGAACATACACGCACTGTATTGAGGCTAATATTTGAATGAAACATACAGTTAATTCGAAAATTCCCACATTCCCAGTCCTCAACATAAGGTTTTTAATCCAGTTTAGGATGACTTGGGAGTTCGACTCGACCACTAGACTTGCTTTGCTTACCCAGTTTGCTTCCATGAAAAGCTCTAAGTCTGTTTAGACGGCCATGAGTTTAGCACAAATCTACTCCCAAAATAGGAACTGGACCAGAAAATATGACTCTTACTACATCCTTTTTCGACCTTAACACCCCACCACACCCTGCGACTTCTCCTTTGGCAGCTCCGTTAACATTGAATTTAACTTCCCCTCCATTGGTGGCAGTCAACTTAAGCAAGAGCATTCTCCTTCATTAGAAGATAGACATGAAATAGGATTAACCCACCATTTCTCTTCCTGAATCAACACCTCGTCTTTGACAGCCATCAAGCTTAGAACAAATGAGGGATGCTCAATTCGACCTAAGTAAGATGGTCCGCTAAACCATACCACTCGCTCGGAGCAAACAAGAAAACTGCACGTCGCCAAACAAACGAGCAAGGCGATTAAAGTCTTTAAAGAAGGACCAACACCACCTGGCATCAGAACATTCAAAAAGTAGCAATGGAAAGAAGCCTAAAGCAAACTCAGAATTTACAGCGAATTCTCCAACTCTTCTAGGCGAACTAGCTCTTCGATAACTTCTTCTTCATGATCTTCAATCGTAATTCTCTTCAGCATTACCACATAAGATAGCCAAAGCTTTTATAGCAGCAGCCTAAGCGCACAACCATTTCCCTGTCAACAACACCAAACCTGCAAAATCATTACAATCAACTAGAACTAACAGCATACACTTAGTTTTCACACAACCAATGAAACAATCCCAACCACCCTACAGAGTCACAATCCTTAGTAAGGCTCTTACCACTGAGGGAGCCAACTATAGAGCGCCATCCGTTGGCTCCAAAGAGCAGCCCCAATCGAATTAATCATAAGGTTCTACTAACACCTACCTTAATATATTATTGTTGTTCATGCCGACAATAATACTCGACTAAGGACATTCAAGAATAACTATATTATTCGAAAGACTTTATTATAATTCAGTTTATTTATAAAAGCACAGAATAAGACTGAAATAATAATAACAGCTTTATATTAATAAACAAGATAAAATAAGTATATTTTTTACAATCATCTTATAATTAGTCTTTAGGCATACTCCAACAACCATATACCCTAAAAATACATCTTACCCTAAATTCCTAAACCCTAACTACAAACCCTAACTTTAAACCCTAAACATAATTTTTAGTGTGAGAACATAAATAAGAACACTGAAAAGGGGACGATGATTTCTATCTCTGAGCTTGCCCGTGACACACCGGACGAATCCAGCTAGAAATTTTCCATTAACAACATGCCAACATCTCAATTCCAATTGTCATAATACCAACAAAAGTAAGGTTTGTAAGCAGTAATTATAGAATATTAATAGAGAAGCTTCTCAAACTGAGACAAAAATTCTCGGTTCTTTTTAGTGTTTTTTTGTAATTTGAAATTAAAAAATTAATTTTTAAAATTTTAAATTTAATATTTTAATGATGTAGCATAAATAAGAACATCGAAAAACGATTACTGCTCCTCAAACTTCTCGGTTTGCATTCAATGTTGCCTTGTTATATGCTTCAGATTCCATACACCTGTTTTTAGAATTGGATCAATATTTAGAAGATAATGGAAGAACACGACAAACTTAGTTACCCTCCACTCACAGATTAATTATTTCATCTTCAATCTGTCATCCTTTTTTGTCTCTACTTATTACCCCCTAATCACAAACATCCAAACTTCTCCAGCCAGCTCAAACTGACGATCCTACGTTTTGATTAGCAATAAAAAAAAACACTATAAAACCCTTCCCCCTTCATTCCAAATTCACCATCCTTAAACATTCCTACTCTCAACTCTAAGCCAACTGTTGTTTTGAGAAGGAAGATCTAAATGGCTTCAAAAAGATCAGCTTCCGTGGCCCTCTTTTTGGCACTCAACATTCTCTTCTTTTCCCTTGGCAGTGCTTCTAGCCCCTGCCCTCCCACCAACACTAACCGAAGGGCAAACCCGAACCCTAACCCCACACCGACTCCATCTGCACGAGGCAGATGCCCCAGGGATGCCCTTAAATTAGGTGTGTGCGCCAATGTGCTTAACTTGGTCAATGTCGTCGTCGGTTCACCCCCGGTGCAGCCGTGTTGTTCCCTTATCCAGGGTCTCGCCGACCTCGAAGCTGCCATCTGCCTTTGCACCGCACTCAGAGCTAACGTCTTAGGCCTCAACCTTAACATCCCACTTTCCCTCAGCTTGCTTCTCAACGTTTGCTCACGGAATGTTCCTACCGGATTCCAATGCTAAATCCCCACTCTTCACTGTCTTCATCTTTCTTTTGGTTTTTAGAAATTATGGTTTCCTCTATTTCCATTAAGTGTTTTCTTGGCAACTTTGTTTTATTTTCCTTCTTGTTTCTTTAACAATTTCGTATTACGATGTCTAAGCTATGAATTTAATATTTTAATAGTAAATAAATCTTTTATATTTGTATTTTTTCCCTATATTTAATGATTATAATATAGAATCTGTTACGTTGATAATCGCAATAAAAACGACACGAATTAAAATAAATTTTCATGTATAGATTAAGGTTCGTGACCGAAAATTTGTTGAGAAAGATGCAAGCAATCTCACATGGAAAACTAAAGGACGACATTAAAAAGAAAGGTCTTCTCAGTACTGCACAAAAGGCGAAAAATTCCTTGGACTTGCTTTAACAATTTTTATTTCCATCAAACTGCAATATCCTAAGAATTCAAGACATTAATGAAGGTTATCCTCTAAACTTGTTAACTGTTATATTATATTACAGATATAGTTGATGCACTATTGGATTTATCATATGATAAGAAATATTATATCTGGTTGGGTAGGGATGGACTCAAAAGAGGGCTGGAAGGAACAATTACTCCTTAAAATTTTGAAATTCATATATAAATTTAAAAAAAATTAAAAAAATATTATATCTAGTAGGGTAGGGATGTATTTTCTATTAAAAAAATTGGTCTCCTAAAATTCTATAAATTATTCCTTTTTAACATAAATTCTTGCGTCCATCCTTATGGTTGGAGTTTGTGTTGAGCTCACCCTTTATCATGTCATGTCCTGTTTTTTAATAAAATGTTGATTCTAACCTTTCATTCATGATTAAATTAAAGTTCTAATACAAAATAAGTGTTTCATCAAAACGTTGATTCAACCGTTAATATTTTATGATTGTTTCATTAAAAAATAACATCCATTTATTGATAGGTAAAATTTTGATACATATGATGTGTAAAATTAATTTTACACAAACTTTCAATTTATACTATAAAACTCAAAGCCTAAATTCTTAACCCTAACCCTAAAAAACTAAACTATCAACCTTACACCCTGAATTCTAAACACTAACCTTAAAGCTTAAACTTTACCATCTAAATCCATAAACTTTAAACCCTAAATTAAAACTCTTATCCCTAAAACTAAAAGATACATATAAACTAAAGTTTACACGACCTGTATATTAAAAGAAAATTCATTTATTAATTGTGGTCGAGTTTTTAACTTTTTTTAAATAAAATCTTAATTTCTAAAATAAATCTAAAAACTCTCATTCTTTTTTTTAAAATAACTCCAAATTCTTGAATTCTTTATCGTCGTTAAACACTATGCCTCCATCGTTGCATCAATGAAGTCTCTTCCTCTTACTACAAGAGTCGCAAAGTCTAATCGTCGTTTGTAAATTTATCGTGTTCGCTGTTTGTGAAATTTATTTCATGTTCAATTAACACCTCATTCGTCGATTTGGGGAGACGAAAGGGTAGAATAATCAGTAGTGGAGGTCCAATGACAAAGAGGGTCAGTGGTGGTGGTTGATTCAACAACATCATAGGATGGATTCATTGAGATTTTATGATTTTTTAAAAAATAAATGAAATTAAGAATATATGTTATGTGTCCTACATTTATTGGATGACTGAATTTTTTATTATAATTAAGGTATAAACCTAAATGAAACATCAATTACCATTTTTTATTATAGTTAAGGTAAATTAAATTGGCCTTTGTTTGAGATTAAGCTGATAAGCCAATTGAATTCAAGTATCATGATGTTTGATTAGAGGAATTTACGAGTCTAATTATTTTTTCTTTCTTGTATTAATTTTGGATGGAATAGTTGGTTCTAAGCTCTCCCGTGACACTCCTGTTGAATCCAGCATTCCAGCTACAAAATTTCCATTAATAATATGTCAAGATCTCAAGACTTTGCACCAGCAAATGCCATATATCAATTACGCAGGTATGGACTTAGAGTGGTGGTCGCCCACCTAAAAATTTAAAATTTATATGATTTAAAAAAAATTTAAAAAAAATACTATGTATTTCTTATTGAAAATATATTTTCGCCTCTCCTAAAATTGTATAGATTCACTCCCAAACATAAAGTTTTGCGCCCGTCCATGCAAATATTGATTAATTATTTGAATTGTTGGACGTTCATCTATGGAAGAATTGCATATTGATCCTATAAGAGTAGTGGGAACATGGCAATGTGCTATCATTTCCACCTCACAATCACAAACATATTCCAAACTTCACCAGCCAGCTCAATCTGATGATCCTACAATTTGATTAACATTAAGAAAACAACCGACTAGCCCTCTTGAAAGCACTATAAAACGCCCTCTCCCTTCACTCGAAATTCACCATCCTCAAACACTCCTACTCTCAACTCTAAGCTAACAGGTGTTTTGAGAAGACCAAAAATGGCTTCAAAAAGATCAGCTTCCATGGCCCTCTTTTTGGCACTCAACATTCTCTTCTTTTCCCTTGGTAGTGCTTCTAGCCCCTGCCCTCCCACCAACACTAACCGTAGGCCGAACCCGAACCCCACCCCGACTCCATCTGCTCGAGGCAGATGCCCCAGGGATGCCCTTAAGCTAGGTGTGTGCGCCAATGTGCTTAACTTGGTCAATGTCGTCGTCGGTTCACCCCCTTAAGCTAGGCAGATACCCCGATCTCGAAGCCGCCGTCTGCCTTTGCACCGCTCTCAGAGCTAACGTCTTAGGCCTCAATCTTAACATCCCAGTTTCCCTCAGCTTGCTTCTCAACGTTTGCTCGAGGAATGTTCCTACCGGATTCCAATGCTAAATCCCCACTTTTCACTACCTTCATCTTTCTTATGGTTTCCAATATTTCCAATAAATCAGTGTTTTTGAATTTAATTTCGTTGTTTCAATTTCCTTTTGGGAATTGATATCGAATAAGTTCAATACTTTTCTTCAAGCGTTTTTCTTAGGATTTTTTACATCTTTAGGAAACATGAAAAGACTTGTCTTGTTTCCTTCCAGTTTATTTTTCCATATGATATGTAAAGCTAGTTATGGCTATGAATTTTATTTTAGTAGCAAATGAACTGAGTTATAATGAATAAATTTCTTTTTTCATGTTTGAAATTTTATCAACATACAAAATGTCTCTATTTTTTTTCTCGGCAATAAAGGATTTTTATTAATAAAGATGAGCCCCACCCGTTTGCGTGCCTCGTTAAAAATTTTATTAACCTAAAAATAGAGTAAAAGAGTACAACACAACCGGAGATACTAGAGAACAACCAAAAACAAACCAACCACCAAACACAAAAAAAACACCTCGCAGAAAGATACAAAAAATATTTTCAGCAGAACAAGAAGAAACAATTAAACAAGTAGGAGAGTCTCTAACACACATAAAATGCATCACCACCAAGCTTTGAAAAGGGATACCCTATCCCTACCTTCTTTAGCAAGATCTCTATTATTCCTACTATTTTCAAATCCTGAGATAGAACAGCAGAAATTTAACCAATCTTGTATATAGGGGTAAAGCTAAGAGTATTTTGTGGGGTTGAGTTAAAAAAAAATTTAAAAAGAGGAAGTTGTGGGCTTAAGCAAAAAAAAATATTAAAATGGATTGGATTGAATAAATTATTTTTGGAAGATGCTAGAAATGAAAACTTCCCATTTATTTGAAAGCTAAAAAGGATTGAATTAAAATTTCATATTTAAGAGAGACTAAAATTGTAATTACGCCCTAAATGTAAGAAAGTCATGCGAGGACGAAGCCAGGATCGAATATTGGGAGGGGCTAAATTATTGGGTTTATTAAGTATTTAAACTCAAAATTGAGTGGCAATGCCTAATTTATCTAATATTTAAATTTAAGGGACCTAAATTTTGATTAGATCAAAAAATTGAAAGGGCCAAATTAAAATTTTAGAGGATTTAATTAAATTTTTTTAAAAAAATTTAATGTTTAATATGAATTTTAAAAATTTTAAAGAAAACCAATTAAAATTTTCAAAAAAAAAAACAAAGGGCTATTATGAATTTTCAAATTGTGAGGGCCAAGAGGCAGGCCCTGGTTTCATGAAAGGATCTTTGGGCACTATAGTGAGAGCTTGGTGTGTTGAAACAATTTTACGAGCTTTTTTCAAGTTGCTTTTTTAAATTCCTGATTAATGTGTTGCACACTTTATTTTGGTGAGTAAATCTTTCAGCAATGATCTTCTGCATACACAAGGCTTTGAACCTGAGACCTACTTAAACGATATTAAGCTGCCTACCATTTAGACCAACCGTTGATATAATTTTGCAATCTTTTAAGCTATTCTGGTAGGGCTCAACTTATTCAATCTATGTAGCAGATACTGGTGTCAAAACTTTCACCAGATATATTTGGAATGTAAACATGTGGTGCATGCTTATTAATGTAAATGAATCTGAATCAATCTTTAGAAGATAATACAAGAACATGAAGGTTTGACAAGCTTAGCTAGGCTCCAATGTAATGACAGATTAGTTATTTCATTTTTGAATCTGTAAATCCATTTTGTCTTCATCATTTAGCTGTTTGTAAGTTGTAAACTATCACCCTATTGATGACTGAACTTCACCTTGTGTAATGGTTTGAGCTCTGAATTATTACTTAGATGAGACACAGCTGCAAATCATATAATTTATGCCGAGGAAGATCTGCAGATTGATCCTATAGGTGCAGTGGGAACATGGCAATGTGCTATAATTTCCACCTCACACTCACAAGCATCCAAACTTCACCAGCCAGCTCAGAAGTTCATTATCATACAATTTGATTAATAATTGATCTAACATTAAAAAACAACCGACTAACTCTCTTGAAAACACTATAAAATCCCACTCCAATCACCCCAAAATTCCTCATCTTTTGAACTCTAAGCCAAGCAAACCAAGCAGCCACTAGGGTTTAAACAAGATCAAAAATGGCTTCAAAAAGATCAGCTTCCATGGCCCTCTTTTTGGCACTCAACATTCTCTTCTTTTCCCTTGGCAGTGCTTCTAGCCCCTGCCCTCCCACCAACGCTAACCGAAAGCCGAACCCGAACCCCGTCCCTACTCCATCTGCACGAGGCAGATGCCCCAGGGATGCCCTTAAGCTAGGTGTATGCGCTAATGTGCTTAACTTGGTCAATGTCGTCGTCGGTTCACCCCCGGTGCAGCCTTGCTGTTCCCTTATCCAAGGCCTCGCCGACCTCGAAGCTGCCGTCTGCCTTTGCACCGCACTCAGAGCCAACGTCTTGGGCCTCAACCTTAACATCCCACTTTCCCTTAGCTTGCTTCTCAACGTTTGCTCAAGGAATGTTCCCACCGGATTCCAATGCTAAATCGACACTTTTCATCATCGTGATTTTTCTTATGGTTTTTGAAATTCATGGTTTCCACTATTTCCAATAAATCAGTGTTTTCTTTTGTAACTTTTATTATTCGGATTATTATTCGGATTATTATTTAATACATTGTGTGTAGATTTTTTTACAAGTAACTTCAATTTACTCTAATATGTTATTAATTAATATTTAAATAATATTTTTCGTTCAATCAATATAAAATTTTATTAATAACTCTACAGGGAACAGGAATTTTATTTGAATTATTATTAATAACCGTAAATCATAACTCTATATTTTAAATCCTAAACCATTTTAAACCTTAAAAAATAGAAAAAAAAGAATAGAGTAAACAATAAGAGCTAGCAAATTTTAAGAAGTTTTGAAAGATCAAAACTAAAATTGTGATAAAGAAACTTAAATTAAATTATTAATGTTTTGGCAGCGATGATAATATAATTTTTATTTAAAAAAGTTTTAAAGATTAGATTTATTGTTTTTAAAATTAAAATTAAATTGATTAAATGTGTAAACATTAAAGACTAAATGTGTTGTTATATAATTATTTAACTATCGCGTCACCTTCTAATGACACTTAATGGCGTGACAACCATTTTATAACAGAATCATAAGTTTAATGTTTATTTTATAATATTTAAAAGTTAATTACCAAAATAAATATTTTGAGATAGTTCAATGATATTTGTAGACTTTACCCTAAAAGAATTTCGAATGGGTAGGGCTTATATGGATAGCCTGACCTAAAGCATATATAATAAAGAAAATTGGGTTGAAATGGACTTTTGAAAGTGATTAAAAGAATTTTGGTAGGGAAAGGTCCTTCTTCATGGATAGCCTGACGGGAAATATTATTAGATGGGTCTGGCTCACCACGTCATTCATGGTCTTATCCAATAATATTTCTTCATGTCATTTTGTTTCAAGGTGAATCTTCACCTCTTTCCTACATGTAACTAAAGAGTGAGTAGTTACTTGAAAGTTATACTTAAATGGGTGAATATTATTGGATGGACCATGAATGACATGGTGAGCCAAGCCCATCTAATAATTTTTTCCGGCCCAACAAACGGTTTAGGACCCGAGTATGCCGAACTAGTCGCTATGAAGACTGCTATGGAAGTGTTTGTTGAATCAAGCTGGATTGAGAAAGCTTCACTGTGTATAGAATCTGATGCAAAGATAGTTTTAAGCTGGATTGAAAACAAATTACAAAGACCGTGGTCATGGTGGCAGATGTTGGTGGAGATCGATAAATTAGTTAAGAAGACTGACAAAGTAAAATTTAGTTTTGTGCCAAGAGATGCAAATGTGATGGCTGATTGTCTTGCTAAAGAAGGTATGAATAGATTGCCCCTTTTCAAAGCTTGGTGGTGATGGATATCAATAGTGTCAGATGATCTCATAGGATATAATTGTTTTCTTGTCTTGTTGGGGAATGCTTATTGTAATATTCTACTAGGTGTGTTTTGTATTATGGTGTCTAGACTGTATTTTGATGGTCTTTTGTATCTCTGGTTGTGTTGTATTTTTTCATTTTAAGTTAAAAAGATTTTTAATGAGGCACGCAATCGAAAATGGTTCGTCTTTTTTAATAAAAATTATATTGTCGAGAAAAAAAAATATTTCTCGCCTAACGGGATTGAGCTTGTGACTTTCTAAGTTGAATTAAAATTGGATATGGAGGAAAATCTTGACGTTTGTAGTAAAATTCGAGTAATTTTAATAACAATTAATTATTACAGTGTAGGATCAAACTGATAATATAAGAAGGGTTGAATTTTAATACCAGGCTGTGTAAAATTTGTTTTACACAAGCTTATATATTTATATTATAAACTCAAATATTAAATTATTAAATCTAAACCCTAAAAACTAAGTTACAAACTCTAAATCCTAAAGTCTAAATATTAGCATTAACTTCTAAACACTACAACCCAAACTCTTAAACTTTAAACCCTAAACTAAACTCCTATCCCCTAAAACTAAAATGTTTGTATAAACTAAAATTTACACAGCTTGTGTATTGAAGTTTTTCTACTGGATCACTGATAATATAAGAAGGGTTCAATCGCTTTGTCTGCAAAGTGTGTGCATTGACAAGAGTTAAGAATATATATAAACATATACTTTTAGACAAAGCCTTTTAGTTTAGTGAAGAATATATATGAACATACTTTAATCTTTTCATATATATTCTTAACACTTATCAATGAACACACCTTGCAGACAAAGCGATTGAACACGAGTCTCTTAAAATGAACATAATCCGTTTTTCTACTGGATCACTTGTTGGGATCGAGTTCACTAAAATTTAAGTTGAACAAAAATAATAAATTCGACTACCATTTTACCTTATATAAACAACTTATGAGTTAAGAGGCTAATCATTTTTTATCTTAATTAATGTTAAAAATTATCGATTCAAACTCGAAACAAACCTAAATAATTCATCAGATGAACGTGGAAACGAATTATACGGTAGGTTCTAAGCTCATTTTTCTTAATCACGTGGATTCAATGGTAGGTTCTAAGCTCGCCCGTGACACCCCAATCGAATCCAGACAGAAACTGTCCATGCCAACATGCCAAGATTCCGACAATTTTGTTATTTGAACATGAAGCTTTGATCAGCTGGCCCTCAAAGAGAGAATAATACATTATTATTTTGGATCTGTAATCCATTTTTTGTCTGTACTTGGCGGATTGTAAGTTGTAACTATCATCCTATTCTGCAATAACATGGAGCAGTGGAATGATAATACAACCCATAATACTCCTAACGAAAGATAATGCAATAATACCTATTATCGGTTAGTATGGTGGAATGAGTCGTTAGATCTCTTAAATAGTATCTGAAATTTAATAGTTTACATTGTGAATGTAGTAAATTGGATTAGGTGGGTCGTCCCATAGTTGACCTCTGTTGTACCTGATTCGGATGAGGCTCTAGATTTTTTAAGCAAGATTAGGGGTTTAAATTCTGATGTCGTGGATAGAGCAAATTGGGTTGAGAGTGTCGCTCTTATAATGAGCCTCTACAGTTTCCGATCTGAATTAGTTAGCTAATGACTGGGTACCGATGATTATACGGAAGAAAAATTAAATGATTAACACCCAACTTATCATCGTTGATGGTTTAAGTGACATTAAAATCCTTCGCCTCTTTCTATGCTCCAACACTAAAAAATCAAATTCTAAGCTCTAACTCTAAATTTTAAATCCTAATACTTAAACCTTAAACTCTAAAAAATATATTCTACCCCAAATTCTCTGCATTCTAATCCTAAACTCTAACCTTAGACTTTAACCATAAATCCTAAACTTAAATTTTTGATGTGAAGCATAAATATGGGCACCGAAAATGTACAAATTATTTATATTCTGGTTTCAAATCATATAATTTATGCCAAGAGGGATCCAACTGGACGTATAGGAGAGTGATAACGTGGCAATGTACTAATTCCCAACTCAATATCACAAACATCCAAACTTCACCAGCAAGTCCTAATCGGAAAAGGAAAAAAAGAAAATGCAAATCCATCTATCCTACAATTTGATCAATTAACCCCTAACATTAATAAAAACAAGCAACTAGCCCTATTGAAAACACTATAAAACCCCCCTCACCCTTCACCCCAAATTCCCATCCTCAAACACTTGTACTTTTAACTCTAAGCCAAGCAAGCCACTAGGGTTTTCAAAAAATCAAAAATGGCTTCAAAAAGATCAGCTTCCATTGCCCTCTTTTTCACACTCAACATTCTCTTCTTTTCCCTTGGCAGTGCTTCTGCCCCCTGCCCTCCCACCAACTCTAACCCAAGGCCAAACCCGAGACCGAACCCGACCCCAATCCCCACTCCATCTGCTCGAGGGAGATGCCCCAGGGATGCCCTTAAGCTAGGTGTGTGTGCTAATGTGCTTAACTTGGTCAATGCCACCGTCGGTTCACCCCCGGTGCAGCCATGCTGTTCCCTTCTCCAAGGCCTTGTCGACCTCGAAGCTGCCGTTTGCCTCTGCACTGCCATCAGAGCTAACATCTTAGGCATCAACCTTAACATCCCAATTTCCCTCAGCTTGCTCCTCAACGTTTGCTCAAGGAATGTCCCTACCGGCTTCCAATGCTAAACCGGCTAGCTCTTTTCACCGTCGTGATTTTTCTTATGCCTTTTGAAATTTATGATTTCCACTATTGCCAATGAATCGGTGTTTTTTGTTTGTAACTTTGTTGTTTTCAATTGAGATTGATACTGAAAAAGTGTAATAGTACCTTTTTATAAGAAAGAGAACTATTAACGAGTGCCTCATTAAAAAAACCTCCCTAACTTTAGGTGAAAGAAAAAAAGTACACATACTAGTAGCTATAATGTTCATGACAAAGGTAATTAAAATACAAACCAAATAAACTACCTTACTCAAGAAAAACAAAGCTTGCACAACATAACACTATCAAAAACAACTCTCGGTGCCCGATGCCAAACACCCAACGCCTGCTATTGTCTGCTCCTGGTGGATCTCCTGGGACTGCCGAGACTGCCCAGCATCAGTCTGCAGGGCATCTTGTATGAAAATAGGAGGATTAATAAAAACTCTAGCTCCACCCATACTTCGACTATCCATCTTAGCTATGGCATCCGCAACGGAGTTTGCCTCACAATATATATGCTTAAAGGATACATCTTAATCACGATTCAAAAGATTAGTGATATATCCCAACATAGAGCCTCCCCTCGAACCAACTAAACCATCCGAAATCAACTTTATCGCAGCCATACTATCCAACTCAATCAGGAGACGCCATGCACCAAGATCCCACGCATGTCGTAACTCTTCCAAGACTCCCCAAAGTTTAGCATCGAGAGCCGAACAAATACTGATAAACTTTGTGAATCTCATAACCCAATCACCCTTCTCATTACAAATAACGCCCCCACAAGACGCATAGCCCGTACTCGCACACCTCGATCCATCGGTATTCAGCTTATAGTACTTTTCTTCAAGTGTTATCTTTCAGTCTTTCGATTTTTGTATCTCTTAAAAATATTTGTATTATTATTTTTATTTGGAGACAAATTATTTTTTTAATAGTCTTAAGGTTATTACAAGGTAATAAATATTCATACATATTCCTAACCCTTTGACAATGCACACACACCTTGCAAGCAAAGTAATTTGAACTCGAGTTTCTTAAGATGAACAACATCCGATTTTCGGTGATTAAGTGATATTAATACTTTAATGTTTAGGTTTTTCAACCTGACCCATTAGATAATGTCTTTTTTCACTCTAGAAAATAAATTATCGAGGTTTTCGTTTTTTTACTTATATTTATCATGTAATCCCCTTAAGATAATCAACATTAAGTTATGAATAAATACATATAAAATGTTTACAACATAGGAAAATTTTAAAACCTGTCCGATTCAAAATTTATCATCATTTAAATTAATCCAAGATACATCAAACTTATAATTTAATCATGAAAAATTCAAAAAAAAAAGTTAAATCTAAATGCTCAACACTTAATTTACACATTCTATAAATGAGTGGTTCCAGTAGAAAAGATGATGATGTTCATTCTAAGATATCCAGGTTCGAGCAGCTTCGTCTATAAGGTGTGTGTATCTTTTCAAAGGGTTAACAAAAAGTATGAATATAGATTACCTTGTAATGACCAAATTGACATAATGTATAATTGTTAAGGGCAATATTTTTTATTAATCAAAATTATTTAAAATTAAAGGAAAACATTAGCTTGATTAATTGTCCTTAATTGATCACTTTCAAGAATATAAGAGAATGAATTGTTCCTTTTTTGACATTGACCAATTTGCCCAATTTTAAAATTAAGAGGACCTAAGCGGTCTTTTTACCGTAGCATACATACACACTTTCATACAAACGCTAAGTCATTAATTTTTGTTTGGAAGTAGCGATTAAATTATATAATTTTGAGGGGTTAAAGCTAAAATTTTTGTGTTAAAGATATTTAAATTAAATTGTCGAATTTTTGTAGGGGTAAAAAAATGAAAATTTTACATTTAATCGGAGGTTACAAGGGACTGCATTGAATTATTAAATTTTAGGAGTAGTTTAAATTGAAATTGTACCATTTAACCAAAGGGACAAGGTTAGTACATCCTCAACTTCGCCCCCTGCTTTTATAGTCATAATATTGAATAAAGATCTTAGTAGGGACAAAAGCAGGATGAAATCAATCAATCATAACAGTAAATTGTTTAACTTTAAAATTAACAGGGACCTGAAAAGTATTTAAATCAAAATACAGATTATTGTTTAATTTATCTAATTTCAAAACTTGACAAGAACTTAAAACATATTTAAATTGAAAAAACTGTGAGTCAAGACTTAATTTTTAGTTGCACAGGAATGAAATAGAAATTAATGCTTAATTTCTATTGTTTCAAAACTAATAAGGACTGAAACGGTAATTAAACAACACGAATTAATTTCTTTTCTAGACTACATAAATTCAATAAACAATGCACAGTATTTATATACAATAATCAGCGTAAAGAATTCAAATAGCGATCCACTATTGCAATAGTGATCGTTATATAATAGCAATAGTACCGTTTAAATTTGTTATTGTAAAAAAAAAAAAATATATAATAATTAAAATATATATATTATTATTTACAATTACAATAAAATATCGCGACCGAAAATATAATAATATCCGCAATTCAAATCTCCGGTAAGTGCACCAAATTTAAATAAGCACATTATTCCTTTGGAATAAGCAATCGATTTCTTTGGTCTTCCTCGTAAGGTGGAATCACAGATTTCAAAAGAGAATAAATCAAAAGATTTTCCCTTATCTTTCTCTCAAAATGTCAAAATTGAGTTGTGATATTTTTTTTTCATTTAAGATTAAGAAAATTTAATGAGACTTGCAACTTAAAGTTGAAGATTTTGTATACTTTTTATAATCACTAAAATTTTATTTGTCGAGTAAAAAAAATAATACAATAATAGTTAGACGCGTAAAAAAGTTGACCCGATATGAAAATATGATTAAAATCGACTCGAAATAAATTAGTTGTGACATAAGTTAAGATCAAATATTAAAAGGAACAATAGCCTATTAAGCTTTAAAATCTAAAACCGGAAAAAACAAAGGTCGTGTTTGACTAATAATTAAACTAAAAAAAAGATTTAAAATGCTACTATAATAAAAGATTTTGGAAGAGGCAACAACCCCTTCCAACCGATACATGGCTTCATCTTTGGTGGTGATGATCTGAACTCAACCCAAATTCGATCTGATATTGATTTGAACTCGAACTGGACCCAATTAATTTAGATCTGAACTCAACATACACCTGACTTGATTTTAATTTTTTTGAATAATTTAAAGGAAATTACAAAGTAGTATTTGTTTATAGATATTCTTAACTTATTGACAATGAACACACATTGTAAACAAAACGATTAAACTTAAATATTTTAAGATGAACATCATCCGTTTTTCTACCATGACCACCAGTTGACTTCAAGACTTGATTTTAGTTGGCGAACCACCTTATTGAACATTTTTTATATTAATTAACTCCTAAAAATTATCCATTCAAACTCCAACTTAAATATAAACAATTAATCCCACGAGAGTAAGAAGTGGTAATCGCGTGAATCCAGTGGTCGGTTCTAAGGTCGCCCGTGACACACCAGTCGAATCCAGCCAGACAACCACCATCGGCAACATGCCAAGATTTCAAGACTCTGGCCCTACATACCAACAAAATTAAGCTTTGCTTGCACCAAGAAATAGAAAATTAAGGAAGCATCTCAAAATGGTCTCTTCCCATTAAACCTTGTTAATTTCTCATATGCTACAGATTCCATAAATCAAAGATGCCTTTTGTTTTTTATTTACTGCGTGCAGTTTAGGCATGCTCGAATTACCAACAAAAATGTTAATTGAGCTAAACTTAATCGAAAAATATTTATTTTTTAATAGTTTGAATTGTTACTTAGATGAAACACTGTTGCAAACCATATAATTTATGCCAAGACAGATCCAAAAGTTGATGCTATAGGACAGTGGTAACATGGAAATATGCTCATTTATATCTCAAAGTTAACAAACATCCAAACTTCACCAGCCAGCCCAAATTGCCATAAAAAATCAAATTCATGTATTTTACAATTTGATCAATCAACCCCTAATATTAATAAAACAAGCAACTAGGCCCTCTTGAAAATACTATAAAACCCCCTCACCCTTCACCCCAAACTCCCCATCCTCAAACACTTGTACTCTTAACTCTAATCCAAGCAAGCCACTAGGGTTTTCAAAAAATTCAAAATGGCTTCAAAAAGATCAGCTTCCATTGCCCTCTTTTTCACACTCAACATTCTCTTCTTTTCCCTAGGCAGTGCTTGTAACTCTTGCCCTTCCACCAACCCTACTATCCCGAGGCCGAACCCGAACCCCACCCCCACACCATCTGCACGAGGCAGATGCCCCAGGGATGCCCTTAAGTTAGGTGTGTGTGCAAATGTGCTTAACTTGGTCAATGCCACCGTCGGTTCACCCCCAGTGCAGCCATGCTGTTCCCTTCTCCAAGGCCTCGTCGACCTCGAAGCCGCCGTTTGTCTCTGCACTGCCATCAGAGCTAACATCTTAGGCATCAACCTTAACATCCCAATTTCCCTCAGCTTGCTCCTCAATGTTTGCTCAAGGAATGTCCCTACTGGCTTCCAATGCTAAACCGACTCTCTTCGCCACCGTGATCTTTCTTATGGATTTTGAAACTTATGGTTTCCACTATTTCAAGTGAAAGAGTGTTTTGGTTTGTAATTCTGTTGTTTTCATTTCCCTGTGGAGATTGATACTGAATAAGTTTAATACTTTTCTTCAAGTGCTTTTCTTAGAGCTTTTTGAATCTCTGAGGGACATGAAAAGACTTGTATTATT
Source organism: Hibiscus mutabilis (assembly GCA_019671005.1). Taxonomy (NCBI): domain Eukaryota; kingdom Viridiplantae; phylum Streptophyta; class Magnoliopsida; order Malvales; family Malvaceae; genus Hibiscus; species Hibiscus mutabilis. Next base: position 1,183,107 of record CM033717.1, on the reverse strand, counting down.
CAGCTTGCTTGATTTACTCACTTCTTGTTTTTGCATCAATTTATTAATGAAATCTGTGTATTTGTTTAGTTTGAACGAATAAATCTTTACTCCTAATATTTTATACTATTCAAATTTCTCGTCTACAAATATTGTTATTCAAACTCAAATCATCAAAAATGAAATTAAATCAACCGTATACTATTAAAACTCCTCGTTAATATTTATTTATATTTGCAATTGCAACAAAGACAACACAAATTAAACACACTTGCAAGTATAGTTTCGGGTCCGTGACCGAAAACTTGAGGAATATGTAAGCATTGTCGCATGGAAAACTTAAAAAAAGGGGATAAAAAAGAAAGGTTATTTTACTGCACAAAAATACAAAGATTCCTTTGGACTTTCTTAACATTTTCATTTCCACTGAACCATAATATTTTTTTAAAATATGCTGGTGTGATTATAAGATAATACTTGTTCAACTTTTTTAATCCTTTAATACCGTACACAGCTTGCACACATAGTTAATACAATATTGATGATTATTATTCTCTAAACTCGTTGAATATTATACATCTAGTTAATGGTTAATGCACAAATTGATAATAAAAACAAGATTTTAATTAATTAAGAATTATTAAAAGATTAATTATTTGATAATTACATCAATTTTCATCCCCTCCTCCTAAGAATTGAGAAGTATAATTGAAGGTCACTCGATTCAATATGTCCCACAAATTACAATAATTTTCTAAATATGTTTTAATTGTATAATTACACTCAAATCTAATTACATGATGAATTCTTAAACGCATAATATATTATGTGTAGATTTTTACTATTTTTATTATTAGTATTATTATTAGGGTAGATTACGTAAATCGCCACTGAATTTTACTTTCAAACTTGTTCTGGTCATTAAAGTTTTAAAACGTTAAATTCATTCATTGAAGTTTAGACATTGAAAGTTTTTTGTTACTCCTCCGTTAACTTTTTTACGACATTCATTTACCGGTGAACGTAGGAGCTTCTCCAAGATCTGAATGGTAAAAAACTTTATTGGCACGAGAGTAGCAACATAATAAAAAAACGGGCTTCATCTGACAAAAAAAAGGAGATCAACGAGAGAAAAAAATAGAAAGTTTTTTTATTTATAAACTTTAGAGCACTTTTTGGCAAAATGGATGTCGAATTCAGACTTAGGGGACAAAACAAAGTGACTGACGAAATTTAAGACTGAACGACCACCATATACGACTATTTGAGTTTTAAGAGTGATCAAAACCGTTCAACGTCTAAACTTTAGTGACAAAAAATGTTTAATATCTAAATTTCAGTGAGTAAATTAAACATTTTAAAACTTTAGTGACTAAAATAGACTTAAGAGTGTAAAATTTAATGATAATTTACATAATTTTATGTGTCGCTTAGCACTAACTCAAACCCGTGAACCATTCTTGTGGTCAGAAATAAGTCAAATAACGATGAATAATTCTGGTTAGGATTTGGAATCACCTGCCCATCTTACTTTAAAAAAGAAAGGTAATACAAGAAACAACGAAGTTTAGAAAAATCAGATTAAATTAGCATATCTAAAAATAAAAATTTGAGTGAGTTCCTTACTTTATAGTAAAGTCTAAATTCGTTAATTTTTAACAACTGTAGTACTAAAATAGAATAATAATACAACGTTTGGTACTATTTTAACAAAAATAATAATTGAAATATCAAAACAATAATACAAGTATAGTTGAGGTATTATATAGGTAATTTACCCTATTTTTTATTCAAAAGATCATATATTTTTCATTTTTTATTATATATTTTTTAATAAAATGAAAATTAAATATAATATAAATTTCCACTTGTAAATTTTCATTTTCCGGATTTAAGTTTCGGACCCTTCTCTGGTTATAGATAGTATTGATAATCCAATTAGGATTTATATGTTTTATATTTCTTTAGTCGATCTCTTGTCAGACACATTTATTTTTTTTAAATAGAGATATTATGTTTTTATACCAAAACTCAAATTCATACAAAATAAAATAATATAATCTTTAATCATTAGCCTTACTCACATCTGATTTGAATCACAAGATTTTGTAAACCCCACATAGTTTTTCAGTTGGCTTGACAAAAATGGAATAATAATAATAATAATAATAAGGCTTAAGGGTGTAATAAGTCATTGAATTTTTGGAAAAAACTAATGAAACCCTTGAATTTTTTTTTGCACCCAATTAAGCCTTTGAACCAAGAAATTGAATTAATTAAGTTCTTGAACCAAAAAATTGAATCAATTAAGTTCTTTAACCAATTTTGACTATTAAATCTAAACAAATTTTTTCGATCTATTGTTGTAATGTCCAAATAAAAAAATTATCAAGATTTAATGGTCAAAATTGGCCAAAAAAACTTAATTGATTTAATTTTTTAATTCAATGGCTTAATTGATTATTATTTTTTTTGTTCTAAAACTTAATTGGGTGCAAAAAAAATCAAAGACTTAATTAATTTTATTTCAAAAGTTCTAAGCTTACACCATTTTAGCCTAATAATAATAACTTCAATCGTTAATGCTGTCATCTATTTTAAGTTTTATTTTAAAAAATATCTTCAATTTAATCTTAAATTAAGTGAGTGTATAGATTCATGTTTGTAATTGTAATTAGATTTCCTTTATTTTCTCCAGAATATTTACACATTAAACATGTCGAATCCTTATTGTGAACATTTTTTTTGATAAATCATGATTCTAATCTTAATATTAATCTAACTTAAAAAATGAAAAGAAGAAGTGTTTTTAATTGGTCTAGAACACATGACCTTTCAGAATAAACTTTTATAATAATCTATTCCGATAAATTATAATAAAACAACTAACTTATCAATTTTCTAAAAAGTAATTAGTAAAAGACCGAAATTTATTATTATTTTTTGGTATATTGAAATAGTTACATACAAATATTGTATGTATAAGCAACAACTTGCAAAAGGTTGATACACCACTAAAACACAACACTTGCTTTCTCAATGAAAATAATTCCAAAACTCTTAAGCCCAACCCGATGGGACTAAAACCATGCAATTGCAAAGCACTAAACACAAGTTGGACAATGGATTAGCCCATTCTCATTACACTTCCCACACCGTTCCCACTTGTCAGCGCCACTCGCCGCCACTTTACAGCTTCCTCCGCACTCGACACACGGCACGAACCTCGCTCCGCCGCATCCACCGCAAGCCAGCCGTCCCACGCCTCTCTCGACGCGCCCCATACTCAGTATCTTCCCCAGTTTCCCCGTCTCATTCAGCTCGCTCACCTCGTCGGCTCCGCCGAGGTACCGTCCCTTAACGAACACCCTCGGCACGGTGGCTTCATCCCCTAACAACTCCCTTAACTCGTTCAAGAACTCCCCGTGCAACGACACGTCCCGCTCGTCGAACACCACGCGTTGGACCTCGAGTATCCCCCGCACCTTGTTGCAATCCTCAAACGTGCGGCGGACACCCCTCAACGAGGTCGTGTAAATAACCACCATGTCGTTCCCGCCCGGCGGGAATATCTCCGGGAACTCGCTTAACGGGTCACGTCTGGTCATTATCTTATAGTAATTCGCCATCCTCCCTTCTTTCTCCCTCTCCTCCCTGTCGTTTACTATGAATATGTTAGTTTTCAACTTGGAAGCTACCGGCTGAACTGAAACTCGTGGCCCCGGGTTCTTCGACTCAGTTGGTGTCGTTTTCGTCTCTTTCCCCATTGACTCAGTTTTCCTTAACTCGTTCGCAGCTGGTTTTGATTCTTTCGAAGACAACTTTGCGTCTAGCTCTTCTAAAGTGTGAAAAGTCAAGCTCTTACGGGACTGGTTCTTGTTTTCTTGCTTTGCTGGTTTTGGAGGCGACGCCGGAGCTTGAAGCTTCTTCTTGTTATCGTTAATGGCGGGCTTGAGATCTTCAAGTGCTTTGCTAACTTCATCCCAGGAGTGAGGAGCAGCTTCCAAGGCGTTGAGCTTCTCGAGAAGCACAGCCGGAACATGCGTCGACTTCTCTCGGTTCTCCTGCTGGCCTTGCTCCGCCTTGACCCACGGTTCATCTATAGCGTTTATGTCGAACACGGCAAAGCTCGACGGAAGCGGACGGTAGTAATCCACGGTGGCGGTGCTGGTTTTGGAGGCGGAGCAGCCCATTTTTTGAAACCGGGTGGTGATATTTTTGGTGAGAGTGGAGATTTGTATGTGGTTTTATGGAGGGAAATGGTGTAGGGGATTTGTGTGGTGATGGGTGGAATTGGAGGCTATTTTATCCTTTAGGCGTTACGTTTTAAAATTGATGGGATCATTCATCTAAGTCTTAAGATGATCAAGTGGTGTATGGTTTAGCCATGTGGACGTATGGATGATAGACACGTCAATTCGAGATTTGTCTTTTTGACAATTGCTTTGCCGATTGTTTTATTCGATATGTGGTTGAGTTAGATAACAGTATTATTTGACAATTAATTTATAGTTGATAGCATTATAATAGATTATATAAGTTAATTGTATAAAAATATTTGATAAAATTAATTGATAGTCGATAGATGCTTAATTATTTAAATAAGTAAAATAACATATAATGACATTATTCTTGTTTGAATAATTTATTGGTTATTAACATTTTGTACGTATTAATATTAATTAGATTATAAAAATAATTTTCTAAATATCATTACTGAGTATATATAAGAATGTACATATTAATTTTTTATTCGTAAAATTATCTTTTTAATATAATTTTAATAATTATCAAATTTAGATGTATATATTAATTTTTTATCTATCAAATTATATTTTGAATATAATTTTATTAATTATTAAATTAATATTTATTTATTAATTTTTTATTTATGACATTATTATTTAATTTTATTAGTTAATCAAATTTATGTTATTTAGAGAGAAAAATATAATTATTAAGGATATAATAGTCTTTACAAGTCTTTTTATCCAAACCTCTAACTCAAAAAGTAACTTTTTTCAAAATAAAATGTTTCACCTCAATCTACTATTATAATCTTCTATTTACCAAATATCCAAATTAGCATATTTAACTGGTCAAATCTCTAAAAATGCTTCACACCTCTAATTTTAGCTCAAAAAGTTGTTTATCAAATATGACCATTATCTAAATACCTATTATATAGGCAATTATCTGAATTAAATATATTTTATTTACAACGTCGGGCCAAACATTGGCCTTGTCTAAAAAAGATCCAGTATTTTATTCTACTAGATTAAATTTTGTTACAATTATATTATGATATATATTTTGATGTACAAGTTGCGTACAAAATTTACAAACCCTTATTATTTAAGGAAAAATATTTTGATACACAAGCTTGTGTACATATTTCTTTTAACTTTGGATTTATGGATTTAAGTTGAATTTAGAGTGTAGAGGCGTAAGTTATAAGGTATGTAGGATGTAGGGTTTATGGATTTAAGTTGGACTTAGGGTAGTGTTTCATAAAAAAATGAAGAGCTGTGTAATTTTTTATACAACTTGTGTATCAAAATATAGTCTATTATTTTAACTATAAAATCTTGAATTCAAATTCTTAATTTTAAATTCTAAATTCTGAAGTCCTATACCTTAAATCCGAACACAAATCTTAAATTATAAACCAGAAATCTAATTTTAAATTCTACACTAAACTTCTAAATCTTAAAATTGACAAATTTGTGTGAACTTTAATTTACAGCCTTTTATGTATTAAAATATATTATTAATATTATATATGGTTAAGCTTCAACGTGAGATATAAATTAGTGGATGATGTCATTTGATTGTGCCACGAAAGATGTCACCGACAGATTCCGTTGAGAAATCGACAAGTGGATTTGGCTATGAAAGTGTGCTACCATTGAAGATACATGGAGCTGGGAAGTGAAAATCAGTAAATATTTTGCCAGAACAAATGGACACCGAGGCCTTGGACCGAGAGTCCGAGAATACGAGGATGGTTCCAACCGCAGCAAGAACACTAGTGGGTGTGCCGGAGGCCGGCGCCATCGAATGTGTTCGAGGTTCTATCGATAACAACCAAAGCCTGGTAGTTCCCTTTACTACCAGGGGAGTTACAAAAGTTCAATAAATATAGCAGTGCGGGCAGACATGGGGTATAAGTAACATTAATACATGGTTCCTTGCAGAAGTATTTCACATATATTGTTTGACAAAGACAAAACATCACAGCATCGGTATCGGAAGCGCACTCCAGTACCGACGCAGTGTTTCCGAGAGGCTATACCATCCCGGCATTCCAAAATGAGATTCAAAAGTACCCGAGGATCAAAACGGCAATTTAGTCTTCCGGAAAGAGAAACACTAACATGTACCAAAAGAGTTGTAAATGGGCACAGATTAAGAAGCACGATGCACGGTTGCATTTGGCAATGGCATGCAGAAATTAAACAAACTTTTCGTTGCAACCATACATACGAGCAGATTAGGCAACTGAGTTTATCATCAGTGATCAAGAGAACAAATGGAGGTGCAGGAAATGGAACCCGTGCCTCTCACATGCAAAGCGAGCGCTCTACCATATGAGCTACACCCCACTGGAGTCTGGATGACACCAGCTGCTTAAGTTATCCTAAAATTCAAAAGCTTAAGAGAGGAAGTTTATTTGATAGTGGAACTGTGGAAGTGAGGAACAAGAAAGCCAGTATCAAGCACAAAGCAAGAAAGATGAGCTACACCCCCACTGGATGACACCGGCCTCTTTTCCAAGGCCATCTGCGTCGACCGCCACTATTATGTCATATAACACTGGTCTGGCGTGACACTACCCTCATTTGCGCTTCCTTCGTATTGGCAAACAACACCCTCTACTGTTTAACCACAAACTAGGCACTCAAAGGTGCCACAAATAAGTTCCGAACAACAACCCCACTAACATTAACAGGAGGAAGAGGGGGAAGTCCACGCGAGCCACGGACATCTTGTGCGTGCCAAGTCCGTTGCTGCTTCTGCTTTGGACCCCTCGCTAGCAGCACTTCCTCCTATAGGTACCAGCATTCAAATTGATAAAAACTATCCCGTGTCATCCATTTGAGCCGGTCTATCATCCGAGCTACCTGCAATGTACAAAAACAAATACATCATTTCCATAAGGAAGGTATAACCAATAAACTTGATCTGGTAGGCCACTATAGGAGCCATCCAGGAAAATTAGAGCAAACTTATGTCATCCTGTAAGCCATTTTCAATAGGTTGTAAAATAAAGCAAAGTTTAACTTCAGTAGAGGCATATAAACCCTGTTGACTTCAAAACCTTTGAAGTTTGAATCTAATTTTTGAGATTGAAACATTGGAAAACATAAGGAAGGACCAAGGTGTTTTATCTGTGTAATCACTAATTTTGTCCGGGGTAAAACCGCTTTTATTGTTTTACTTTAGTTAATGGGCTTGTGATGAGCTGTTAATTAATTAGTAATTATTTATATCTATATGTGAGTATCAAAACCGAAAAAGAAAAAGGGGAAAGGAAAAAAAGAAAAGCAAAAACACTACTATTAATATATGTGTACGCATTGCATGGTATTGTATGTTATGTGCATATGTGATGTTTGTTTATACGTATATATATTGTACGCAGGTATTTACTATTATTATTTTCATGTGAGTGTAGGTAGGTATTGCATGTATTAAGTATGTGTATTAATATTAGTGTATCATAAATGTGTGTCTCACATACACATGTGTTATGTAATTAATATTGATATGGTGTAAGCATGTATATTATATGTTTTGTTATCATTAGTATTGTTATTGTTATTGTTATTATTATTATGCTAGCAGATCTAAAAAATATAAACAGTCCATATGATATAAGTAAAGTCCAAGTCCATTACATTACAAAAACCCACAAATATTATACAATAATTACAGGCCCATTTTCTGGCCCATATCCAATATAAACCAAAAACCCTAAAAACATCTAATTATTTATCCTTTTTAGTAGCCACCTCAATCTGGCCGTTGAATCAGATTTGATCCAACGGTTCAGATGGCACTGAAGCTGATGCGCCGTCCTCCACGCGCCGACGCGCTACCCTCCATGCGCGCCTGAAGCACTCGCGCGGTCGCGTTATCACCCACGCGCTGGTGCCGATTTGTCCCTCTACCATGTGGCTTCGTCGCCAGCAATCTCGGATGTTTTCACTGGCTCCCAACCACCAGCATGGGCAAAAACAATAATAAATTTTCAGGGTTAGCAGAACCTAATTCTAGGTATAATCAGCCACAGTTGTTTCATTAAAGATTGCTTAGAAGTATGAACAAAGACTGGGGGATAAAAAGAGGTAATCAGATTGTAATCGACAGTTTTTAGATTCAAGAAATAAAAAATACGTTCTGATTTCCCCTTTATTTTTCTTGCCTTTTTCGAACATAATCACAGCAAACAACAAAAAGAACGATCCATCATGCATATACAGTTCATTGTTATCGTTTTAATCTTGTGAGTTCGAATACATATATATATACAAAAAAATGAAAAAGGACAGAAAGGGGAAGAGTTTACCTCTCGACGACGACGCTTCCAGGCGAACAAGGGTTTTGTCGGTGAATCCTAACGGTGAGAAGCGAGGCCGCAATGAGGGGAGTTGTATACTCTGAGGTCGCGTCGATCTAACGGTTGCTGACGAAGATTCAACGCGAGGAAATTGAAGGGGTATCGGCCTGTTTTGGGGTGAACAGCTCATCTTCCGGGAAATCAACGCTGTCGAAAAGGAATGAGGGGTCGTGAGACACCAACCGGTGGCGACGATGTGCCCAAAGGAAGCCGATCGAGGGCTAAATGGTGGCTGATCTCTCCCTTCTCTCTCTGGCTCGCGGCGAACAAAAAGGAAAAATGAAGAAGAAGGCAGAAATTTAGGGTTATAATAACCCTTTATTCGAAATCGGTATAACCCGTTTTGTGACCGGCTGAGCCGGTTGACCCGTCTGGTGACCCGTTTTAGAATCTGATACGGTCTGCCCCAACAGCCAAGACCCACAATTTGGAGCCCATTCTATTTGGGCTTGGTATACTTCTTACCCAACTTGTTTAATTTCAACCCGCTTTTAATGGTATAATATGTTTTAATATTTTATTTTTGTAGTATTTGTCATTAAATCTTGTATGATGAACGTATTTTATATGTGTTACATAGTATTTAGGCGGTACATAAAGATTTAATTCGTAATTTATAGTATACTATACATGTATTTTTCATTTAAATATGTGACCCCTCTAATATTAATCTCTTATAAAAACAATGGTATAAATATTTCAATGATTGCATATATAAAATATTTATAATATATGATGTAGAACTTATTAACATAACGTAGGGTATATGCATGTAATATTTTTAAAATGCATTATACATTTTTTATATATGATATATGTATTATAATAAAAATTTCCTTTATAGCGTGTATTTTCTATAAAATTCTTAAATATATATGTATATACATTTTTTTAAAAGCAAAATATTAATATTATCACAAACAAAGTTTTTCTCTTTAAATGCTAGTTTTATGGAATAAACGATTATAATGTATTTATTTTCTTTCTTTAAAGAATTCATAATTTTTTAAAATGTATAACATATACAGTTTTTTTTAAAATAAATAAAAATAATAATAAATAAAATAAATAAAAAATAGGAGAGAGGTAATAATGTTTATAATTTTAAGGTTTATAGTACAATCTTAAGTTATAGTTATAGTTATATTTTGATATTAAATGCATGGAAATGTTTATGAGCCCTAAACTTTTAAATTTGGTTGTAGTAGTTTGGGTTTTTAACTTTGGGCCTAATTTTAATAGTTTCAAGCTTTTGGGCTTAGGTTGGGAATAACCAAACTAATTCGAACAAATCGTGTGCCCGTATTATCGGGACATGATCCTAAAATTTATCAGATTAGTCTTAGTCATTTTAAGACTTTAATTAGACTAGTATTCGGATTAATTTATTGAATTTAAATTTATCCTTGACTTATTGGGGTAAATGTTAAATTCATTAAATTAATTGAATATTCCTTAATTACCTTAAGGGAAAATCAATTTTAAGCCTAACTTAGCATCAAATTACAATTTAGCCTCCATAAATTGAGCTTCTTAATTCTTTTAGAGGTTAAATATATAATTGAACTATTTTCTAAATTGAGCCTTCTTTTTTTGTGTTTGCATTTATGCCCTTGCTTGTCATACATTAATCACATTCATGTAATCTTATATCTTAATAACATCGTTAATCAATTTAAGTCATAAAAAGGGAGGTATTTATTAATTCTAATATTTGTGTTATAACAGTCCGAGCTTAAAGGATGTTAACCAAATGTTCGAATTAATTTTTGTCGTCCTGAGGTAAACAGACTAAAAATTAACAATGTCTTTACATCATATTTAAAGGTTTGCATCATGCATAAAGGTGGCGCACGGAGATCGAACCATAAATTAACAAGGCAGTCGGGCTTATTCGATGTCGGTTTAATTCATGGTCTGATATATCGTCAACCTTATTAATTAAATGTCTAATTAATTTGAGTCCATCAATTCGATAAAGCCCGCGTAGTCAAGGTTAATTTTCATCTAAGAACTTCGAATTAAACTCAATCTAAATTTCAATAACTTTCATTCTTTTAAGAGCAACAAATTTTCTGGTACCGATTTCCGGGCGTGACGGGGGTGCTAATCCTTCCCCGCACGTAACCAACTCCCGGACCCTTTTCGCAACGAATCTCTGGTTTTATGGTGTCCGACCTACCTTACCCAAGTGGCCGGTGGCGACTTCAAATTTTCGTTGTTTTGGAAAATTTAAAGTTTTCAAAAGAAATCCCCTATTTTCCAACGGATTTTCATTAACAATTCAGGGGATAATTAGTAGCCGACTTATTTTCTAAACAAACGCCCTTAACACAACAAAATTCCTTTTTCTCAAAAAGGGAGAGAAAAAAAAGGTCGCTACGGCTTGTCGACTCTGTTGGGGATTGTTTTTTTTAAACAAAAGAGAGTTAGGCCAAAGAAAAAATTGTTGCTCTAAAATAATGAAAATTATTGGGTTTTTAATTGAATTTAAATAGGATAATATTCCTTAAAATGTGATCGAGATTGCACGGGCTTTGATAATTGGTGGTTCTCGAATTAACTCTTCATTTAATTTCTAAGGAGTCATCGACATGTGTTGCATCATATCATTAAGCTTTATACCCGAGCTTCTTCCCTTAAGTGGGAGTGAAACGCCACATACCCACGTGAGTAACCCTCCACGGGTTTGTAATTCACTTCCGGAATCCATGCTTTTTGACACGTGAGCATCCCTCCACGTCATCAGGTCGTGCTTTCCCTCGAATCAAAACCAATTCGCAAGCTTGTAATGGGCCAAAATTGGGTTCTTGTTGCCTTAGTAGGCAATAAGATAGGTTCTGGGTACCCTTAATTAGAACCAAGCCCATGAGTGAGAATTTAAGAAGCCCACCCCTATTAGAGCCATACAGACAACCTTAGCGAACTATAATTCATGTGGTTAAGTTCATTTTCTTGTGTAAATTGTTTATGTTTATCTTCTCTTACTTTCGTGTTTTTATCTCACAACTAACTCTTGTCTTTCCTTTCGTTTCATTGTTGTTCCTTTGTCTTGCATATTATCGTCATATTATAAAGAGCACATTGAGTTGGAAATAGTCTGAAGTTAAAGGCTAGATTGATAGAAGACCTAGTTTGCAGCAATGATGAAAAGAACTCCGACGTTCAGATATGGTCCGAAGGGGAACGGTTGCATGAGGGAGACAACATTCCTGCCGGGTTTAGATCAACATTGGCAACAGAGATATTCATGAATTTAGAATACAATGATACTTTTGGGCTGAAAACAGTGTGGAATAGTTGGGACTTGGAAACAATGAGCATTTTCAGAAGGGAATATGGTGACATTGCATATTTGCTAGATGCTCCGGTGGATCAGGCACTGCTATTGTTTCACGATCGGTAACTTCGACTTGACTCCTACTATTGAAGAATATCAATACCTCTTGAATTGTGAGAAGATTGGCGGGACTCAGGTATACTCGAAGCCTAGTAAGAACAAAGCCTTTCGGGGCAAGCTCAAGAGATTCTCAGATATGTTGGAATCCTGGGTCGAGCACCAAGTCTTTACTTGAAACGGTAAAGAGTATCTCAGATGGGATGGGATTCTAGCCCTGGCTTCTGTACATCCGGTAGGCCGAGTTCAACGGGATCTCTTCGCATTGTTAATTTATGGGTTAGTGCTCTTTCCTCAGGCGCGATGGCTAATTGACCAGGCAGTGTTAGACCTGTTTGACCGTTTGAGTGGTGGAACCAATTCGATGCTCGTGATCTTAGCCGAAACTTTCTGATCCCTGAAGTTTTGTCGGGAGCATGATGGAGGTCGTTTCTATGGTTGCTCGCAGTTTTTGACAATCTAGTTCTACAGCCATTTGTGGACGGGTGCTAATTTCTCGAAACCTCTCTACCATGGTAGTTTCTCCCCTTTGGAAGAGTTTCTACGAAAGAAAGATTGGCCCACCAGAAGATCTGAGGAAGTTTGGGTAGGTGTTCTTAGTAACCTAAAGGAGGAAGATATAGTTTGGAAGGCTCTGTGGCTTTTTGCAAGGAGTATCCTCTACATGTGCGGAGTACACTCTTGGGTGCCATTACTTAGACTTTGGGGGCACACTGCTTATGCTCCTCTCCTGGTTTTGAGAGAGTATGGCTTGAAGCAGTTTGTTCCAGCTACCAAAGGCTTGAATGAGTTCAGCATGAATTATGAGAAGGAAAAGGGCTACAAGGCAGTGGTGTACGATGTTTCTGCATCCTGGAACAATGTGAGACGGGTCAGAGTTATGAGTGCTACCCACATGACCACTCCTGAATACGAGGCATGGAGATTCAGCCGCGTCAATGACAACGCTCCCCAATTAAACCCCGATAGAAAAATGACCGTAGAAGAAAAGTTAGCTACACTTCCTACCGAAGCTGAGTTGATGAGGAAACAACTTGAAGAAGAGCAAGAAAGGTATCTCAAGCTCGAGGAGAAAGCTCGCCAAGAAAAAATCAACTTCGAATTGGAAAAAATACAGTTTGAAGGAATGGTTAAAGGTTTGCAAAAAAGAAAGGATAAATTGGAACTCGAGCTCAAGTTAGAAAAAGAAGAAATTCAACGACTCAAGAGGCTAGGCAAAAGCAAGAGAGTTGTAGAAAGTGGATCAAGCGAGGGGATAGAGCTCCGATCCAGGGAGGAGAAAGCGAGAGCCGAGAATTATAAAAGGATGTATTGTGAGAAAAGGGACCAGGTGCTCACTTTAACACAAGAAATGAAGAACTTGCACGCTTCTCACTCTAGACAGCTCGAGAAAGAACGTCGTCAAAATGAAGCCTTGAAGGATCAGGTTAAATGTCTGGAGAAGTCTCTTTTCAAGCACAAAGGTTCGACTAGCAAGTTAAAGGAAAGCAAGACGGAGAACCAGGCTTTGGTGACTCATATTGAATAATTGGAAACTGAGGTTCAACAGCTCAAGGGTCATGTGGCAAGTTTTAGGGGAGTCATTCAAGTACGCCTGATGCCGAGTTTGGAGCAACTACAGTTCGCTGCCTACACCATTTGGAGACAAGAGCAGAAGTTAGCACAACGGATGGTTCAGATGCAAGGGGTTGCCCAGAAGATACATCTCTTGGCAGAAGACGCTACTGAACTCCATGATTATATCGACGATGACTCTGAAGAATGAGAGAGGATTGCTTGGATTTTGAGAGAGATCATCGAACTCAATACTACCCTAAAGTCATATGTTTAGTTGGCTTTCTTTGGATTATTGTACCAAGACTATGTTTCTGTTAATAAAATTCGTTTAACAATTATATTTGCCAGACTCAGTGCAACTCATTGCATTCATGCATAATTCATTTATTTGCATTCTCTATTTTGTTAACAAATAATTGACTAAAAAGCTTTCTGTTTCAGAAACAAAAAAGATTGCATTTTGGTTCTTTAAAATTACCATCATTCCACATCCATATCATACTCGCTTACGAACAAAACAAATAGAGGAAGGTTTTGCGAAGCTGGAAGTCGATCTATGTAGTCAAATGGAACGAACCCAACAAGAATTGAGGGAAACCTTTCTTAAGTCCCAGCAAGACATGATGAGGGAGATATCGCAGCTATTGCAAGCCCAGTTAAGGCAGGAGTCAAGAGATAAGGGTACCATCGAAAGCCCAGCCCAAAACTCGGGGGACCACCTTTATGCCCAAACCATTAGGAATCCTTTGCTCATCAACCCTTCGTCAAATCCTACACAAGGTACATCTGCTTCTCATGCTAGTTCGGCAGCTCAAACTCAACCAGGGGTGACTTTTTGGAATTCTGAGGTTATCGGAGATGGCATCCCGGATTTTGACGAATTAGAAAAGCTAAACCAAATGAAAGCGGAGTTCACTAAGCAACTAGAAGACACTCAGAAGGACCTAGAAGAGAAGCTCCGAGTGAAAGAAGATGAGGATAACCCCTATGGATTAAGTGCTAGAGAACTCAGCCTGGTCTCAAACGTGGAGATCCTATACAAGTTCAAGGCTCCAGACTTTGAGAAGTTTGACGAAAGTACATGTCTATTTGCTCATATAGTGATGTTCTGTCGGAAGATGGCCGGTTTTACCAGCAACGAGAAACTCTTGATTCATTATTTTCAAGACAACTTAGTTGGGTCTGCTCTAAGGTGGTATAACCAACTGACCAGGGCTCAGATCAAGTCGTGGAAAGATTTGGCGAAAGCTATTACTGATCAGTATAAGCATGTTACCGATATGGTTACCAATCGATTACTGTTACAAGGTATGGAACAGAAGCGTAATGAGACTCTTCACGAATATGCTCTAAGCTTGGTTCTCATTCATAGATGGCTTTTTGGGGTACAACCAGATCAAAATGCACCCCGAAGACATGGAGAAAACCACTTTTGTAACCATGTGGGGGACGTTTTGTTACAAAGTGATGCCCTTTGGATTAAAAAAACGCCGGGGTGACTTACCAGAGAGCCATGGTAACCTTGTTTCATGACATGATGCATAAGGAAATCAAGGTGTACGTGGATGACATGATAGCCAAGTCTAAGACCGAGGAGGAGCACATCTAGAATTTATGAAAACTCTTCCGAAGGCTAAGAAAGTATCAATTAATGCTCAACCCGGCCAAGTGCACCTTCGCAATCACGTCAGAGAAGCTTTGGGCTTTGTGGTAAGTCATAGAGGCATCGAGATCGACCCCGACAAGGTAAAAGCAATTCAAGGTCTTCCACCACCATAAACGTAAAAGGAGGTCCAAGGTTTTTTAGGAAGGTTAAACTACATATCCCGGTTCATATCCCAGTTGACTAATAAATGTGACCCTATCTTCAGACTCTTCCGAAAGAATAACCCGAGAGTTTGGGATGAAGATTTCCAAGAAGCATTAGAAAATATCAAAAAGTATCTGACTGATCCCTCAATCCTAGTATCACCGGTTCCAGACAGACCATTGATCCTATATCTGACAGTCTTTGAAAATTCTATGGGGTGTGTACTTGGACAACACGATGACTTAGGGAAGAAGAAAATAGCCATCTACTATTTGAGCAAGAAGTTCACAGATTGTGAAACCCGATACCCGCCAATTCAGAAGTTATGTTGTGCCTTAGTATGGGCCACTAAGTGGTTACGGCAATACATGTTGTATCATACCACCTGTTTGATTTCCCGGATGGATCTGCTGAAATTTCTTATGGAAACGCCAACATTGACAGGGAAGATGACCCGTTGGCAAATGCTCTTGTCAGAGTTTGACATCATTTACGTAAACCAGAAAGCAGTAAAAGGAAGTGTCGTGGTAGATCTTCTGGCACGTCGCACCTCGGATGACTATGAACCGTTGGATTTCTATTTTCCAGACGAAGATTTGATTTATGGTGCAACTAAAAGGAAATCTGTTACCGAGAAAGAAGGCTGAAGGCTCTATTTCGATGGGGCGTCGAATGCCCTAGGCCAAGGAATAGGGGCAATGTTAATTTCCCCTGAGGAGGACCGCTACCCTTTTACCAGTAGGCTAGAATTCTTTTGCACCAACAATATAGCCGAGTATGAAGCTTGTGTCATGGGACTCCGAGCAGCCATTGAGAAGAAGATTAAGGTGTTCCGAGTTTTTGGAGATTCTTCTTTGGTAGTCTACCAACTTCGAAAAGAATGGGAGACCAGGGATCTGAAGCTGATTAAATATTACGATTTAATCTAAGATTTGGTCAGAAATTTTGAAGAAGTCAGTTTCACCTACTTGCCAAGAGATGACAACCAAATGGCTGACACTCTGGCCACTTTGGCGGCCGTGTTTAAAGTAAATGGGACAACCGAGATGAAGCCTGTTGAGATGCAAACTTTTGAGGTGTCGGCCCATTGCTATAGTTTGAAAGAGGAAAAAGATGGCAATCCATGGTATTATGACATCCTTCAGTACATCAAATTCCAAACTTACCCAAAAGACGCCAATGATAATGAAAAAAGAACTATCAGAAGGTTGGCGTCAGGGTACGTCCTTGATGGGAAGGTTTTGTATAAAAGAAGCAAGGATCAGATACTGTTGAGGTGTGTCAATGCTCAGGAGGCCGAAACCATTTTAGCAGAGGTCCATGGAGGTTTATTCGGAACCCACACTAGCGGTTTTTCGATGGTTAGAAAAATTATGAGATACGGCTACTTTTGGTTAATAATGGAAGGAGATTGCATCAATTATGCAAATAAGTGCCATAAATGCTAGATCTACGCCGATAAGATACATTCCCTGCCAGTACCATTTCACGTCATGAACTCACCTTGGCCATTTGCTGCCTGGAGAATAGACGTCATTGGGCAGATACACCCGAAAGCTTCTAATGGGCATCGCTTCATCTTAGTAGCCATCGATTACTTCACTAAATGGGTAGAAGCTGCCTCGTATTCCAACATCACAAGAACGACAGTTTGCAAATTCCTCAAGAAACAAATTATATGTCGTTATGGTCTGCCCGAAAGGATCATCACCGACAATGCTTCCAACTTGAACAAAAAATTATGACTGGGTGTGTGGACAGTTCAAAATTGTACATCACAATTCTACTGTTTATCGTTCCAAGATGAACGGAGCAATAGAGGCAGCAAATAAGAATATAAAGAAGATCATAGCAAAAACCACGAAAATTACAAGGATTGGCATGAAAAGCTACATTTTGCCCTGTTTGCTTATCGGACCTCTATAAGGACCTCCACCGGGGCAACACCATACTCTTTGGTATATGTCACGGAGGCAGTATTACCCATTGAGGTGGAGATTTCGTCGCTCTGAATTTTGAACAAAGTGAAGTTGGATGAGGCCGAATGGATACAAACCAGAATTGATCAATTGAACCTATTTGAAGAGAAAAGGTTGAAGGCTATCTGTCATAGCCAAATGTATCAGAAAAGGATGATGCGGGCCTATAACAAGAAAGTTCACCCCAGAGAGTTCCAAGAGGGGGATCTGGTGCTCAAAAAGATCTTACTCAACCAAAAAGATTTTCGAGGAAAATGGATGCTTAATTGGGAAGGGCCTTATGTTGTAAAGAATGTCTTCTCCGGAGGAGGGTTGATCCTAGCCAAGATGGATGGGAAAGAGTTAAGCAACCCAATAAAATCAGACTAGGTAAAAAAGTATTATACCTGAAGAAAAAAAAAGAAAAAAAAGATAAAAGATAAAAAAAAAAAGAAAAAAAGAAGAAATAGGAAAAAAAGGAAAAAAAGAAAAATAAAAAAATAAGAAGAGAAAGAAGAAAGAGGGTTTAGGGCGAAAACCCCAAGGTGGGTGTCCTAAAACCAAAGGGTGATCTGAATTGAAAATCTGAACAGGACGGTTCAGACATGCGTAAATTTTGGCATACAACTGACATACTTCATCAAATGGCAACGCTTCAATCCTTAGGTCGTTGAAAGTTGTAACCCAAAATGGTGAGTAAAATGTCTACTGTGGTTGATGGGTTCTTATTGTTCATACAGTCGACGTAGTTTTGTGTCTTTTCTTTTTCATGTTTGCCATGACTTTCAAAATTTTGTTGATGTTTCCTTTAGTATTAATAAAATATTATTCAGTTATTTGTCTTATCATCGTCTCGCAGATAAATTGGCATAGGTCATGAAAAGCAAAAGATTTCTTGGTATTACTATGATTTAACCCATTGGGTGCAGGTTATTCCAGGATAGAGAGCGAATCTACCAAGGTTAAGGCAAAAAGATCATTGGGGTGAAATTGACGAGATTTACCAAAGAAATACAGTGAATACCTCACTTATTATTGAGGGAAATAAAGGTGAAAACCCAGAAGGGCACCTGAAAGAAAAAAAGGAAAAATAGAAGAAAAAAGATGAAAGAAGAAAAAAAAAAGAAAAAAAAAGAGAAAAACTGAAGTGAAAACTCGTAAAGGGCACTTTAGAAGTACAAGTCTAAAAAGTGAAAACCTGAAAAGAACTTTTAGAACAAAGGAATTAAGAGATGGCATAAAGGGTGAACTCGAGTAACAAGTGGGGCACCGCCGTCACAAGAAAGAGAGTGAAAGTTGAAATCAATGGACCAAGAAGAAGAAATGTCCGAATGAATTATTGATATCCATGCATCATATTTAGTTAGACATTCCTAGGTTAGGAACATGCTAACTCATACCATCGTATCATTTTGTCTCTTTTTACAGGATAAAAGATGAGACCTCTTGAGAAGAGAAACAAACATCAGGATGGAAACTAAGAGAGAATTTCCAAGCAAAGGATTTTGGAAACACCGCATCCTGACGAAAAAGGCGATACAATAGTACCTTTTAAAAAGGGGAAGAAGGAGTTGGCCTATCCGTTCAGGCTCACAAATAGTGAAAGCCTTCATGGAACCCTCATTTGAAGAATTGCTATTTGTTCGTTGCCGCTTCGGAGGGGCATGTTGTCTTCTTCAGGTTATGTTTGCTGCCGTGTCGGAGGGACATCCTGGCGTCACTAAGATTGTTTTCGATCGCTTCGGGAAAACAAAGCCACTTGGATTCATTCGCTACCGCTTTAGGAGAATAAGCCGTTAGAAAGATATTTGGATTCGTTCGTTGCCGCTTCGAAGGAATGAGTCATTCAGTAACTGGTTCGTCCAATGCCGATCAGGAAATACATGCCAGCACTACCCACTTGTTTTCTGCTGTTTTGGGGAAACAAGTCATCTCAATTTGTTCGTTTCCATTTCAGGAGAGCAAATCATCCGACAGGAAAGTAGGACAAAATTAGTGCTTATGGTCTTTGCTTTATTCTTGTTTCACAAGTATAAGCAAATAGGGGCAGCTGTAATCACTAATTTTTTCCGGGGTAAAACCGTTTTTATTGTTTTACTTTAGTTAATGGGCTATTGATTAATTAGTAATTATCTATATCTATATGTGAGTATCAAAACCGAAAAAAGGAAAAAGGGAAAGGAAAAAAAGAAAAGCAAAAACACTACTATTAATATATGTGTACACATTGCATGGTATTGCATGTTATGTGCATATGTGATGTTTGTTTATATGTATATATATTGTACGCAGGTATTTACTATTATTATTGTCATGTGAGTGTAGGTAGGTATTGCATGTATTAGATATATGTATTAATATTAGTGTATCATAAATGTGTGTCTCACATACATATGTGTTATGTAATTAATATTGATCTAGTGTAAGCATGTATATTATATGTTTTGTTATCATTAGTATTATTATTGTTATTATTAGTATTATTATTATTATTATTATTACTATTATTATTATTATGCTAGCATATCTAAAAATATATAAACAAACCATATGATATAAGCAAAGTCCAAGTCCATTACATTACAAAAACACACAAATATTATACAATAATTACAAGCCCATTTTCTGGCCCATATCCAATATAAACCAAAAACCCTAAAAAAATCTAATTATTTATCTTTTTTTTGCAGCCACCTCAATCTGGCTGTTGGATCAGATTTGATCTAACGGTTCAGATGGCACCGGAGCCGATGCGCCGTCCTCCACGCGCCGACGCGCTGCCCTCCATGCGCGCGTGAAGCCCACTCGCGGTCGGTTATCACCCACGCGCTACTGTCGATTTGTCCCCGGCCACTTGGCTTCATCGCCGGCAATCTCGGATGTTTTAATCGGCTCTCAACCACCAGCATGGGCAAAAACAATAATAAATTTTTAGGGTTAGTATAACCTAATTCTAGGTATAATCAGCCACAGTTGTTTCATTAAAGATTGCTTAAAATTATAAACAAAGACTGGGGGATAAAAAGAGGTAATCAGTTTGTAATCGGCAGTTTTCAGATTCAAGAAATAAAAAATACGTTCTGATTTCCCCTTTATTTTTCTTGCCTTTTTCGAACATAATCACAGCAAACAACAAAAAAAATGATCCATCATGCATATACAGTTCATTGTTATCGTTTTAATCTTGTGAGTTCGAATACATATATATATACAAAAAATAATATGAACATAAAAGAGAAGAGTTTACCTCTCGACGGTGATGCTTCCCGGCGAACGAGGGTTTTGTCGGCGAATCCCAACGGTGAGAAGTGAGGCCGCAACGAGGGGAGTTGTATACTCCGAGGTTGCGTCGATCCAACAGTTGTCGGTGAAGACCGACGCGAGGAAACTGAAGGGGCATCGGCCTATTTTGGGGTGAACGGCTAATCTTACGAGAAATCAACGCCGTCGGAAGGGAATGAGGGACCATGAGATACCGACCGGAGGCGACGACACGCCCAAAGGAGGCCGATCGATGGCTAAATGGCGGCCGATCTCTCCCTTCTCTCTCTGGCTTGCGGCGAACAAAAAGGAAAAATAAAGAAGAAGGCAGAAATTTAAGGTTATAATAACCCTTTATTCGAAACCGGTATAACCGATTTCGTGACCGCTGTGCCGATTGACCCGTCTGGTGACCCGTTCCGAAATCCGACCCGGTCTGCCCCAACAGCCCAGACCCACAATTTGGAGCCCAATCTGTTTGAGCTTGGTATACTTCTTACCCAACTTGTTTAATTTCAGCCCACTTTTAATGGTATAATATGTTTTAATATTTTATTTTTGTAGTATTTGTCATTAAATCTTGTATGATGTACGTATTTTATATGTGTTGCATAGTATTTAGATGGTACATAAAGATTTAATTCGTAATTTATAGTATACTATACATGTATTTTCATTTAAATAGGTAACCCCATAATATTAATCTCTTATAAAAACAATGGTATAAATATTTCAATGATTGCATATATAAAATATTTATAATATATGATGTAGAACTTATTAACATAACATAGGGTATATGCATGTAATATTTTTAAAATGAATTATACATTTTTTATATATGATATATCTATTATAATAAAAAAATTCCTTTATACCGTGTATTTTCTATAAAATTCTTAAATATATATATGTATGTACATTTTTTTAAAAGCAAAATATTAATATTATCACAAACAAAGTTTTTCTCTTTAAATGCTAGTTTTATGGAATAAACGATTATAATGTATTTATTTTCTTTCTTTAAAGAATTCATAATTTTTGAAAATGTATAACATATACAGTTTTTTAAAAATAAATAAATAAAAATAATAATAAAGAAAAAATAAGAGAGTGGTAATAATGTGTATAATTTTAAGGTTTATAGTACAATCTCAAGTTATAGTTATATTTTGATATTAAATGCATGGAAATGTTTATGAGCCCTAAACTTTTAAATTTGGTTGTAGTAGTTTGGGCTTTTAACTTTGGGCCTAATTTTAATAGTTTCAAGCTTTTGGGCTTAGGTTGGGAATAACCAAACTAATTCGAACAAATTGTGTGCCCGTATTATAGGGACATGATCCTAAAATTTATCATATTAGTCTTAGTCTTTTTAAGACTTTAATTAGACTAGTGTTCGGATTAATTTGCTGAATTTAAATTTATCCTTGACTTATTGGGGTAAATGTTAAATTTATTAAATTAATTGAACATTCCTTAATTACCTTAAGGGAAAAATCGATTTTAAGCCTAACTTAGCATCAAATTGCAATTTAGCCTCCATAAATTGAGCTTCTTAATTCTTTTAGAGGTTAAATATATAATTGAACTATTTTCTAAATTGAGCCTTCTTTTTTTTGGTGTTTGCATTTATGCCCTTGCTTGTCATACAGTATTCACATTCATGTAATCTTATATCTTAATAATATCGTTAATCAATTTAAGTCATAAAAAAGGAGGTATTTATTAATTCTAATATTTGTGTTATAACAGTCTGAGGTTAAAGGATGTTAACCAAATGTTCGAATTAATTCTTGTCATCCCGAGGTAAACAGACTAAAAATTAACAATGTCTTTACATCATATTTAAAGGTTTGCATCATGCATAAAGGTGACGCACGGAGGTCGAACCATAAATTAACACGGCAGTCGGGCTTATTCGATGCCGGTTTAATTCATGGTTCGATATATCGTCAACCTTATTAATTAAATGTCTAATTAATTTGAGTCCGTCAATTCGATAAAGCTCACATAGTCAAGGTTAATTTTCATCTAAGAACTTCGAATTAAACTCAATCTAAGTTTCAATAACTTTCATTCTTTTAAGAGCAACAATTTTTTTTGTACCGATTTCCGGGCGTGATGGAGATGCTAATCATTCCCTACACGTAACAACTCTCGGACCCTTTCGCAACGAATCTCTGATTTTATGGTGTCCGGCCTACCTTACCCAAGTGGCCGGTGGCGACTTCAAATTTTCGTTGTTTTGGAAAGTTTAAAGTTTTCAAAAGAAATCCTCATTTTCCAAAGGATTTTCATTAACAATTCAGGGAATAATTAGTAGCCGACTTATTTTCTAAACAAACGCCCTTAACACGACAAAATTCCTTTTTCTCAAAAAGGGAAAGAAAAAAAAGTCGCTACAATTTGAAATCTTGAATGAATGGAGGTGCGAGGAATTAAACCCCGTGCCTCTCGCATGCAAAGCGAGCGCTCTACCAATATGAGCTACACCCCCTTGATGACAATAGGACTCTTGAGTTTCCAACAAATTGGAAACTGGTTTTAGGATTTCAGTTTCTGAGAGGTCTGCAAAGCCAGAAGAAAGTGGAGTTGGAAGGCAGATTCAGACGAGAACAGAGTGGAAATGGCCTTAAGGCGTGTTCAACGAGCAGGGATGTACTTTACCCTTTTCAGTCCTGCCTAATGCAGGGGGTGGGAACTGTTTGTTTGACGGTAAAAGTATGACTGAATCATCACATTCTCACGGAAAAAGCTCGAAAGAGGAAGTTTGTCTGATAACCAAAGTGAAAAGCAAGAAGCCAATATCAAGCACTAAGCAGAACAAAAGATGCGAGATAAGCTGAACAACTTGTCAAACAACACAGGGAATGCATCTCAGACACCATCAGTTGCCAAATCGGCCTCTTTGCCGATCGCCACCATTACATCGTACAACATTGGTCTGGTGTGACACTACCTTATTCGCTCTTCCTGCATATCGGCAAACAACGAATCCAATGGTTGAGACCCTTGTTTTGTTACTGCAATCCTTCTTCTTCATGCTGCTGCTACCGCTACTAATGATGATGCGGCTATAAAGATCAAAGCTGCCAATTGGCATCGATACAACATTACTAGTGTAACAAGCTATTCAACAAGGGTAATAAACAACAATAGTTGAATAACACACTTGTTGCATTAACAAAAGAGTAGTTTCAAATTCCCCTAAAACCTATTCGATTTTAACTTTGTCGCCCACAATCGGGGCATCTATTACAACATCTGTTAGTAGCATTAGGATGATCAACAGGAGGATCAGTAGTAGGAAGGTCCACATTGACAGCAAGAACGTTGGCAGGGTCCGCTACAGGCTTAGAACTGTCAATGCAGCAGTATCCTGAAGAGACTCTATATCTTCATCCTCAAAAATAGATTTGCACGCAAAAGGCTGGCTTTATCTCTCAAGTTATCCAATGGTTGGGACACTACTCTCGAAATTCAAAACTCCATTACAGCATTTCAACATTGATCTTGTGCTTTCGAGAGTAGTGTCCCAATGCCATCCGCTCAACCACGACCTACGTTAATCCCTGGCAGGGTCATGGACACAGAAGGACATACAAGAAAAATACTCTAAGCCAACGACTTAGTAAATGATAAAGCACGCCAAAACGACCTCGCAACCTATACCTAAAAAAATTAACGTCCGGAGACCCAAAACGACACTCTCAATAAGATACCGAGATTTTAAGAACTATGCCTGAATGTTACAGAATATGAATGTGAACAACGAATATAGTACGCCAACAAATAAATAAATGATTTCAAACAATACAAGCAATATAAATTCATCGACAAGATACGTATATACTAAGACGCAAAACCATACATTACATCGTATATTACATACATATATCTGTATAATATAAAATTGGAACTGCTGGAAATTATCATTTCCTGTTAATACAAAGTTTGGACAGAAATTCTGACAATCTAATATTAAAAATACTATTTCTTCTAATTATTGTCTAAAAATCAGCTCGATCGAATCATGAATAAACTTCCAATCGAAACAGCTCTAAGCTCAAAATAGTTTCCTTTCTTCCCCAACATTCTGCTCTCTTTCTCTCCCTTTTTTCTCCCCTTTCTTTGCTCCCGTGAAACCCACTTAAAAGGCCAATTGAATGGCTAAAAATAATAATAAAAATAAATGGTAGAGTGAAACAAGATGAAAGCATTTAAGAGAAAAGAAAGGCTGATGAGGTACTTGCTGCCACCCCACGTGAAACGCCCTTTCTTTTCCTGTTTTTATATTATATATATATATGTTTTTCTTTTTTTTCAATAGTAAATAATAATAAAATATAGTAATAATAATAATACCAGAATAAAATTAGTGTTTACATTTAAAGAAATAGATAAATTCAATTCAACTTACCACTTTCAACATTTCCTCTTGACCCAATATTATTTGTGCTTCATTTCAAATTAAACAATTTCTGTGCTGGCTAGGGGTGATAATAAGTCTAGCTTGCGAGTTATTGGGGCTTGGCTCAAAAAGCTCGTGAATAAGTTCGAAATAATTATATATATATACACACTAAAAGTAAATTAATTAAAATAAATTGAGCATTCTTTTACACATTAGATTTCATTTCAATATTAGTTATTAAATAATTTTTTAACGAGACCTTATCTTTTATAAATTCGACTCGGCTCGCTATTCCCTCTAGTGGCACAAGAGGCAGCAGTCTGTTCTCTTTGCCAAAA
Source organism: Hibiscus mutabilis (assembly GCA_019671005.1). Lineage (NCBI taxonomy): Eukaryota > Viridiplantae > Streptophyta > Magnoliopsida > Malvales > Malvaceae > Hibiscus > Hibiscus mutabilis. The sequence continues at coordinate 1,157,767 of CM033717.1, read as the reverse complement.
GTTGTGTAGTTCAGATCACATACAATTGAGTCAATCGATCCATGGTTCTTAAACGAATCTAAAACCCATCCTAGAAATGATGAGAAAGATGAAGCTAAAACCATAGACTCCCACTATTTTAAACGAGTAGTGAAAGTTGAAGGAAAACAACCACCAAATGACCATAGTTTGTTTAAAGAATCTTAAGTGGCAAAAGCTACTTGATGAAGAAAATCAGGGCACTGACCGAGCAGATGGAACTACAAAACTGATAAGCATGAACACAAATTATCAGAATTCGATCTCGAAAACTGACAACCTAGTCGAGTTAATCTTGTCAACACTTCAACAATTTATAAGCAAGTAGTTATAGAAACCAACTGTTGCATTCCATACACATTCCAACGACTTAATAATGAGAAAAGCAACAAAAATGTGAAGTAAAAAGTGCATACCGAGAGTAATAGAATCAGTAGGAATCTCGCATATAGTCGATGCCAATGAAACGTTGCTAGCAGTAGGCATAACCATCACGGCGGTAGCAGCAGTCCATAAAACACACTTCACTGTTGAACCACCAAATAGGAACTAGAAGGCGCCACAGATACGTTCCGAACAACAGTCCCACTAACAGTAACAGGAGGAAGAGGGGGAACTTGAGCCGTTGCTGCTTCTGCTTGGACCCCTCGCCAGCAGCACTTGTAGAGATCCTTTTATAAGGTACAAGCATTCAAATTGTTAAAAGAAACTATCCCCACGTCATCCATTTGAGCTGGTCTTCATCCGAGATACCTGCAATGCACAAAATATACACATAAAAAGCCTTTGAAGAAAAAAAAACCAATAAGAACTCTGGGCATTGTGAACACAATATCAATTGGAGGTGCAGGGAATCGAACCCCGTGCCTCTCACATGCGAAGCGAGCGCTCTACCATATGAGCTACACCCCCACGATGACGTAAAGCTCTCAAATTGACTATTGCTTTTATGGTTTCAGTATCTGAGAGATCAGCGAAGCCAGAAGAAAGTGGTGTTTCAAGGAAGATGTTAAAAAGGCCGGCACATTTTCCGTTGGCAATAGGTCTCAGTTCCTATATGAAGAACAAACCCTTTCAGCCTTCACTGATCATTAATGGCGGCCCACTCTTTCTACCGCAAAAGGACGATACTTTATTTACCTTCCAAAAGGCTCGCGGGAGGAAGGGAGAGAGAAACCAACCAGGGAGTAAACCCTGCTCTGTTCCAAGAGTGGCTTCTTCGTTTAAGCTCCGGAGTAAACCCTTTTCTCTTCTCGACACAATAGATTGAAACGGTGATCATTCGGTTCTTACTTTCAGCATTGTTTAATTTGTTTACTCTGTTTCAAATTCCCAGATTTTGGGTCCATAAACCTTACTAAGTGATTTTGTTTGATTGGATAATAAACGAATCTCAAGATATTTTTTCTGTTTTATCATAATTTCAATGCGCTTATCTTGCTTTGGTTATGGTTTTAATTTGATTATTCTTATTTGTTAGTGGAATTTTAGTTCTTCGAATCAATTGCGTTTAGGCGTAGTCTTACCAGTAGAGCAACCATAATAGCTAGACGATATCAGCCCTCTTTTGCTTACGCTCTCCATGAAGATGACCGTAAAAATCAACCTTCAAACGAGCTCCAATCTTATCAAAAGCCTGGGAATTTTGCTCAAGGAAGGTCTTTCGGAACTGGGTTTAGTAATTCATCCTCTGGGTTTAGCGTGTTGTTCCAAGATAGAATGTCCTCCCAACTATCTTTTTTTCCTAGCTCTGGTGGGTGTTTTTATCGGCATATGTCGACTACGGTTAATGACAAGGCAGATAAATTTGAGCTCATCGGTGATGTTGCGAAAGTTCTCAAGGATGATTCTGTTGAAGCTGTGGCTTCACAGGCTCCTGCTGTGAGTGAGGTTGTTGTTGCTGCAGCTGACTGTTGGTTACCTGTTGCTACCTTGCAGTATGCTATTGATGCAGTTCATTCTTTTACCGGCTTGAACTGGTAAGTTGTTGCTTTTACTTATTTTATGTTTTCGCAGTTGTGCAAATGTGTCAAGAATGCATTGCGTGTTCAATGGTAATGACTCGACCGATTAGCTTCAAGACCTATGCATCAAACCATCTTAGCTATAATTCAATTCTTGAAAGAGACGCAGCATAAACTTGCATATAACTTGATTAGACTTGGCTTAAGTTTCTTGTCAAATCAATTCGTAATTATATCTTATATATATGGTTGAATTCGATTTATTGTTGCAAATTGAAAAATGATCACAAATAAATCCTGATGTGAATCGGCACCGTGCATATTATGCGATATGTATCTTGTGACTTGGCAGTTTATTATTTATTTCAGGTGGGCTGCCATAGCAGTGACAACACTTTTGATTCGAGGAGCAGCTCTTCCACTTTTGATTAATCAAAGCTACTTCTAAAATGACGGTGTGTAATTTTACTTCTCTTTGTTTAATTTTTCTGTCCTCGTGTTCCTTTTACTCGTACTGTCGCCTATTTTTTGTAGCACCTAAGTCTATATCGAAGACATTATTTTTATGTTTTCCTTGTATTTTTTGATGAATTTAGTGCATATACATTTTTGATAATTATATGAAACTGCAACTCAATAATATGTACATATTGGATAATTTGATGATGCTAATTATGTCCTGATCTAGTAATAAAATTACGGAAATTTGGGTGGTGTGGAATCTTTCCTTTGACCTTGTTAATAGTGCAAAATGAAAAAGAAAGAACTGAGAGCCATCATCTTATTCTTCTAGTACCATAACTTAGCAAGCCTCAGCTCGTCTTGTCTTGTACTTCTTTGTTTTAAAAAAGATCCAAGTGTGCGTAGCATGGAGGCAACTGTTTTCTCTTAACTTGTTCCCGGCTAAGACTTATGCATGACAAAGAAAGAACTGAGAGCTATCATCTTATCCTTCGCCTCGTAAGAGACTTCAGTTTTGCATCTTAGAGACTGTTCTTTTTTTCCCTCTCGTAGCTGTATTAACAAAAAGGAATATATTTTAATTTGTGTTTATCCTGCAGCTAATGAGGCCCCGCTTGGAGGAAATCAGGGAGCAGATGACAAGCAAGGTTTGGTGCCAGCTTCTACTGTGATTCTGTTTATTTGAACCACTTAATCTCTGTTGAGAGCAAGCTGTTATCTGCGGTCGTTCATAAGCTTGGACATGTTCTTATTCCATGGATGTTTTTGTTTCTTTAACACAGTATGAATTCAATTTTAACATTTTTCTGCCTACTTTTCTGCAGGGTGGGGATCCCCAAACGATGGCTGAAGGCCAATACGAAATGACCAAGCTTTTCAAGGAGTAAGCAACTTTCAATTATTACAATCTCATATACATGTTGAGAGTACTCTTTGACTTCGTAATAGATCGCATGCCCCTTTGTTCCATGATTGAATCACTAACATTAGTTAATTGCTTTCCATAGTATAATCTCTTAACTTTCTGAAGGACCCTGGCTTGTGATTCCAATTAAGTATTTTGTTAAGGGAGAATATGCTTGTGGAAATAAAATTTTTCCGCCATCATCAGTGCATCGTATATTTTCTTATTGTTTTATATCATCTTGAACATTAAATCAAAAGATATCAATTATTTTATAAGATAGAACATTAAGTTTCTCAAATAAAGTTAAATGTTCAAAAAAAAATTTATTGTGAATGAGATAAATTAACTTAAGACGATTGTCCTTATAATAAACATCTATAATATTCGATATGTATTTGTTGATCAATGAATTACGTACCAATAACAGGTAAAAAAAAAACCAAAAAAATTGAGTTGACAAAGTACTTTGTAAGAGTTCCATCGCATTTTTTTTTCTTTGGGAAATAAAGGTCCGAAAAGCAAAAGGAGGTAAATTCAAGAAGTCAACCAACGTAGGAGAGTCAAATGATTGTTGACTTTTGAGCCGACAGAGATTTGTTTCACATGCAAAGCAAAACCAAATCTTATATATAAATATATATGAATTACTATTTTTTATTTTACATTGATTTTAGACTAGCATTTTTATTATTGTTAATTTTTTTGTAAATATGGCACAAGCAGAAATATTTATACAAATATTATAATTTGAACAATAAAAGTAAAATCAGTGTACACTCAATCCAACTTCATTGTTCATTTCATTTTTTATTAAAAATGATGAAGATAGGTGGTGAGAATGCAGTTTACACAGAAAATAATGTTCAAAGTCGGATTGTAGGTGATCCGACTTTAATTTTTTATTCTAAAATATCAAAACATTGTTCAAAAACGGGTTTTGTTTCCTATCATCTTCACTTTCAATGAAAAATAATATGGCTTGTACCATATTTGTTGTGGTGGGAGGGGGAAGTTTGGTGCAATATTTGTGTAACTTTCCCTGTAAATCTGTATATTTGGATATTTTGAACAGCCACTTTTAAATGTCTCGAGTTCAAATAAATTTAAAGTTTTATTTAGTATGAATAATAGAAATGATAAACGATAAAAAATTTATCAATTAAACGGTTAAAATTTAGGGTAAATTACACAGATGACCACTTAACTATGGAGTTGGCGTCAATTTGACCACTATACTTTCAATTTTAGCAAATTTACCACGTATCTGTTTAAGTGGTTTCAATCAGACCACCAACCGTTAAAAATAATTGAAAGGCTGACGTGACTGTTAAATAAACTAGTATAATTACATATTTGGTCCTCATTATTTACACAATCTATCAATTTGGTCCTAATTTTAATTTAATAAAATAAATTAACATTCAACTAGGTGGTAATATGTGTCATCACCTTATTTGAAGACTTTTTTAAATAAAATATATTATCTTTATTACTAAAATCACTTATTAAATTCAAATTACTAGTTTTTTTCAGTAGAGGAGGTTGTAATAAAAAGTTAAGTATTTTTAAAGAAATTTTTCTAACACTGAAAAGGTAACGTGTTAGACTTGATTATATTTTTTTGTTTAACACCTGTGTGACACTCTTAAAATATATTAAGAAATGAGTCCAATTAAGTCACAAGCAATCAATAATCGAATTCGAATTTTATAATGTTTAACTCAAATAACTTACAAAACTAATCTATAATATCTTTTGGCTCAATTCTAATACAAGTACTCAAATTATAATTTTTGTTAAGATTATGTCTAAAATTTTATTTTTGGCTCGTTTTAAAGTCTTTTTAAGCACTTATTTTGGCAAAAAAAAACTTGATACTTATATCAATCAAAAAAATTTATACACTTGTCATTGAAAAGTGATATAATTTGAACACTTATTTTGATATTAAATAATTTCCTTTTAATAACTAATTTTACTAGAACAAAAGTTTTTAATTCGAATTCAAAATTCGAGCTTAACTATAAGCAATTGATTTTATAATCGATTGAAAATCATGCTCATTTTCACATAAATTAACATAATCAAATGTTTAATCAGTTATATTTTGAATCAAATTAAAACTCGATTAAACTCGAATCAAAGTTCAAATGTTCGAATAGATCATTCGGAAGGAAATATTGGGCTGATGAATCAGCCCAACAATTCAAAGGCCCAACACAAAGCTAAAAAAGAAAGCCTTTAAGTACGCATCCGTTTTTGACTTCAACCATGTCCGTCCAAAATCCGTATAACCTTATCAGAACTCAGCCAGGGCAAAATCCAAAACCCCAGTCGCTATTCACCATGAAAAGGTACGCATAAACAATAATACTTCCAGGCGATGAGATGAGAAACCAGCAATCTGGACCTTTCACCGTTCAGCCTGCCCGTCGTCGTTTCGTTTCGGACTTTCTACGACTCCCCTGTAACGGCACCGGAACCCGCTAATTCTCCCCCTCTTTCCCGCCGTTAGGTTTCTTTTCCGCCGCCGCACTTCCACGGGGTAGGGTTTCTCCTAAGGTTACCTCGATGGTGACCGATGATTATATCGACATGAACGAGAACAAGTTTAGTAAGATTGAAGAAGAGTTCATTAAGAAGCATCATAAACACGACGTTGAAGAAAATCAGTGCAGTTCTTCGCTCGTTAAACACATCAAAGCTCCGGTTCATCTCGTATGTTTTCTTTTTATTTTATATGATTTCGGTAATTATTTCTTTTAATAGAATCAATTGGATTCTTTTTTTCGTGTTAGATCCGTACATAGATCTAGGAGGTAAGCGCCTTTTCTTGCTTAGTCCGTTAATTTTCCTTTATTTTTCGTTGCATGTTGAGAGAATATATAGGATATTGAAATTAAAGTTGGAATTTATTAGAATTATGAAGTTATCACTGAAAATTTTCAGCCTGATTGTTATCTCGTTTGAACTTTTATATGATGATGTTAAAACATTTTGTGAATCATTCGAAGTTATGGACAATCTGTGTTTACGCTTTTAAATGCTAACTTTAGCTATTTATGGCTATGATTTTAAGAGATGGAATGCTAAATACTTGATGACTCTGATTAGGGATTGATTAGTAGAATTCACTCTAAAAAATTATGTTTTCTTGGGTAATGAATTGATAAGCATTTTCTTTGTTTGAATGGACATGGAACATAAGATTTTCGTTTAATTTTCATTGCAAATAAAGTTACTTTGAGATTAAATTTCAGGTTTTATTTTGCTTTGATTGAAGGAACACTTGGCATTGTTTTCTTCACTAATGAATGATTATTGGTTTTTGATCAATCAGGTTTGGTCGTTGGTGAGGAGATTCGATCAACCGCAGAAATATAAGCCATTTGTTAGCAAGTGTGTTCTACAGGGCGACCTTCAGATTGGAAGTGTAAGAGAAGTCAATGTTAAGTCAGGTTTGCCGGCCACAACTAGCAAAGAAAGGTTAGAGTATCTAGATGATGATGAACATATTTTGAGCATGAAGATTGTCGGAGGAGACCATAGGTTGAAGGTATGAGTTTTCAATTTTGTTGAATTCGTTAAAAACCAGACACGTAACTTAGGATGCTTGCTCTTTGAATTCCTATAGATTTTTAGTTTTTCAACATATGATCTTGACTGAAATATAAGTATTAGTTTCGAATTAACTTATCTTGTCTCTTATTATGTGATATTCATCTGTTAGATTATGCGATACATAAACTACCAGAAAATGAGTAAAGGTTTTGGATATGGTAACCTGTTAGATGGAGAACTGAATATGCTAGCTTCTGTTTCCAGTATGGGGTAAAACTGGATTGAGTACAAATTGCCAAAATCATTATTTAATCTATTAAGTCTTTTAGGATCCTTTTTTATGTTTATGGAACTTGAAATTGGAGTTCTGAAACAAGAAAGAGATATATACCATACATATTTACTTGCGGAATCTATTTCTGCCGAATTTGATTAGTGTCACGAATGAGCTTTTTGCCTACACTCTGCCTGGGGCAATTTTTATCCCTTATGTGGCCTTAATCAAGTTATTTATGGTTCTTGTGACTTGTGCTAAGGGAACATTTGACCTGGACACAGCCAATGGCTACCTGGCGCTTTTTGCATGTGATGGATCTGGTATAATATAACATTTTTAGTTTATACACATGCGGGTAAGCAATGATGTTTAACATGTCGTTGATGTTGTTTTAGTTGTTGGTTCTGAGATATTTTCCTATTTTTACTACTTAAATTTACGTGAATGCTATTGTACCAATTCTACATTTACCTCTATCCTCGGGGTCAAATTTTGAACTTTATAATGTCCTAAACTTTTATCATGATCTGAACTGCAAAATTGCCCTTATGTGCAAATTGGCAGAACTACTCATCCATTGTTACAGTGCATCCAGAGGTCATTGATGGCAGACCAGGAACATTGGTGATCGAGTCCTTTGTAGTGGATGTACCAGAAGGCAACACTAAGGATGAAACATGCTACTTTGTCGAGGCACTGATCAAGTGCAACCTCAAGTCACTGGCTGACGTTTCAGAGCACTTGGCTGATCAGGATCGGACTGAGCCGATTGAAAGAGTGTGAAAAACCCAGGTCTGTATCAACACCATCAAGGTAATTGTTGTGGGTGATAAGTGAGATACTCTTGTTTTTAGAAGCTGATTAGGGCTTTCCTGCCACTCGAGTGAACTATTTCCCTGCATTTTTATGCTGCTGCTTTTGATTAGAACAATGATCTTTAGTTGTCTTGTGTAGATAGTAGCTGACAATTAAACTCGTCCGCGGCCTACGGATTTACTTAATGAAGAAACGAATCAAAAATTTCTTTGTGGTGTTTTCTCTATGTTGAATAATGGGGGTGGTGAGTCGATAGTTGTTTCTAAATATCTAAGCATGATAGATACTTTTATGTTCATGTTTCCAGTTTTGCATGTTCCGGTTGTAAAAAAACCATTCGATGCTTTTGGTGCTTTGGGTCTGGTAGATATAATGGTATGCATATCAGTAATAGGTAAAACATATGAATTGTTGGATGAGGTAAAATGGACTGTTAAGATTAACGGTTTTCTGAAAAAAAGAATGAGATAATCCCAGCCATTCATTTATTCTCGTTTCACGGTCCAAAGGTGTAAAATTAAATAGTTTTGGATAATGTATGTGGATCTTAATTTAAACCACATTTAGGGTTTTGGTGAGTTGTAATTAATGTTGTGTGGGCACCTCGAGGGAAATGTTATGGTCGCCCATTAAATGCAAGGAAGGCTCCAATTCTAGGGACAGTTATCCATTAAATAATTTGATGGTGTATATTCCATGATAGAATTAAATTATCCTTTTTAGACTTATAACGAGTTAGTTTGGTCTAGTGGGATGAGGCATTAGATTTTTTAAGTAATATAAAAGGTTTGAATTTTAGTATTGTGAATGAAAAAAATAAATTGAGAAAATTGTCCTGTATTTTTGCAAAATTCAATTTGAATTAGTCAGTAGATCGAAAATCGATTAAACAAAAAAAAGAAAATTATGAAATATTCGAAGTAACGTTACAATCAAGAATGGGCACTCCATTTCTCATCTATCAGCCCTTATACAATGTTAAAGCTGTGGGGGCAGGGGCCCAACCGTTCCATTAATACATTACACATAAATAAGGAAAAGGAAAGTAGGTAACAACCAACAAACATAAACATACAACCCAAACTTTGATAGCTTTATGGAAGTTTGTGCTGCCCAAACCCTTGCCTTATCCTTATTACTTTTATAAAATTCTTTTGGCAAATCTGGTTCCACCCGGATCCATGAAAATAAAATTTCATTCTCTTCAGGATTTTCTTTTAACAAAGGGATGGGACTGCTTTTGCCGGAAATTGATTCCATGATTTAAGGAAGAAGAAAAAAATGCTCTTGCTCTGAGTTTAAAACTCAAGACTTGAGAAAAAAAAATTGTGAGAAAGCTCTGGCCACTCGACCATTATTATTTTTTCTTTTCCTTGGGAGTTTTTTTAAGTGGGTGAGTTGTAACTTTATATGTATTAAAGTTGCATTGTGAGAGAAGTTTGCAACAAACAAAAGTTATGAATCTAATGTGATGTGGTATTTTATTGTTTTTAGATCATGGAGGTAAAAAAAGTCAAATCAGGTTAAAAATTGTCTCGTATAAACTCGTTTTATTTTGTGTTGGTATCGTATTTTTATGTTTTTATTTAAAAAAATTTAACAAGTGTTATGATACATAATAATTTCATGCACCGGTAATAAAAAATAAAAACAAAATTATAAATTCTTAATACTGTATATGATCTTTATTTTTCTTTGTTCTATTTTTTTTAAGAAAATATGGTTATCATATAAAGTGTGAAGTGTGCATGCATTACGTTATCGTAATTAACAAAACATTGTGTGGACTGTGTTTAGTGTAATCAGCTCAGGTTCACCTTTTGTCTAAAACGCACTCAGTTCATGTTGACAAAGGAATGAACGATGCTGTATCATCACAGGACTAGTACAACTTTTGTACTTTCTACATTCAATTTATTTATACTGGTCTTCATTTTCATTTAATAAATTAATATATTCATATAAATATGATGTTAAAATATTAATTAACAAGAATTATAAAATTATGGGCGGAACTCCCTTGAGGCTCATACTTATGTTATGAATCTTAAATATTTGATAGTTTTAGCCTAATGGTAATTTGAACCCACCAAAATTAACTATTTAAGTTTAAAAATATGAAGGTTTATTAAATATTTAATCAAGTATGAGCTGAACTAAATAATGATGAGCATGTGGCCTCAAATATTATGGTCTAATAATAGTTTAGGTCATATATATATACATCTTCTTTCTGAATTTTAGTTCAAATACTTAATAATTTATTATATTTTTTAATTTTAATATTTTAATCCTTTTAATGTTTGATCCTACACTACCCTAATTTTATTATAATGTAAGTGATTTTTTCTCGATTCATTTCATTGAGTTGTAAAATCATTACAAATGATACAAAAATTTCAGCACATGGACAAAAGCATAACAATAATTGAGGGCAATGAAGTGATTTAAAGGATTCTGTATAATTTATAAAAATTGGACCTTTAATTTTTAAAATGTAAATGCTTGTCGAGTTATTGTTCGTGTGACATGTTATTTTTTAAATAAAAAATAAGTTTAATAAAACTCGAACTTGTGAAGTACAATGTTTTGGCTTCTTTATTTTACATATTTTCTATTAATCTAAGTCTTAATTTTTTTTCTCTAGTAAATATTAAACTTAATCCACTTAAACTTTTTTATTAATTTTATGCGATCATTTTTATTCTATTGGTCTAAAACGAATCATCGAAGGAAACCCAAGTTGCCATTTTATAATGACTTAACTATAAAATAAGTGTTCAAACTATATTTTTGCCAATAAGTAGTTAAACTATTTTTTTTGTTAAAATAAGCTCCTCAAATTTTATTTTTGACCGAAATAAATACTTAAATTTTTTTTTTGCTTATTTTAAAGTCTGATTGGGTACTTATTTTGACCCAAAAAATTGAATCACCTCTCCTTTTTATAATAGAACCGTGCATCGGAGCAAAATTACTATAATATTGTAGTTTAATTTTTTTTAAATATGGTTTTTTCTTGTTTAATTCTAAATTTATGGTGGTTTACTGTTCAAGTTAGAAGTCGGATTGACTTCTACTCAACTTTGAACAGTAATTTGAAAAAAAATAATAAAAATTAAAGTCGAATTGTTTTCCTTCTGACTTTGAACAGTGTTTTACACTGAAGTCGGACTCCTCTTTTACTGTCTTCAATATTTTAACTCAAAAAAATACCTAGAAAAGTGGATGAACAATAAAGTCGGGTAAAGCCTAATCCGACTTCTGACTGTGAACAATAATTCAACATATTTTTAAAATTAAACTACTAAGGATCATATTTTTAAAATTAAACTACTGAGGACTATATTGTTAGAAAAAAATTTTAACAACCATATTTGAGTCATTTTGCCATGCATCGGATACTCCATTCATTTTTTTGCTAATTACAAGGGACATTCTTATTACTCGTTGCTCCCTCCACTGCCAATCTCTCTCATCTCTCCAGATTCCCAGTCTTTGATTCTTCGCATTCTTTCGATTTCTTCTTCTTCTCCACTTATTAAAATAATCAATACCCATTGTAGTTTTCTCCTTGTACCATTCTCCAGATCTTCTCCTAAACCAAAAGCTCATTTTGTTCTTTCTCTTTGTCACTCTCCGAATCGCTAAAACTCCCATTTTTTGAAACAATGTTTCGTGTTCGACCATTGGCTCCGATTTTCCTCTGTTGCTTCTTCTTTTTGTTTCGCATTTCTTTTGGGAACTTGATAACCTGCTCGGGGATAGTTCCGATGAGGTACCGGAGCGATACTTTATCGATAACGGACTTCGGCGGCGTTGGCGACGGAAAGACGCTCAACACGAAGGCGTTCCGGGAAGCTATTTTTCGGATTCAACATCTGAGAAGGAGAGGTGGCACCTTGCTTTATGTGCCTCCGGGGGTGTACTTAACGGAAAGCTTTAATCTTACTAGCCGTATGACTCTTTACTTGGCTAGGGGCGCCGTCATCAGAGCCACTCAGGTAAGCCGAGAAATCTTTCCCATTTCTTAACAATACTTCGCTATTTTTTTTTTTTTTTGTAATTGTTGCTGAAAACTCTACATTTCCAAGTTGAAATCCTTATTCCAATCCAAATCTTAGCTTTACACGGAGAACAACCGCCGACGGACTTTATGTCACGAGCGAATTTATAAAATGATAGCGTACAAAAATAGATTTTCAATAAAAATATAAAATTTTTAAAATATTTTTAAGTTATATGTTAATTTTAAATTTTTATGGGGTGTTTGTTTTTTCAATTCTCTCGATTTATTTCCGAGTACAATTTGCGAACTGAAAATTAAGGCGAAATTTTTATTAGTTAGCATCATAAACCAAAGGCTAATCGAGTTGTGTGTTGTTGTTCATTGACATCATAGATTAGGGACTCAGCACTCATGGAGTGCTGTATAATCTAAGGGCTAGTTGAGAGATGGTACTGAACTGCGTACGTAGTTGTGGATGCGGCCATGTCATAGATGTTGCAGACGTTATTAGGTGATTTTTTTTCTTAAATGTGATTATGTTTTTACATTACGGTCGCAGTTGCAATGTTTTGGTTGTCTTAAAAGTTATTACAATACAGCCGTTATACTATTGGGGTGAATCTTGGTAAACTGGTTTGAAGGGCCTGTTTTTAAATTTTTTAAAATTTTTAATATATTAAAAATTTTAAAGTGCTTAATTTAAAATTTTCATAAAACTTAGGGTTTAATTAAGTTTTTTTTGGGAAAAAATAGACTATTTTAAGAGGAAATTTAATTAAAAAAATATATAAAAATAATTAACAAGTGTTGATTTTATTAAAAATGCATATTATACTTTTAAGGAGATGACACGAGTTCAAACTCTAAAAATGACATTGTTAAGGGAAGTCTCGCACTATGAACATGGACCCCATAAGATAGATATACATATTACCAAAAAAATATTTTATAGAAATAAAATATAACAACTAATTTTAAAATTTTTTTAGAGACAATAAAATTTTTTAAAAGACTTATTATCAACTTGTCAAATTTTAGGACCCAAACCCTTTTTTTACTCATAGGACCCAAACCCTTATATGCTCTTATAAGGGTCCTTCCCTGTACACTATTACAACCACAATTTAATATTATGGAGTCTTGTACTGTGACTCTTTGAATATTGGGGGTCCAAGCATTATAAAGCAAAGAGCAACAAAAAAAAAAACATTGTGGGTCTCCGTAGTACTGGGGCATGTGCATGCCACCGAGACCAGACAGAAAGAGCTGGCAACCATTGCTGTCCAACTTGGTGCTCTATCTGGATTGATATAATCTGTCAGTATCATGTTACAGTGTTAAAGATTCTTAGCTAATGTAATAAATGTACTCTTCTTAATTAGCTGTATTTGTTATTCGGATTCGGGTGTAAGTATATATGCTCAAAATTTTGTATTTAGAGAGTCATATCTTCGTATGTTTGAAAGATACAAGTTTTGGACATATATATTTTAAGAAAAATGAAGAGCCGGAATAACATTAGCAACATATGATTTGTTGGATGTTCTTACAGTTTTCTTTCGTGATTAATACATTAGGACACCTTGAATTGGCCTTTAGTTGCTCCTCTGCCATCTTATGGAAGAGGAAGGGAGCGACCCGGAGGACGATATATGAGCTTCATTCATGGATATGGACTACGAAATGTCGTGATCACCGGTGCGCCTCGATAACAATACGGTTTATGCTAATGGTTCACTTGAATCTCCATGACTGATCTCTGTTTTCCAACCATATCAGGTGAGAATGGCACAATTGATGGCCAAGGTGGTATCTGGTGGGACATGTGGAGAAAGGGAAGCCTCCAGTTTACAAGACCAAATCTCGTTGAGTTCATGAATTCCAGAGGCATTATCATTTCCAATGTGATTTTTAGAGATTCACCTTTCTGGAACATTCACCCTGTTTATTGCAGGTAACTTTTTCTCCAAGCAACGTTGTTATTCGATGTGTATAAAATCGTAACCTCGTGTAGTTTTTCTTCTTCTTTACAGCAATGTTGTTATTCGATATGTTACCATCATGGCTCCGTCCGACTCCCCGAACACTGACGGGATCGATCCTGGTAAAAAAATGAGAGCAATTTTACTCATTGTATTCACTTGCTTAGGGTTCCATTTTCACACATGCAATCACTCTGCACTCAGGTAGTATTGGTTCTGTTCTAGTTCATGCCATTGTTAGAGATTGAAATATAGGTTCCATGTCCTACATACATGAAGAACTGTATCGAATAGAACAGCTCGAAATAATGATTAAGTTTGTTTACTCTCATGCATTATTGGTACAGATTCAAGCTCCAATGTCTGCATAGAAGACTCGTTCATTTCTACCGGAGATGATCTTGTTGCGGTGAAGAGTGGATGGGACGAATACGGGATTGCTTACGGACGCCCCAGCTCTCACATCACCATCCGGCGAGTAACAGGGTCGTCCCCGTTCGCTGGAATCGCAGTGGGAAGCGAAACCTCCGGCGGAGTGGAAAACGTCTTGGCTGAGAACGTAGTTCTTTACAACTCCGGAATTGGCGTAAACATCAAGACTAACATCGGCCGGGAGGGTTTATAAGGAACATCACAGTATCACAAGTCTTCATGGAGAACGTAAGAACCGGAATCAAAATCGCAGGCAACGCCGGTGATCACCCCGATAACGGGTTCGACCCCAACGCTCTCCCTTACGTTAAGGGTGTCACATTGAAGAACATTTGGGGTGTGAGAGTCCAGCAAGCCGGTTCGATACAAGGCCTGAAGAACGCGCCGTTCACCGGAATCTGTCTTTCGAAGATCAATCTCCATGGCACGACTGGACCAAGATCTCCTCCATGGAAATGCTCTGATGTGAGTGGAGCTGCAATCGAGGTAAGTCCATGGCCATGCGCCCAACTCACTAGCACTCAACAGAGTGACTCATGCGCCGGTCATGTCTAGGATTCACTCATATTATTATTTACTTTTTCATATAAAACAGTTCGTCTCCTTTATATTGATCTCTAGATCTCTGTAATCAATTTAAAACCTGAAGAAAACCAATAATCTTAAAATTTGTTCTATGTATTATTATTATAATTCTGGGAAATCCCATATTGTTCATACATGCATACATACGTACCGTTTTAAGTTTTTTTTAGTATAAATATTAGTTAAATACATCCTTCAAACTTTTTAAATTTAAAGATTTAAGTCTTTTATTTTTTTTAATAGGCTTAAACCAAAAAGCAGCCCTCAAATTTTGTTTTTTTTTATTTTAAGTACCTAAATTATAGTTTGGGCAAAATAAGCCCCTAAGCTATCATTTTTTGTCACTTTAAGTCCGATAGTTATTTAAGCCAAAAGAAAATTATTTTGACTAATAACATGTTGACACATCACAAAGATTTTTTGACTAATAGATAATTTATGTACTAAAAGAAAAAAATGACATAGTTTAAGTACTTATTTTGACCAAAAAATAATTTAAAGACTTAAAGTGACTAAAAATAATAGTTTAACAGTTTATTTTGCCCAAACCATAATTTAAATACTTAAAACAGAAAAAAAAAACATAATTAAAAGGTTGATTTTTTATTTAAACCTTTTTAATATTTAATCATACTTTATGATTAAAGAGTGAAATCTTTTTAGAATGTCGGAATGATTGTTGTGTCTTTACTAAGTTATGTTACAAATTATATAATATATTTAGGTGTGTAGAATTTTAAAAGTAGATGTATAATTCAATCTAGTCTCTAGTCTAGTATCATTGAGAAATTATTAGACGAATTTTGTTCACAATGTTATTCGTGATTCAACCAATCAGATTCGTTTATCTTAAAATAATTACATAATAATTACCCACTCTCTAACTACATGTAGGAAATAGGTGATAATTCATTTAAAAAAAATGAATGAACTTGATTGGTTGGGATCACGAATGACGTGGTAAACAAAGTTATTCTAATAATTTTTCCCTGTCATTAGATTAGTGATTTAATTATTAGTTTTTTTTTTTTTAGTTTTTGAAGTGATTATATGTTGACATGTACCTATTAATCTTAACCTTTGATTATTGGCAGAGCCAACTACCCAAACTTTTTGAGAAATTTTTTTTAATATATATTTTACATGAAAAATATGTAAAAAGGAAATTGATACATCTTTTAAAAACATTGACATCAGTTCAAAAATAGTTTTTTTAAATACTAGATTATATTCAAAGTGATAGAGTTATAAAAGAATTACACCCTCAGACATTGAAAGATCAATGCGTAAAAATAAATACAATAAAAATTTAAGAGGCATGAAAGACATTAAAATATAAAACTTATCATTTTCAGAAGAATTTAAACAATCTTCTAAATGAAATCCAGTGAACAAACTATTTTGACTATAGTGCTCTATGAAGAAAGTAAATCTTTGCGTTACTTGTTCTTGGCATAACACCACAACCACAAAAGGAGATCATAAGCATCTACAGACCGACCTCATTCGCTAACAAAATGCTCGTTGATACTCGTCATCCGAATGCAAAGCCATCAAAAGATAGACAACTGTCATAAAGTCATACTATAACTGCTATAAAAGCAGATGAGACCATTATCATAAAGACAAATTGCTTAAACCTATATTTATTAAAAATAACAATATTTTCATTTTCATTTTCATTGTAACTAGTCTATAAATTTATTATTAGTTAATTTAATAGAATAAAGCATTAAATCTTTTAAATTAAAAATTGAATCATATAACTTTGAATAAAATAAAATAAATTAGGAGAATCCTTTCAAAATAGGTAGGTGATAAATAAAAGAGATATAAGTGGTGGATTTTTTTACGCTTTTTTATGTCTTAACACTAAAATATTAAGTTTTATGTATTAATTTTAAATTTTAAATCCTAACCCTAAAAAATATACTATATTTATAATTTTTTAAACTTTAATCCTAAATTTTAACATTAAACGTTAACCTTAATTATTAAACTTTTTTTTTGTGTGGGACACGAAAGAGATAATTTATTATTATTATTATTATTATTATTATTATTAATAAATGACGCTTTCTTATTCATTTAAAAGAACTATCTATATACAACCATCCAAAATAAAATCAACTATACATAAAAAGAATAAAATAATTTAAACTATATCCCACTCAGAAGTAAGAAATTGTATTCATAAGTGATTATATGAATAAAAAGAAATTCGCACGTGCGGGTTTTGTGTGACACATGGGTAAAAAGGGACCACCAATCCACGTGACCGACAGCTGTCTGTGTCTAAATTCAAAATTTGCCAATTAATTTCTTGAAAATAATCGGTCCCCTCCGTTGAGTCTGATGAACCGACACGTGGGTAAAATAAAGGGTGGCCCCTCCATTGAATTGACAGTCTGCCGCTGCACTTTCACCCTTCTTTCCTACCATGCACGTACTGTTCCCACGCGCACTGATTTAGAGATTTTAAAAATTTTGTATTTATTTTTAATTAAAATTTTATTTTTTATCTCTTAAAATTTTATAAATTTATGGTTAAGATAAAATTCTGTGTCTCTCCTGCTAAGAGGTACGTACGCTTCCACTGTTTTACTGGCAAATAAGATTTTTTTCGTCTCCTTTTCTGTTTTTTTTTAATTTATTTTTTTTTGACACAATTTCGATACTTGTAAGTAATTAGTTTTATATTATAGTTATTATTACTTTGGTTTTAGGAGGAAAAGAATAGTAAACATGGATTGAATTTAGTTCGATTAGTATTGTTGTTAGCGTAATTTATATAAGAACATAAAATTAAATATGTTTAAGCGTTTAATATATATTGTTTATAAACGAAAATGAGTCTAAATAATATAAATGTTTTATCAAAATATACGCTACAAGAATTAAGAATAATTGAATCTTCTTGATCTTATATTAAGTGAATGTTGAATTAAAAAATAAAATATTTGATGTACTGACGGTGAAAACTTTTTTTCCTACAAGCGTGAAGTTTAGTTTAGGATTATAAAGTTTGAGATTTGATTTTAGGGTTTAGAAATTAGAGCTTATTGTTAGAATTTAGCGTATTCAAATTTTTTTTTGTTTTTTTAATAAACGCATGATGATTATAATGTAGTATATGTTCGTATTTATTTTTAACCCTTTAACAAAATATACACGTAACAGATAAAATTATTCAAACTTGAATCTCCTAAAATAAATATTTATTATCTTTTTCACTTTATCGCTCGATGCTCGTTAGGATATGAAATTAGGAATTTAGATCTTAAATAAAACTGTCTTAGCAATATTAATATGTATATATCGTCATATTAATTGCATTTACGTGTTTCAAAGTTTCATTAATGCTAAATGAAATAATATTCACATTTTAGTTTTAGTGTTGATGCATATATTATATGTAGGGCTAGAATTGTGATAAAATATCAAGAGAGATAAAATTGATTTATATAATTAATAATAATAATAACAGTAATTTATTATGTTTTAAATTTAAAAAAATGAAGGGTACCCTTAATAATTTTATACTTCTAGCGACAGACTCGGTTTCTGATGATGTCTATAGCGTGTCGGTATAGACTAACTCTATACCGATGGTGTCTTTTATTTCGTCGGTATATATGTTGTCTATACAGTAATAATATTATACTTCTAGCGGCAGACTCGGTTTCCGTCGGTATATACTTTATAACCGACGATTTTCATCCGTCGGTATAAATAGGCGTTGGTATATATAATTTTTTTATAGTGGGTAAAAATAAAATTTAACATTTAAACAAAAAACTTAAAATATCATTATACTAAAAAAATTTAGAAACACAATCCTTCCCTTAATCATATGCATGAACCTCGTGGAAAGTTAGTTGTACATAATATTTTTGTTTTCATGAACTACGATCCCGAATACCAGCGTCTTCGAGCTGATCGGTGAGTTTTTTAATTTCATTGGTTTTTAGTTTGATTTTGTAATTGAATATATATGTGTGTTTTACTATGAAACTATTCACAGCTAAATCATCTATCTCTCTCCATGTTTATTTTCTTTGTTGTTATTTAACAGAAGCAAAAAGGGGCGTACGAGCTTGATTTATACCTGAGCATGAAGCACGACGAGCTTCTGGCAAGCACTCTTCAAGCTGGAACCTACAACAAGACCTTTTCTCTGGTCATTGTCGATGGTTTTGCAGTCGAAATCACAGAAACTCAGGTCATTCATAATATCATCTCTATAATCTGTCATTTCTGCAGTATGTTTAGTATGAATTGATTATCTTTATTTTCTACCCTTTGGATCGATCCTTTTGATTTATGGTTTCTTGTTCATTGAAAAACAGGCCAATGTGCTTAGATCTGCAAACGGGGTGAGAGTTGTGGAGAAGAATCAAGAGCTTGCTTAGTGCAAATTGCAGAAGATTGTTCAACATTTGTACATGTAGGTTTAAGCTTTCTTTGTTCAATAAAAAGAGGGTCTATGAGTTAAGGCTCTAATCATTTCAATGGAGATTTAAGTCAAGAAATAGAATTTAGTATTTTTTAACAGTCCGTACTGGACGCCATTTTTACATTGCTGATTAAAGATTTTAAAATTTCTTATACGAACTATTAAAAATCAAAAAGATATGAACAACGTTGAGTTTTTTTGGTCCATCCCAATCATAAAAAGACACATTGGAAAACCTCATTGAACATGTTATAAACATTTGAAAACCTCATTAATGTAACCTCATCTGCAACAAAATCACCAATCAAAGGTAATAAAATGGGGGAATATCAGTGAAAAGTTCCAAAACCCAACAAACAAAGAATTACTGCCAAAGTCCATGAAAAATCTTGTCCCCCACAACTGACAGACACAAATGAAAGGTAGCTAGATTCCTTTCTATCCTCCTTTTTTTTCAGTTTGTGTTGGGCTAATTTGACTGGTGAAGATGGGACAGCTGATTTGAAACAATTCACAAATATGTTAATGTCTCTCCGCACACCAACTTTATCCAGTTTAGGTTATGAAACAGCAGCAGCACGGCAAAAATCACTTGAAACGGTTCTGGCTTGTAGAGGCAGTGTCTGAATTTGTGGGTCATTCGTTCACATGCAACAACATGGATATATTTGGAACCAAATTGAAACATCGTTCATTTGTCCTTTCCTGATATCATTGCCAAATGACAAAAATTAAATGAGGGCATCTTTTGTCAAAAACTCGAGCATATAAACCACAAAATGAACTTTGGAAGAATGATTGGAAGTCTTTGATTTTCTCGTCTTGCAAAATGTGTCGGTATTTATCCCCATGAAAAGTTTAAAAAGGGTTTCGAAAGCCATAAAAGTGAGCAATGAATTTTAAAAATTTGTTATACAACTTAAAATATTAGACTTTTTAATAACTTATAGGTTGTTTTTTTCATAATTTTTCAGCATTGTTGGGACAGAAAAACTTAATTTTTTTGAAAATCACCACAATTAAAATAGTTTCCTAAAAAAAACAAAAACGACCTGTAAACATCTTTATTTTTCCATTTTTATTTTTAAGTTAAGGTTAAAAATAATTATTTAAAAAAACATACCAACAAGGTTCTGGTTTGTAGAGAGGCAAGTGTGACTGTCACATGCAACAATTAACATGTTTTGGAACAGCAATTCCCACATCGTTCATTTGACCTTTCTCTGAGATCTTTGCATGCCTTCCATTATATCATACAACCTGTGAAAATAACATGTTTTTAGATTACTAAAAGCTCTGCAACATGAACAACTTGGTGATCATTTTTATATTATATATTATAAAACTTTTGAATATGTTATAAAAAAAAGGAAGAATGAAATCGTTATTGCACTATTAATCATATTTTTTAAGTTATTGAAAAACCAGGCAAATTCATGAAGCCATTTAGGGAAGTGAGCAAATACACACCACTTTTATTACTAGAGGATTTTTTGCTGATTCACATTGAAGAGAAAATGGCTATAAAAGCACCATTTTATAGGACTGAAAAGTGGTTGTAAGATTCAATGCCAAATTTGTAAAAGTTTATTCTGATCTTAAATGGACCACTCCATCTCTTGGTATTCTACAATGGACATGTTTGTTGTTTCGAGTCTTATTTTTTGAAGCATTCATAATTGATATTCGTGTTCAACACATTAAAGATATAATAAAATAAAACTTTTTAAAAAACCTAAAAAAAATTTAAATGATTCAATGAACACATATCAATATCTATTATCTAACACTTGTGGACATAAATGAAACTTGCTTCAAGGGAACCTTTCAAACGTTAAGAAAAAAATGATGGAGCTCATAGGACGATCTATTTTATATTCTTTACAATTATTTATCCTTAATGTCAACGCTAAGATTAATTCTCCATTGAATTCCTTTGCCTTTTAATTTAAAACCAGTTGCATATCTTTTTAAATTGGACAAAGGGTTGAAGTGTTAATAAACCAATCAAAATTCGAATGCTTTTAGGAATATTTTTAAAAATTATTCAAAATTAAAAAAACACAAAAAAATTTATTTTTATTATGTAAATTTTATAAATTCACTTACTAAAATTTATTAGTTTATCTATTTATCTTTATCATGCATGAATATGATTATTTATCATTAATATTGTCGACGCTAAGATTAATTCTCCATCACACATCCCCATCATCCCATCAATCAGTTTTTTTGAAATTGTCAATTTTTCTGGAAAAAAAAAAAATAATTTGACTCGTTAATAATAATCAAGCAAAAACTATGGTTTTGATAATCGAATAAGAGGTCAAACCGGTAAATCTGAGGGAACATTTGGCGTTTTTAAAGCCCAAAAGCTCTAAAATGGTGTTGGATGACGTGTTGGCGAAGCTGAGAAGTTCTTAGAAATGGCGGGAAACTAAGGGACTATTTGGCGCCAAGGGAACTTCATTTTCACGTTTGATAGTGTTCTGAACTCATTTGAGAAGAATCCCAAAGATCAAATTATTTGTTCAATTTTTTTTGGGGGAAAAGAAAGCAAGTGAATTCTTTCTAGCAATGGCTTCTTCACCGCCTTCAAAGCGAAGGCGAAAAGGGCAAACCACCGTAGACAGAGAATCACCGTCGAAATCAACGTCGACCCAAGACAAATCATCCCCTGTGGTAGTCTTTGCTCATGGCGCCGGTGCTCCTTCCTCTTCTGATTGGATGATCAGGTCCCTTTTCTCCTTTTCTTCCTTTATAAGATTAAATGGGATTTTTTTAATGGTTAAGTGAACTGAATTTATGCAGATGGAAAGAAATGTTGAAGAAAGCGTTGAATGCTGTTGAAGTAGTGACATTTGATTACCCTTGTAAGTTCACTTCTTAGTTTAGTATTTGAAGTTGGAATTTGTAAATAAAATATGGGCAAATTTTTCTTTTTTTTAGTGTTGAAATTTAAGGGATAGTTGTGGTGTTTGTTTGCAGATATGTCTGGGGGAAAAAGAAAGGCTCCACCCAAGGCTGAAAAATTGGTAGATTTCCATTCAGATGTTGTTAAAGATGCAGTTTCCAAATATCCTGGGCATCCTCTGATTTTGGCTGGCAAATCAATGGGTTCAAGGTACAATATAATTGTTTTACCATTTGGTGTTTTGCTAATGTCTGTGCTGAGGGCACTCTCTAAGGTTGACTAATGTGTTATTCTATAGCAATAACATTGCTAATGCATTCTGCTATAAGGTTTTAAACTATAATAATGACCTGGTGTTGATGTGCCATGATCAATGTTATGGCTCATGTTTTCTTTAAGATTTGTGTGAATTTCATTGATGCATGCTAGTATATCTTACTATAAGGCCATGTTTCTTTGTAGAGTCAGCTGCATGGTGGCTGCCCAGGAAGACATTGCTGCATCATTAGTTGTTTGCCTAGGATACCCACTCAAGGTTTGTCATTTGCTCACTTTTTTATGTTCCGGTTTTGGAATTTGCAGTTTGTTTTAGTGTATCTTAGGAATACATCCAATGATTTTTTTGTTTATATTGGATTAATTCTGTATTACGTGCGAGTTAAACAACCATTCGTCTTCTGTCGTAGATTTCCCATGGTTAATCCATCAAACTGGGGTTTATTCACTGATTAGAATGTACAAGTTTACAGTGTTTAGGTTGCCATGTTAAACTTTTCCTGTATTTCTTTATCTTTTTATTGTCAGTAAAGTAAGAACCAATAGATGAAGGTTATATTAGTGAATGAGGATAGGGTGCTGCTTTGGTATAGGGCTGAAACCAAGTACTTTTACCCTGAGGAGTCGTATTTTTACCTTCGAGTTGTAACTTGGAACCGGGATAGGGTTTTATTATAATATATTCTTGCTTAAATATCAGGGCATGAACGGAGCAGTAAGAGATGAAACTTTACTTCAACTTAAAGTTCCTGTGTTGTTTGTGCAGGTACTCTCCTCACCTTAATACATGGTTCTTTATATGAATGGATGTGGTTGTCTTCGTATTTTTGTCTTTTGGTTGTACTAAAACTGCACATTCATGTTAATTTATTCTTCTTTGTGTGTACAGTGATGGGCCTGTAAGATGATAAATTTCTTTTAGCATGATACTATGTTTGTTAATTATGTGCAACATGAGATTTTTTACCCGAATTTATGTAGAAATACTTTGAAGTTTTATGTTATAATGCTATAAGTTATTTTTACTTTAAACTTGAGTTTAGGGTACCAAAGATGGTCTCTGTCCCTTGGAAAAACTAGAAGCTGTTCGGAAGAAAATGAAGGCAATGAGTGGGTTGCATGAGATTGACGGTGGTGATCACTCATTCAAGATTTCTTTTATTTAATAGGAGATATGAAGGCATGCCATCTCTTTTATGACCCTCAATTCTATTCCGCAAAAACCAAGACAAGCTAGATCATGTCATGTTGAGCTGCATGTTGCTGAGCACGGATGTCGTGGCTCAGCTGGTTGTGCCCATGCGGTTCACTCACACCCCTTACTCTCTATTGTAATCACTAATTTTGTCCGGGGTTAACCTTTTTATTTATTTTTCAATAATGAGCTTATATATGTTTATCTTATTATTAGGTGATTAAAATGGGCTCATGTGTGTTAGTATACATATAAAGTGTATATCATAAGTGTATTTTCATTATGAGTGTCTATTTAAAACATGAATGTATGTGTTGTTTGTTCAAATTGCATGTGATATATATGTGTTATTAGTATATTATGTGTGCTTACTTTTTTTTTAATGAGAGTGTGCATATGTGTGTATTTGTTAGAATATATATGTATGTATGTATAATTGCATGTACGTGTGCATTAACATTTGAATGTATATGTGTTATAAAAGATTATTACTAGGATTACTATAATGTGAGTTGTTAATTAATTAAAAAATATGTAATAAAAATAAAAATGAAATGTATAAATATAAATGTACAAATATGTGTAAACAGATTAAATATATATAATCTAAGCTCAAATATTTATAAGAGTTCAAGTTCATTATATAATTAAAATAAAAAATATAATAATGCACATTATAAGACCATTTTTTGGCCCATATCCAATATAAACAAAAACCCTAAAAAAACTTACCATCCCTTTCTATTTTTCTTGCAACCGCCTCAATTTGGCCGTTGTATCAGATTTGATCCAACGATTCAGATGGTACCAGAGCCGACCGTCCAGATTCATCAGTTTCCCCACGCGTCGACTCGTCGTCCTCCACGCGCGGTCGCGTTATCATCCACGCGCTGTTGTCGATTCGTCCCCAGCCACGTGGCTTCGTCGCCGGCAATCTCGGGATATTATCACCGACTTCCAACCACCAGTATGGGCAAAAATAATAAAAAATTTCAAGGTTAGCAAAACCTAATTTTAGGTATAATCAGCCACAGTTATTCCATTAATGTTTGCTTGAAAATATGAACAAAGATTAAGGATAAAAGATGTAATCGCGGATGTAATCGACAGTTTCCAGATTTAAGAAATATAAGGAAAAAACATTCTGATTTCCCCTTGACATTTTCCTTGTTTTTTTTTTTTTAACATAATCACATAAAGCAATGAAAGAACAATCAATCATGCATATTCAATCCTTCGTTATCGTATTAATCTTTTGAATCCGAATATATATATATATATAAAGAGAGTAAGGACAAAAAGGTGGAAAGTTTACCTCTCGGCGGCCATATTTCCCGGCGAACGGAGGCTCCAACCGGCGATCCCAACGGTGGAAAGCTACCTCTTGATGTGAGAAGCAACATACTTTGGTTGCAGCTCGATCCAACGACGGATTACCCCGATTGACGACGAGAAAAATTGATAGACCCATAGGAATTTCACAGTGTTGGGGGTCGTTTCGGGAGAAGTTATACCGGTAAGGAGAGAGAGGCGACTGAGGCGAGTTTAACGGTGGCCTTGCGTGGCTGAGACGACCGTCGGAACGTCTGTGTTGAAAGAGAGGAAGAGCGGCGGCTTAGGGTTGTTTTTTTCAAACCCCCATCTCGTTTATATTGAAGAAGAAGGGTTCGGGATTATAATCCCTTTATTCTGGTAGCCGATTGCTTAACCGGTCAAACTGGTCAACCGATTATCCGACCCGCTCAAGAATCCGACCCGGTTCACCCCAACAGCCCAGCCCAACAATTTGGAGCCAATCTGTTTGGGCTTGGTAAACTCTTTATCCCATTTATTTAATTTCAGCCTTTTTTTAAGGTCTAATATGTTCTATTTATTTATTTATTTATTTATTTTTCTTTGTAGTATTTGTCATTAAATCTTGTATGATACACGTATTTTATATGTGTTACATAGTATTTAGGTGGTACATAATATTTAGTTTATAATATACTATACATATAATTTTATTCAAATAGGTACCCTATAATATCAATATTTTATAAAAGCAATAGTGTAAAAATTTTAATGATTGTATATATATCTATATATATATATATATAATATTTGTAATACATGATGTATAACTTGTTAACATAACATAGGATGTATATATGTAATATTTTTAAAATGTACTATACATAGTTTTTAATGCATACCTTATAATATGAATTTCTACCATGTATATAAGGTTTTTAAATACATGATTTTTCTATGAATATAGATAATACATTTTTCATCACGGTATATGTTTTTTTTGAAAAAAAATATTAGTATTATTATGAATAAAGTTTTTCTCTAAATGCTAATGTTATGTAATAAAAAGTTCATAATATGTGTAATTTCCCTTTTTTCATAGGATTCATAATTTTAGAAAGTGTATAATATATTTAGTTTTTTTAGGGACAGTAATATTTGTAATTTTTAATGATTGTAATATAATCTCAAATTACATTTTTGATAACAAACGTATGAAAATATTTATGAGCCCTAAGCTTTCAGATTTGGTTTTAGTAGTTTATGCTTTTAGCTTTGGGCCTAATTTTAATGGTTTCAAGCTTTTGAGCTTAGGTTGGGAATAACCAAATTAATTCGAACAAGTCGTGTGCCCGTATTATAGGAACATGATCCTAAAATTTATCAGATTAGTCTTAGTTTTTAGAATATTAATTAGATTAGTGTTTGGATTAATCTAGTGAATTTAAATTTATCTTTGGCTTATTGGGGTAAATGTTAATTTCTTTAAATTAATTGAACAATTTTCAATTACTTAAAAAATAATATCAATTTTGAAGTCTAATCTAGCATTAAGTTATAATTTAGTCACCATCAATTAGGTTTCTTAATCTTTTAGGGCGAAATATATAATTGAACTATATGTTAAATTGGGCCTTCTTTTTTTGATGTTTACATTTATGCCCTTGCTTGTCATACATTAATCACATTCATGTAATCTTATATCTTAATAACATCGTTATTCAACTTAAATCATAAAAAGGGAGGTATTTATTAATTCTAATATTTGTGTCATAACAGTCCGAGTTTAAAAGATGTTAATCAAATATTCGAATTAATTTTTACCGTCCCGAGGTAAACGGACTAAAAATTAACAATGTCATTACATCATATTTAAATGTTTGCATCATGCATAAAGGTGACGCACGGAGGTCAAACCATAAATTAACACAGCAGTCAGGCTTATTCGATGTCGGTTTAATTTATAGTCTGACATATCATCAACCTTATTAATTAAATGTCTAATTAATTTGAGTTCATCAATTCGATAAGGCCTACATAGTCAAGGTTAATTTTCATCTAAGAACTTCGAATTAAGCTCAATCTAAATTTCAATAAATTTCATTCTTTTAGGAGCAACAAATTTTCTAGTACCGATCCCTGGGCGTGATGGGAGTGCTAATCCTTCCCCACACGTAACCAAATCCCGGACCCTTTCGTAACGAGTCTCTGGTTTTATGGTGTCCGGCCCACCTTACCCAAGTGACCGGTGGCGACTCCCGATTTTAATCGTCTTGGAAAATTTAAAGTCTTCAAAAGAAATCCCTATTCTTCAAAGGATTTTCATTAACAATTCAAGAGATAATTAGTAGCCGACTTATTTTCTAAACAAACGCCTTTAACACGTCAAATTTTCTTTTTTAAAAAAAAAGAAGGAAAAAAAAGGTCGCTACATCTATGAACCTGGGTGTGGCCACTGCTCAGATGATGTTCATGGCTCTTTTTGTGTGGGGTTTTCTCGACAGGATGCATGCACTGCTCCGTAGCCATAACTATAGATAGGAAAGGATAGGATTTACCGTCAGGCTCTTGATTTTCCCCCCTGGGCTGCCTTGCTTGCATTTTGTTACATCACCCTTTGAATCTTACTTTCTCAGGTAGGCCAAGTTCATCTGATTAAGAAATTCTATCAACATGTTTCATGGAGCTATGTTACTCGGACTTCGAATTCAGATGTGAGTGTTGAAAACGGCCATCTGTTTGATATTGGTGAATACATTTTATTTTTTTCAAATTTCTTTTATGCATTTGAAGAGTTTTTGGAGAATCATATTAAGAGCGAGTCACCTAAAGAATAAGTTCATTGATGGCAATGTCCAGTTTACATATTAACTGAAAACTGGGATGGGAATCAAAGAGCTTTACCACTAAGCTTATATTCTTTATTGATCATATATAATTTAGACATGGACAAACAAAACAACCCTAAAAACTTACAATTGGATCAAAGTAAGGTTCGATCTTTGTCGATGCTGCACCTGTCTTGTTGTATACAATGTAATGCTCCTCGTTCGATCTATGTCTCGGCAACAAAACAGACAAAGAACTACAAGTTTGTCTGAACTTGAACATGGATTTAAACAGTTTCTGAACAGATCGAGTTAGCTTTGATGGTTGCGGCAGTTTCTTGGAAGCAGGAGGATCAGTGTGGAGTAAATGAGGCATGGACATGGTTCTCGAGTGGATTGCCAAGTCGAGTTGACGATTGAAAGCACTGAGTTCAAACGAGTCATAAAGTGTGCTACCGCAGTCCCATACAAGACGATTGCGCAATTGAGACTTTTTCCTGGGATTTCTCCATATTTTCTGGGAAAACAAACAGAAACGAAAGATTGTAGAAAAAAACAGAGGACACTGTTTTTACATTTGTAATAAAACGCGTCAGCTCTGAGTTACCATGACTCAGCGTGATTGCATTCAAGCTCCTTTGGTATGGAGCATTAAATACGAGAGAGCAATAACATTAATTGGATATAGAATTCATTGTATTTGCCTATTTTATTGAAAAAACGAGACCAGAAATTTAAAACAATCAGATCCCAGATGGAAGAACACAGCTGATCAAAAGGATTGATGTTCAAACAAAACACTCGAATTCGAACACAATACCGAAAAAGAAAGAATCTTTCACAGTTCCTGCTGCACGTTCTCCTCTGCACATTTGTTATTGTATTCTTCCAGTTTCTTCGTGTATTCTTCCATGGCTGCAGCTGCTTTACCATTCCAAGCATTCCTCTCTTCCTCTCTCAGTTCCTAGTAACACCCGCAACTGAAAAAAACAACACAAACCCAATGTCACATAACAAGAAAGATCAAAACTTGAACCCCGGAAATCGAAATTTAAGATGGTTTCATATTCGTATACCTTCCATTTCACTGAAATCAGGGCATTGAGTGTAGATTTATTGATCCCTTGTCTCTCTTGCACCAGAGTTTTTCTTGTTTCTTTGCTGAACAAAAGGAAGGAAGATGCAGGCTTCTTCGGCTTGTTCGGGTCTGATGTAGGCTTGTTTTTCTGGCGTTTTTCCTTTGTCTTTTTATGATATTATCTGTTTTCTCCTTCCTTTTAAGCAATTGCAGAGCTTCTTGTTTATGGAGTTTCATCGTCTCTTCCTATTGTTTTCGGATACTCGAAGCTTCTTCTTCCTTTTTCTGCTTGTATACCTCCATTTCCTCCATGTATTTTTCTTTGTTCTTCTTTGCCATCTGCAAGCAAATATCCACAGAATTAAATGAGATTTGAGAGCTCTTTCAAAAGGGTTTTGGTCTTAATTACCTCTTCCCAAGGTCGTCTTTGTTCTTCGGTCATGTTCTTCCATTCTTAGCCGGCGATTTTCGCAACATCCAAAACGCTCTTGCATTTTTCCTCTGCTAGAAGAGTTGTCCTCCTCTCGTTTGAGAACAAAAAGAAGGCCGACATCGGCTGCTTCAGCTTCAATGGATCCCTTTCTTTCTTGATCTTCTTCTTGCTCTCTTTCTCTGCTTCCTGTTTGAACTGCAAGTATTGTTCGAGCAACTCCATTGCCGACTTTTGCTTATGTTCGTCTTCCAAGAGCTTCATGGCTTCGCTCTGGCGCTTCTCGTTCGCAATCACCTGCAGATAGGCTTCCTTCTCGGCTCTGTATATCTCTTCGTAAGGCTTCTTTTCTTCGGCGGTGATGGTCTTCCATTTCGCACCCAAAATATTCGAAACCTCTTTGAAATCTGCCTCTGGGTTTTCCTTCTTCACCTGAAACAAAATCACACCCAGATTCCCAAAATTAAAAAGAAAACAAAAATATAACTCAAAATCTTCAATGTTCAACTTCAACCCAGTAATCTTTACCTCTTTCCATTGATCTTTGCACCATAAAATGTAAGGCGGCGACGGCCTTTTCGTTTCAGATCCTCCATTTTTCTTCTCTTTCAAAGGCTGTGAAATGGCAAAAGTCTGGACAAGTAAAATCAGTACTTAGAATCCTCCCAAATTTCGAATCAAGAATTGGAAACCTAAGCAAATAAAAAAAAAGTACCATGGTGGCGTTTTACCTCTGAGGGTAATGGCTCCGATACCACTTGTCACGAGGTCATTATTCTCTTCCCAAAAAACATGTCTGATAGAATGTGCAGCGCCACCGTATTTATATCCCAAGACTTTTTTTTTCTTTTCCGATGTGAAATGACATCGCCTCTTTTCAGGCGTGACACCTATCACATCAT
The DNA here is from genome assembly GCA_019671005.1 of Hibiscus mutabilis. NCBI lineage: Eukaryota > Viridiplantae > Streptophyta > Magnoliopsida > Malvales > Malvaceae > Hibiscus > Hibiscus mutabilis. The sequence continues at coordinate 1,127,382 of CM033717.1, read as the reverse complement.
ATCTCAAACTTAATCACGGTAATAGTTAATAATGTTGACGGTAAAAAGGCCTTTCTAAGTCCTTTCAATTTCAGAATTGACAAATTGATCTCTTTAAAAAATTTAATCTCTAGTAAATTTGAAAAATGAACAATTAAGGACAGTTAATCACGATGTTAATATTTTCATCAATTTTATATGATTTTAACTGGTATAATAATAAAATTTAACATTTAATATTTATATATTACATGAATGTAATTCTAATTCTAAAAAAATCAATAGATTTATACCTCCTCATTTACAAGATGTATAAATTAAACGTTTAAGAATATATAAACATTAAATAGTTAAAATTGTTTTTACCCCAATAAAAATCAACAGGAAATATTAAAGCATGATTTATTGTCCTTGCTCACTATCGGAGACTATTTTGTCCAAATTTAAAATTAAAGATATAAAATGTCATTTTACCATTTGTGTACAAAATGACCAATAAAAAATAACCGATATTAACATTTTTCATAATTTTATATCATTTTAATTGGTACGATAACCATTTTAGTTTTCAATATTTACATATTAGGTCAAAATTTATTCCTTATTTACAGAATGCATACGTTAAATGTTTAAGAATGTATCAAAAGTAAAGGTAAAGTTTTAATTTAAGTTTAATTTTTTAAGATTAAAGTTAAGAATTTAAAATTTAAATTTTATAGTTTAAATATCTTGTATATCAAAATTTTACCCACACATTAAAGGTAATTTTGTTTTTACCCCAACAAAAATCAACAGGAAACATTAAAGCATGATTTATCGTCCTTACTAACATTCGGAGACCAATTTGCTCAAATTAAAAATTAAGAGGACCATAAGCCATATAACAAATTTACTGTCCTAATTCCAGGGTAATCTAAGATTTCTGAAACAATGCTATGCTAACCAATTTTAATTGATCTTTTTTTTGTCGTCTGCAGTTCACCTTCCCTCAAAAAAGCTAGTTTTCCAAAACACAAATACGCAGTTTAACTGGCATGCTTGTAAAATCTTGAGGTTCGTCGTCTGGTTTTCTTCGGGGAATACATAATCGATATATTCTTCGTACCTGCCAACATAATACAGATATGCCGATACCAGTAGCAGGAAAGTGAATGAGGTGAGTTACTTACCCGGAAACACCACCATCTTCGCTTGTAATTTGCTTCCTATTTTTGAGTTTCTTGGGTAACTTGGACTGGACCACGCTTACGTCGCCAAGATCGCTGAAACTGCTTTCCATGTTAAGCCACTCTTCCAGGAGCATTGCACGCTCTTCTTTCAATTCCGGTGCTGACGTTCTATAGTAGTTGATTGCTCTTTCAAAGACTCCTGGTGAAAAAATAAAAAAAAGGGTGAGAATTTATTTTACTATTAAATTATCAAAGTAGATGTGTAGAATGCAGAAGAAATTGGATTGGTCCGGACTCACTTCTCGCACGCTGAACACATCCCTTCTTTGCTTCATGATCATATTCTGGAACCCCATCATTCTCCATTGCAGAAGCTTCAAATTTGGCAAAACTAATCCAGACCTTCAAGTGCTTGGTTCGATCCAGAAGTCTCTCGTACAATCCTCTGGTTCGTTCATATTCACCTTCAGAAATTTCAAAATCTATGTATGCCTGTCTTCAATGAATAAGAAGCATTACCACCATTTAGTATTTAATATAACATCATTAGAAATGATATTCTTAAGAGACCGAAAGCCATCAGTCGAGAAAGAAAAGACGAGCAAAAATGGAGAAACCACTCATTAAGACTCCATTGCTGTCCGAAATTTTAGTACCATGTATATATCTTCCAGCAAGCTTGCAACTATTTATAAACTGAAGATTCATAAGAAAATCATCAGCCATTTCACTCGGGACTCGGTATAAAAGTTTCTGCCTTGACAATAAATTGGCGTAATTATAATAAAAAAGATAAATGTCCTGAAACAGTTGTCAATAGGGCAAATACCTTCCACAATAACTCTGGCGTGTCCAAAGCTGGTTGAGTGATGGCAAGCTCAAAAATAGCTCTGGCGTGTCCACAATAACTCTGACAATAAGCTGGTTAGACACTTGCCTTATCTTTGGGAGCTTTTCCAATAGCATTTCCCAAAATTTGCCTTGCACCCTTGAGATTGAGTTGTCTTATTTCAAACTGAGCAGCAAGAAGCCAGATCTTTGCAAAAGAAAACTTCTCATGGGGAATAAGCTTAAGGCACTCCCTACAAAAAAATTATATATTATAGCTCATGTCAAAGATAAAACAATAAGTATTCTGAAATGTTCTCTTTCCTTATAAAACATCATTGCTCGTAGCATTTTAGATATAAAGAGCTGCTCACAGACAAATCCAAAGACAGGAACCGATACAGAGCAAGGAAATATAAAACTGAAAGACAACCATGGAAATAATGAAGATTCTGAAATTGTAATAATTTTAACCGTCATAAAATTAACCTAGCCACCTTATCCTTTCTCTGGTCTTCTGGTCCTTGTTTTTTTTATTTGATCTGCGGTAACACCAATTTTGATGCTAGTTGGACCGTCGATAATTTATATTTTTCTTTGATTTATTATATTCTATTTATATTTTTTCGTTTTCTTTGTTATTTTTCAAGTTCAAATAAGAAGTTTTTGTTTTGTTTTTATATTCTTCACACATCTTTCTGCTTTTTTCTCTGCTTTTGTGACACTATAGGCGAAGCCACATGAGGGGCTGGAAGGGGCCAAGCTCCCGTAATTCACTCTTACGGTCCATTCTTTTTTTAAATTGACCCCGTTAAATTTTAAATTATATTTCATTTTACTTGTTTTAATATTATAGAGTGGGTGTTAGTGCTAAAGCGTGTACATGAAATTAAGTTTGTTTTACTTAAAGTTAGTGAATCGAATCTGATTGATGACATTTTTCAGTCTTTTATTCTTTTTAGGGCTTAGGTGTAAAAATCTAAATAATTTAAAACTTAAAAATAGACGGGACAAGTGTCGTCATTTGGTTGGTTGTTAATTTTATTTAATTAAATTAAAATTAAGGCCAAATTGATATAATAGGTAAATAACTGGGACCAAATGTGTAATTTTACAAATTTTCGTTAACTGTCACGTCACCAATTTGTTAGTTTTTTAAACGGCGGTAGTAAAAATAAGTCAATTTAATAAGTTTGGTGTCTGATTGACGAGTTGCCTAGTTCGGTGGTCAGAATAGGTATTTTCAAATAGTTCGGTGGTCACCGATATAGTTTATCCTAATTAGAATCGTGTCAGAGTAGCCTGCAATATTGCTTGTTTCGCTCACCACTTTTACATCACCTCTTATGCATCTCATTGGATAGAGACAATGAGATTTTATAATGGTTGTTGCGTCTCTATGTTCTCAAAGAAGGGTTCTGATGTTTTTTGCGCCTTTTAGTTTTATGTCTTTTATTTTTTCTGTATGAACTTTTTGTATGGACATAGTTCTTAAATATCTCGTTATGTTTAAGTGTATTGTATTTATGACAAAAAAAATTTGATTCATAAAAAGAATAAGGGACAAAAACTGAAACAAAACTATCATTTGCTGAACCTTACATTATTTCTAACAAAACTCAATTACCGTTCGAAAATTGTAATAATATTATGAGAAACGATATAAACATATTCATCCCTAAACTATGATTTTTTTTTTAAAAATCAGTCCCTAATCTTTTGAACCTATTAATTTTATCCATAAATTATGACTTTTATTTTAAACTGGTCTCAAACTTTTAAATGTTTAAATACTCTCATTCTAAATCCCCCAAAGTTTTGAAAGTTCAAATTTCATCATTAAATTATTATTTATGCCACATCATAGTATTACATAATACACATCAATGTTTGCCTATCAATTTACAATTTTTATAACGATTTTATTAATACAAGATATAATTAACATATAGTAATAATTTAGGATGGAGAACCTTCAAAAGTTCAGGAACCAATTTAAAATAAAAGTTATAGCTTAAAAATGAAATTATAACATTCAAAAGTTTGGAGATTTATTTAAAACGAAATTTATAGTACGAGATTGAAATTAAAATGCTAAAAAATTTAAACACGATTTTAAAATGAGAGCCTAATTTAGGAAAATTTATTAGATGACATGGCTCACCATGCCATCCATAGTCTAATCCAATAACAATTTTCCATCTCATTTTTTTCTAAGGTGAATCTTCACCTCTTTCCTACATGTCATTAAAGGGTGAGTAATTACTTGAAAGTTACGCTGAAATAGATGAATCTCATTGAATATACCATAAATGACGTGGTGAGTCGAGTCCCTCTAATAATTTATTCTAATTTAGAGACTGCGATGCAATTAACATAATTAGTTATATAATCTTCCTGCAAGAAAAAAAGAAAATGGTTGGAAATTATTTATAGAAAAAGGGGTTTTTTCTAACGTGAGGCGCCTAAAATGAGATTATACAAAAAATTTATAAAAATAATAAGAATTTCGGTATCGACTTTTATGTACAAAAATACTTACTAATTTTGTAAGTATTTCTATATGTACATAAAAATCGATACTGAAATTCTTATTATTTCTATAAGATTTTTTTACGTAGCCTCATTTTAAGCCTAGAATTACCCAATAAAAAAGGGGAAGAAGCACATGGGGAAATCCGAATCCAAGCAGATGGTTCCAACTAATATGACAGACTATATAATTAATAATTACATATTCTTCCCTTTAATAAATTCTGATTTTCATATATAAAACCAGCTTCAACCCTTTCTCGCCATTCGTTTTCGCATCGTCAAAAAACCAATTCAATCTCTCTTTCTCTCTCTCCGTCGTCCGCGAGGCTGCCGCCGAGCCGTTGCTCTTTGGAACATTCACGGGACAGACGCCGCGGAGAGAGAGAGAGCATTTTGTTCTGACGTACCTGGAAAGTAAGAATGGCGGTTTCCAAGGTGTCTTTCATGGCTGTTTTCGCAGCTCTGGTTTTCGCCATGGCCGCCTTGCCTTCTGCTGTCGACGCACAGTCCGCCGCTCCCGCTCCTGCTCCAACAAGCGACGGTAGTTCTCTTCTTCTATCTTTCTATCTATTGTTCTTCAGATCTGACTTCTAATATCAAATGCGATTTCATTGTTTTTTTTTCTTTTCAAAATTTTCAAATTGGGGGCGACAGGGACGTCGATCGATCTAGGGATTGCTTACGCGTTGATGCTGGTTGCTCTGGCGCTAACGTACCTCATTCACGCCGCTGATTTCTGCTTCAGCTTTTGAGAGCTTGCGTTGCGATTCATAATTTTATGCGGTTTTCATAGATTTTGGTGATTGATGTGAAACCATTGTTCTTTGAGATGTAACTTTAGACTAATTGTTGGATTTTTTGTGTGTGGATATTGATTATGTCATTTAATGTTTGGTTTCGTTATCACATTTCTTTTTCTTTTTTGCAATATCTTCCATTTTTGCCAAATAAAGCAGCAAATGTGTTTTAAGGAGGGCTTGGTTCACTACATAAGGTGGAGAGACAGATCACACATTGATTCATACATATTAATTTAAAGACCAAAGCCACATGGAAATAAACGCCCTCCTATTACCATACATATTAGCACACTAACCCATAGCATACTTCTGCGTCCAGCTCCGGGCAGTTGTCTCATACTTGCTCCTGTCGGTCTTGTACATGTGGGCGATCTCTGGCACCAAGGGATCATCTGGATTTGGATCCGTCAAGAGAGAGCAGATTGAGAGCAATACCTAGAACCAAAAAACAAATAAGATACAGCCCCACACTTAAATACCAAACCAAGGCAATCAAAATTTACATGATAGAATATATATATTAAACCAGGGTGACCATGACCATACACAAAATAGCAATGACCCATGATACAAAGACCGACATGATAAAATACTACTTGGCCAGTTGATGAAATGCTAAATTTTAAAGGCTTACTATATAATCTTTCATTTTAAAAACCAGTTCAATTTTTTATTGGTTTTATGACAAACTATTGATAGATGACATAACAGTGAAATCTATCATTCAAGATTAAAGATGTATATACTTCAAGGCATGTTGAACAATAACCTTGGATATGGTGAGGGCAGGGCTCCATTGCTCCTTCAAAATATCGAGACAAATGCTACCATTGCTGTTGATATTAGGGTGAAAGACCTTTGTCCTGAAAGCAACCTGAATTGAAGGAAAAATAATTAAAAATAATAATAATACAAGGAAGGGAAAAACGGATAAAAAAAAAAACTAGACAAGAAACTTGCTGCTAATGAATCAGCTACTAAACGGGTAAGTTATAAGGCCATTGCAGTCGGAGAAAATAAAGCATGAGACAACTTCACCATGTAATTACTAGAATTAGCAGAACTCGGTGAGGATTGATAAGCCATTGTTGATTGGTTACAATTATATTTCTTTCTAAAAGTAAATTTGATGCTGTTCTATCTTAAATATATGAACATCATCATCATCACATAAAAATAAAATATATATTTGCATGGTGTCCATTTGCAATAATTTCTGTTAAACCAAAAAGTATACAGTAAACTGTGAGGAACCACATAATGAAGTACCTATATGCATGTAACAGAGAAGGCTTACCTGAGGCTGTTTACAAAAGTAAAAATAACAATAGTTCATGTAAACTTTGGCACTGAAAACCACCTAATAATAGCCTTTCACATATAAACTAAACCATTAGACACCCAGCATGCATATGCATGCACCACTGAGCATGCATACATGCCAACAAAATAAACTACCAAAAGCTAGAAAAAAATTAGCATTTACAGAATAAACTATCAAGTAGAATTAGCATTTACTCATTTCAGTGCCAAGCAATGTTTGCACAAGCCACTACCCCTGTAAAGACATCATGGTCACATAGTATTTACAGTAAGGAACTGGCTAAATAACATGAAGGCTTTAAACATTTCTACTAATACATATCCTCCAAATGTCGAAATGTAGATGGGGACAAGTAGGATCATTGACTACGTTAAAACAACTGATGTATTGGATTTCAGAGGGGAAAACATTTGTGTCAGCAGCACTTGTATAGATGGTTATTTAAAAAACAGCTTGTTCAAAAAAAATTGAACATGCAGTATATGAAGTGCTATGCATTTTCTCCCAAGTTATTTAAATGGCATATTTGACGTTTCTAAAAGAAAAAGACAGACAGTTAAAGATAAATACATAGTCAAGAAAAGTACACATTCACAACATAAAAATAACGAAAACTAATAGGTTAAGGAATAAGATTAAGTGCCTTGGGTGGTTTAAAAGGATAGTCCGGAGGGAAATGAATGGTGACTAGAAACACTCCACCAGCATATGGACTGTCAGGAGGACCCATAATAGTCGCTTGCCAATGAAACATGTCTTCAGCAACAGGGCCTAATTTCAATAATAAATTGAAGTAAAACATTAGTTAGATAGAGCAACCAAATCTGCAAGTAATATTTAATTCAAATGATTATGCAAAAATAAAGTCTTAAACAAATCATCAGCAAAACATGATCATTTCCTCACAAATTCACCTATAATAACTTAACAAACATGGAATATGAATAGAAATTAATAAGACAGAAAAAAGAGAGTTAATTCTTTAACAATCTAGAGTCAGATAGAATCCAATGATGTCAGCCTAAAACTTTAGAATATATATATATATAGGGTTTGCAGTTTGACTCAATGAAATCATCATAGTCAAAATCATATCCTAATAATAAGTATAGATCCATCATATACAGAAACAATTATCTCATGTCATGATTAAAAAGAAAACAGGAAACCAAAATCATGATAAGAAAAACAAGAAATAACGAAATCGAAGCTAGAAAGAGAGAAAATAAGAAGAAATCGAACCTGCGCTGCAAGAGGTAGGAGGATCTTTCTGTAGATCCTTGAGCTCCTTCAAGATCCGCTTTGAAGCCATCACCTAAACCCTAAAACAAAAACAAAAAAAATCAAATCAAAGCTAGATCGCCTTCCTCAACGAAGCTAACACGAAAAACAAACAAATATCTAAATTAAAGAGAAAAAATTAGAAAATTACAGAGCTAATTGGAGGAATTTGAGAGAGAAATGCTTTTGTTTGTTTGGTAGTCGCTGAAAATAGCTGAAACTTAATTTGGTAACAAAACTTTCAATTGTTTTAATATTATCATTAAATTTTATGTTTTGTTTTAATCTCACCACTTACTCGTCAAATAACTCACTAACGGTGAGATGACTGGACTGTCCACCACACTCAATATTTTTTACTTTATTTAACACAAATATTATATGTCATTTTAAAATATAATAAGAAATAAAAAAATTAAAGTAAGCTTAATCGTTAAACCCTTTTCATCAAACAATTGAAACCCAAAACTGAATCCTTTCAAACCTTTTTCTTCTTTTACTTCTTCTTCAATATTTTAAATTTTTTTCAAAATGATAAATCAATAAAAATAAAAAAAGGATCAAACTCAGCAGATCCCAAATTGAGAGCACTCTCAACTCTATCACCAAACCGAGCCTCACCTTACCCCTTCCATTCACCCTCACTAATTAGCTCACCACTTTAACCAAACAACACTGAACCAGCATCAACATCAAGAGAAAAGAAAAAACAGCAAGCCATTATCAACATTCAAAAAACCTTCATCGACTCTCTCCTTCCCCATTCATCATCATCTCAACCATTAACCATTGTCATTGCCCGAACGACCTTCATCCAACACCGAGGCACTTTCTCAACTCTCACTCGAACCTTTCCGAAACCCAACATCCCAAAACATTACCCACTCAAAATCGCAAAATAGAAATCAGTAGCACTCAAAGAATCATATTAAAAAAATGAAGAGGAAAGAAAAAAGCTTATCCATCCCGACTTTTGGTGTTTCTCAATGACCGAAGCCTCCAACGGCCGATCCCAACGGTAAGGGCAAAGCTTAGGCGAGGGGGAACATCATATCATAAATCAACGACGATCCAATGGCAGTGGTCGGAGATCTGACGAGAAAATTCTTTGAGAATTAAGACTTGTTTGAAGGGCTGGAAGGTTCGTCTATGGGAATCTAAACTAAGGGAAACAAAGAGGAAGAAAAGAGTTCCATGGTGGTGGTCTCAACGATCGGATTGAAAGATTGAAGAAGAAGAAGTAAACGACGAAAGAAATGATTCAGCTTTGGGTTTAACGATTAAGCTTTATTTTATTTTATTTATTATATTTTAAAATAACGTGTAATATTTGTGCCAAAATGACGTGGAAAAGGTTGAATGTGGTGGACAGCTCAGTCAGTACACCGTTAGTGAGTTAACGATGTTTACAGGCTAGTGATAACATTGAAGCAAAATATAAAGTTTAATGGTAACATTGAAGCAACTGAAAGTTTAGTTACCAAATTAAATAATTAACCAAAGTTTAGTGCCTATTTGTGAACTTTACCCATTAATTTAAAAATAAAAAGCTTTTAAAAGGAAAGGACTATGAGAGGTCGAATAATATGCTTTAAAAATAGGTTAAGTAAATCACTACTGAAATTTATTCTCAAATTTATTTTAGTTACTAAAATTTTAAAACGTGTAATTTATCCACTGAAGTTGAAACATTAAATGTTTTTAGTCATTCCTTTATTAATTTTTTCACGGTGTCTATTTACCGATAAATGTATAATTTTTTTCAAGATCTGAACGATGGAAAGCTTCATCGATACAAGAGAAGTAATATATTGAGAAACGAGCTATATCCGGTGGCAGAAGAGCGAGATTGACGAGAGAGAAATCGAAATATTTTTGCTCGATTCTTGGACTTTGAAATACTTTTTGACGAAATAGAGGTCAAATACGGACTGAGAGACCGAGAAGAAGCGAGTGGTGAAATTTGGAACCAAATGACATTATCTACGACCGTCGACAGGGGTGGTTCTGAGCATGTTCGATAAATTGGACCAAACAATATATATACTCAAAAAATACTGTAAAATATATGTAACATTTAAAAAAAAAAATCTTAATCCAAACATTAACTGTGACTAGGGCCGCTCAATTCCATTAACTTTTCAAATGCGACAGTTGCATATAGAGTTTATTAACTATTCCTATTATCATTGCCGCATAACGAAACTTTTCAAAATTGAAGTTTTTAAAGTCATACTTACGAACAACTATATCATAAGAAATACTAAATGAACTTGTTTTGATGGCAATTGAGAGCCATCTTTTGAAAGTTGATAATGCTTCAAAAACATATAAGAAGAAGAAGTTAATTGTTAAATTTTTAAATGTTTATAAGTAACTTTTATGTTGATCAATAGAGTAATCTATCATTCTTTACTAAAAGAACTTTATTTAAAAAAAAACATTATACATCTTTTATATTATAAATTAAGGATCCTATTTCAATAAATTGAACTAAGCCCTTTGAATTTTTAAACTGCCTCTGGCCGTCGATAATAGTGCTTGACGACAGTGAACAATGGTAAAACATTCACATCATAAAGCTGTCAAAAAGTTAATGAAGAAGTAACCAAAACGTTCAATGTCTAAACTCTAGTGAGTAAATTGATAATTTTAAAACTTTAATGACCAAAATAATTTTAAAAATAAAATTCAATAATAATTTATGTAATTTATCCTTATAAATAAAAAAATAGGGTCAAAAAGGAAAAAAAAAAAGAAGATAAGCCGAAATTGGGTTTTCTTGCTTGCGTTGTTATTGGCTATTTTTGTGGACCCCACATAAGATGAGTTTTCTCCTTGTAATAAAATTGTAGTACTCGTACTTATTAGATTTTACGTCAAATTCTATCCTAAGTCCTTACACTATGTATAATTTTAGAATTTAGCTTCTACATTCTAATTTGATCAATTTTAATATAAAATATTGAATTTTAGTTTAAAAAAAAGAAGAAGTCGAGAAGTATATTTTATGAAATTCTAATCATCGTTGGTGGTGGTTGACGTCGACAAATGATAGTCAGTGTGGTTAGGGCTTGGTTGAATTCTAAGTTTGGGAGAGAAAAAAAAGTTTATACAATCCTCCGAAATGACATTGTTTTGGGCATTAATATAACTACACTAAAATGACGTCGTTTTGACCACAACATTATATTGATGAAATTGTCATCCATGTCATCATGCCATTTTTCAAGTTATTAGCTCAGTTGTATAATTGATGATAAAATTAAAGTTCGAATCAATACCACAATTGTATCGATTTAAATTTAGTAGTAAATCAATACATATACTAAAGTTCAGTGGTATCTGTATAATCTTCATAGTACATCTTTTTTAGGTTAACATGTCTTTTAGGTTCCCCAAATGTATTTAATATTTCAAAGGTCACTTAAAAGATTATGCACTAGGAAGATTGTTTAACCTTCCCACATTTGATTTCAAGTCCTGACTTGTCGAAGATCATTAACAAGTTAAGCTCAGTAAATTTATATTAAATGCCAAAGAAAGTAAAACTTATCCAGTGACGAATCTAGAAAAATATCACCAGCTGAGCCAATATAAATAAAAATTCATCTAATATAACTCATATGTATAGTTTCAATTTTTTATAATTTCACTCTCCAATAATTAAAAAACATATTATCAATATCTTTATTTAAATAGAATTGAAGTATTTTTTTTAAAAAAATTAAATTTTATCTATAATTTCATTAATTTGTCAAAAATATAAGTCATAAAAATGTGGATTTAAATTTATTTTTTTTAATATTATCTTATCTCTCAAGTTTTAACGAAAATAACTGAGAAATATATTATATTTTTATCTTCTTTTAAGTTATTTTTTTCTAAAGACATTGAAAATAATTTATTAGTTTTTTCTTAAAAATATTTTTTAATTTTAATTTTGATTTTGATCTTATTTTTTTGTTTTGTTTTGTTGTTTACATTATATACTAGAGTCAAGCCCTAGATATGTTTGGGGAATTTAACTGTTTTAAAAAAATATTTAATTATTTAGTACAAAATATGTTTAAATTATATTTAGTACAAAATATGTTTACATTATTGTTCTCTCTCAAGGGTTTTTAACCTAGCCGATCTCTATCAAATCTTTGTCGCATGCAATTTTGCTTTTCTTCTTTTGATTGGTGGTCGTCAACCAATCTTAGTATTGGTTGTCGACCACCGGGTCTATTATTTTTTGCTTTTTTTGTTTTTCATGTTTTAATAAGAATCTCTGCCTTTGTGGTACGTGTTTTCTCTGTCCTTGTGACACATTTTTCTTCAATTTTTTGTGGTTTGTTTCATCTGTCATTGTGGCATGATTTTCAGCATACCTTAGCGGTCGGTTGATGCTCGTATAGAGATCTTCACGACGCTAATATTTGATTATGGTTTTTTCGGTAGTATTAGAAAGATGGATCCCCACTCGATTGATGGTTGGTTGCCGATGTAATCAGACATGGGTAGCAGAGCAATCTGTCTAATAACTTGGTTTGCTCACCATTCTTTTTTCACCCCGTAAAATGTCTCGTTTGGATAGAGACAAGGGGATTCAGGAAGGTTTCTGGATTTTGGTATGCTAATCTTGATGAAAGTGTCTACTTTTTTTGCACCATTGTAAGAGACTTTTAGTGGACTTGTCTTTTTTTCCCTTTTTGATGCATTATATTGTATTATCTTTCATGATGATTAATAAAATTCAAATATCATTGTTCAAAAAAATATTTACATTATCAACGACAATATTCTTTTTTTTACCTTTTATCTTGAATTTTATTTTTTGAAAAAAAATTAAGGCTTAAAAACTAAACCAGATTTTTATATTGGGTCATTTTTTGTTATTTTTACTTGCCCAAAACTCTATCTCTATATAAATAAAGGACATTTTTAGAGCATGGATTGAGCCATGGCCTAGGTAGGCCTAAGCCTAGATCCACCCCTGGACTTATTATTATTATGTAATACACTATAAACCTAGCCCATAATCTCACTATCGAACATTTAGTTCAACCCCGAGATGAAGGACGCCATTTGTAAAGTAATTGCTCTTCTCGGTTAGTTTTCATCTCGCTGCAAACTCGTAGTCGACGGTGAAAGTAACCGATCCCTCCTCTTACATTTCATAAGGTAAAAGAATTGAAATTTGCAGAAAAGAAAAACTCTTCTACAGCGAGATGAAGTACTCGTGAATAAATCACCATCTACTTCACGAAAACTAAATAACGTGTTGTGGCAAATGCAACTGTTGAAGTGCTTTGGGTTCAACATCTACTTCAAGAAATTGGTGTGACATTAAAAAAACCACCATCTTTCTTCTGCGACAACCGCAGTGCCACATATGTTTGCAAAAGTCCAGTCTTACATTCTCGTATGAAGCATCTTGCACTTGATTACTTCTCTGTTTGTGACTTAGCTACTGCGGGTTCACTACTTGTTCAATACATTCCCTCAAAAGCTCAGATTGCAGACACTCTCACCAAAACGCTAGGTCGGAATCTCTTTATCCATTTCCAGTCCAAGATTGGTGTCTCTGATGGATCCTCTATCTTGCGGGGCGTGTCAAAGATAAAGATAAGATAAATCTTAATCAATCTTATTCAAATCTTATATTATCTAAATCTTATTTTATATTTAATATTTGATTTTTCTTATCCTTGTATATTTAAATCTCATTGTAATCCTATATATATTTCAATTGTAAATATTATAGGTTATCTATAATACAAATACTTTACGCGCTACTATTTTGGTAGTTCAAACTATATAAAACCTTGGCAGGTGGATCTTATAAACCGCTCCACAAAACGATGATAAAGGGACATTGGCCTCCATTGATGCAACCATAGTACCAAATTGTAGTTACCGTCGAAATATATAGTCGCATGTAGCTTTTAATGCGATTGAAGTTGTGTTGTGGCCGCAATTTAATACTATGGATGCAAGATCACGCTATCAAAATTTGGTGTCTTGGTCTTCGAAATGAGAGCTCCGAGCACAACCTTGGATGCAAACGGATTAAAGAGAAGCAATAGAGAACATGATAGAACAAATGCAGATAAACAATGGTTGGATATTAAAACTCTATTTCAAGAAATCAAGATTAATATACAAAATAAGCCATACCACTATCAGTTAGTGTTTGTTATTCTGCAAAGCTAATTTAGAGCTTCTAGAATGGAATGCATCTTCTTCTTACCGATGTTGTAAATTTCACTCTTGTTATTGAGCTAATGTCTCAAGAATTGCGAAAACATCTTCTTTCACTCCCCATGCCTTGCTGCTATTATGGTATACTCCCCATTTTTTCTTGCATCTCCTTAAAAGATGTACATATTTTCACAAATAAATTGGTCATTGTCTTCGGAGCCTAAACCCTAAAATTTAAACCTAAACTTCGATAGATGTTGGTTTCATTGTACAACTAATACAAATAATAATGCATTGCATCTGAATGTCGTCAACGTTAAAATCTGCACAACTTGTTGCTCTTGCAACTAAGTTCACGCCATCGAGGTTGGAAAATGAACCAATATAGGCTTCCCATTGTATCATGATCATGCAGGGACAAAGTTAGAATTTGAGGTTGGAGGCAAACTTAAATAGTTAAAAAGTGATAGGGCAAATGTGCAAATAATTTGTTTTTTTTTTAAAATCTACATCATAAAGGTAAAAAAATTAAGTTAGGGGGCATGGGCCCTTCCCAAGCCCCATGTCCCTCCGCAGGGACGTCTCGAAGGGGAACAATATGAGCTCCAACTCAAGGTTCTACTTTCTACCTTCACGGTTCAAATATTACTTGCATAGTTTTATGTCATAGGAAAGTTTTAAAATACTAGTTTTGGTGACAATCGAGAATGAGGATTTGAATAAAGTTATTTATGAGGATTTGATTGATGAATTTGCTTCAAAGAATGCTTGGAGGACGAGATTTTTTAAGTGATAATCTTATAAGTTAATGCATGTATCTTATTGTTTTTTGCTAAGCCGATTAGATTTTATTATTATAGGCCCCAAAAGGATACAAAATTATAAGATACTCATCGCAAGAATATGTATCCTCAAGATACAAGGAACCGAGATCAATAATTGTGTAAGACAACACAAATCCAACCTCGACTAACCTCTAATCAATAATAGAACCCAACACCAAAGCACACAACAAATAAGTGAACCTTGAAAACCAACCTAGCAAAGCAATCTTCATCGACAAGGCTTTCAACATCACTGGTTACTCAAGCATGCACCTCCCCAAGGAAATCATCTCATTATTTTTCGATACTCAGTTCTCATTCGAACGACAGCCAAACAAGGAGATCTAAAACTTAAATCTACTTACTCGATCGAACAAGCATCGAACAAATTCTATTCTGACAAAGCCGTAGCTAGGCAACATTTTCAAACAACAAAAAAAACACCTAAGACATACTCCTACCCCTAAGTAAAATACTAGGAGAAGACAACTAATGCAAATAATATGTTTGACAAATGACGTTGAACCTAATCTTGTATGATTTAAATGCAACGCAAGCGGTGCAAGTGAACACGTCATAAGAATAGTATAGTAAAGATATCATCTCCACAGGTATTGGCGAGACTTCGATTTCCAGCTTTCTGCACTGAAAAGAAAGATGAAGAGCAATGGTAGGTATTTGGAAATAACAAGTAAATTAAACTAAGCAAGGTAAAATTAATAGGAATGTGATCAAATAAGAGAGTAGGCTAGGTTATCGTGAATAGTAGTGCAATAGTTGAATGGTTAGTCGTGGCAATTGATTGTTGTTGCAACTCAATTTTCGTGGCAACTAAGACTGGCTAAATTGTCGTGGCAAGTAATTATGCCACAACACTGGTTCAATTACCGTGGTAACTGGGCTCATTTCTTCAAAGTTTGGCGAAGCGTTCTCCAATATCTTCTTGTTATCCCTAACTGAAGAGCTGATTAATTGTGCAATCCTTGGTGATACATCTCTGCGTTAACCATGCGTGTACAATAATCGATATGCGCTCCTCTTAGCCATTGAAATCCAATCATTATCCCTAAGGTTGATTAATCTTCACCAACAATCGTTCGAATAAAGATCATGCTTACTTATTTCTTGAATCCAACTCTCTCGAGTTCAGATAAATAGATGAATCTCAAGATCCTCTCTCAATTCACTCGAAATCAAAGTAAAAACTACGAATGAACAAACTTTGAATTAACTTGCAATCAAGAATCTAAACAAACTAATCGTTCATCAAAACCACAAACCCAAATAACCCAAGCCAATTAAATTTAGTTCTTGGCTGGCTTCAAAAGAAATACACAAGAATAATTCCAGTCATTGATCGCTTAAACAAAATAAAGAGGAAGAATAATAAGCGTGCGATCTATTCTCTCTTAAGAATCTGATTCTCTAAAAAAAATTTACGCCCAAGCTGCAATTTGATCTTCTATTTAAAAGGGGGTGATGCAATCATCTTTGTTGTTGATAAGATGATTAGAATGCGTTTAAATTTCCTACAGATGTGATCCTTATCTGATCAGGTGCTTGAATTTTAAATATGGGTTTTATCTCTTGAAATCTGGATAATGTTGTATTTATCCAAAATTATCCAAGGATGTCACAGCAATCAGCCAACAATTCCTTCGAAAATGACCCATACTTGTTATTACAACTCCTTCGAAAATGACCTATACTTGTCACGGCAACTCCTTCGAAAACGGACCCTACTTGTCACCGCAATCTACACTTGTTACGATAATGTAGTCCTGCGCCAAATAAAGCACACCAGCAACGATTTCTCCATAAAACCCAACTAAATGCAATACCCAGCTCATTAACCAAAGAAACTAGAAAATTATGCATGCTTGCCTATCAATGCAACTAAAATGAGCCTAAGTCTAAAAATAATACGAGTAAAAAGGGCAAGAAAACAGTACTTTTACACACTCATCACACCCCCAAACTTGAACTATTGCTTGTCCTCTAGCAATGCAAAAACTAACAATTATCTGCCAATGCCTCGACCATCAAAAACATACTCCGTACTTGAATTTAATCCTCAAAACCGTGGCACAAAGTTGATTACCTTTCAATCTTTCGGATAGCAAAGAAATTACCCAAAATCAAACTATAATGCTAGTGACAATGTGTGTGTGGAGTTGTGTGCAAGTCAACTAATGGGATTCTATGTGAACATTAGGTTTTATCAATTTAATTAATGGGCATTTAAGTTCACTAGAGCCAGTGTTAGGCACCTCTAGCAAAGCAAGCGATTTCTTGTTTAATTATAGTCAACTAGAGCCAGTTTCGGGCACCTCTATTGATTCTTAATGTGTGACAACTAGAGCCGGATAGGCACCTCTAGCAAGAAATTATCTTTAATCTAATTTTAGTTTAGGCTAGATCCAGATAGGCACCTCTAGCACAAATTACCCAATTTTAAATAACCTAAATTCACCAAGTCTCCCGTAATCGACAAGTCACAATAGTGTCAATCAATAATCAACATCATAGTAAAATTTTGAGTATTTTCCCTACGAATCCTAAAATTGAAGGTTCTATCATGTAAGTGTAGTGGCAAAAATTCATCATAGGATATCACAACAGGTCTAGGTAGTTTAATCCGGTAAAAGATATGACAAGTAACATATGCAAACTATATGAGAAAACAAAATGAATGCAACCAACTAATGAACTAAACTAACTATGAAACAAATGAAAACAAACCCCCCAAACTCGAGAGAAACATTGTCCTCAATGCACAAAACAAAATAAAAGAGCTAAAATAAGTTAGTCGGTGAGATCATCACCTTGAATGACTAGTTTCCTTCGAGCCATTTGCTTGGTTCTCTTTCCGGCTCATGGTGGTTGTTGACGCAAAGCTAGTGGTGCTGCCGGAACCTTAGTTTCGCAACCTTATCTCCCGATCCATCCTCTTTTGTGACCTCTTCTAGGTCAGAAAGTTTACGCTTTGATTGTATTTTGGATGTCACAGTCGGTGGAGACTTCATCGGTACAGAAATAGACTCGTCTGAATCTGAAAAATCATGAATTGATTCAGTGTGAGTAGGTTCAGTCATAGGTTTTTTACCTTTATATGGGACATCAATTGTCGTGGCAATGTCGCTAGGTTCATCTTCAGTTGTTGAGGCAAGTAATTTGACAGGAAAAATAGAGAAAGGAACGGTACTACAGGGGAAATTCTATAAAATAATCCTTGTGAAGGCGACATCGCGGTCCTTCATGTACCGCATCAACAACAGTTGGTATGCCTCTATTTGACCCAATCGTTGAGTCAGTGGGCGGAGAACTTCGACAATCCCTTCAATACTTATCGTGGCATGTGTACTTGCCGCGATATTTTTTGTTGCCTTGACAGTAGCTGGAGCTGAAGGTGTTTTTGCCGTTTTTGGCTCTTTTTTCGGTTCCTCGCGCATCATCCTGAGACATTAGCTCTGGGACCACCCATTTTTCTCGGTCATCTTCTCATCCAAAGCATCAATGGGCGCATACTTCTTTTCACACAATCGTGATATCATATTGGGGAAAAAGTACCCCTACATCTCTTTTACTACAAGCATACATCTTATCAACAATTATTTTCCCAATACTTAT
This sequence comes from Hibiscus mutabilis, assembly GCA_019671005.1. NCBI lineage: Eukaryota > Viridiplantae > Streptophyta > Magnoliopsida > Malvales > Malvaceae > Hibiscus > Hibiscus mutabilis. The sequence continues at coordinate 1,108,823 of CM033717.1, read as the reverse complement.
AAAACGCTTGTGCAAAATAGAATGAAGTAGTAATAAATGAGAATAAAAAACCATGGTATTATGGGTAGTAGGCAAAATTGGGTTTTAAGGAAGTTGTTCCATAATTTGGCCGTGGGCTTCAACATAAGGTGATTCACCGTCCCCTTCAAGTGTTCTTCGTTCCATACGGCTCCCTCAATGGTACGGAAGTGAAGTCGTCTGAATCTGTAAAACCATGTAGATATTCAGTACATGTAGGTTCAGTAATAAGGTCTTTAACTTTATGTGGGACAGTGGTTGCCACGGCAATGTTGCTTGTAATTGGCACAAAATTTCCAGTATCATAAAGCGATATCTCGATCCTTCACAAAGCGCCAGAACAGTTGTTGCTTCACTTCTAATTGATATAATCGTTGCAATAGTAGGCTTAAGAGTTCTTCTTGTATCGGAGTAGTTTCCGTGGCATTTTTCTTTACCGTGACAAGTCTGATTGGCTAGGCTTCTTTCAATACCCCCTTCTTATTGAATGGAAAACGGAACAAAAAACTAAAATCAAAACATAAAAGAAAAGTTGAAGAGAATATGGTTGCCTTAAAGAAAGCTGGATGAGGGTTGTTTCTGATACTTCTTGTAGTCCATTCGAGTAATAATATTGCCTAAAAATAGTTGGGCCTCTATGTTCGCAACCACTCTCACGCGCGTTACCTTGGTGGAAGTGTCTTTTTTCCTTGTTCCTTTGTAGTCCAAGCATACCTTCCACCTTGCTACTATTCTTGAAGGCATGAATATATTATTAGGAAAAAATATATCAACACCCAACCATTCAATTACCTCATTCTCGTTGAAATCCGTCATGGCTGGATGTAGCCTTTTTTGTTGTGGCAATTGTTGAGCCAGCCAATTGCCACGACAATCCCATGACATAATTCAGTGTAAGTCAATGGAATAACCAATTTTTTGAAAAGCCTCATGAATCCAACCATCATTTTCTTTAGACCTCTTAAATATCTCCATCAGTAGAGATTTTGATGGCTTCAAATCTACCAACGTTGGTTCCTCAAGAAATATCTGCAATGAAGGAGGCGAGTTTTTAAAGAATTCAAACGGTTCAGTCATCACCTGCTCATATTCCATTAACACAGTATTGCCATCGTGTTGATCCTGCATGTGGTCGTGCAATTATCGTGGCAAAAGTGGATAAGAGCAATCTTCAGATTTTTTCTTCATCATCAACAATGTAACATTATGGACATCATATTCCATAAAATTTGATATAGCATTGTTGTTCTCAGCTTCACTAAGTTTTGTTGTGGCATTGCTCTGTTCAGACTCCTCAATCATCACCGTGGCAATCTATTGCTTAGGCTCATCAAGTGTTGGGTAATCTTTCTCATTGGCATGCTCTCAAATTGGAAGTTTTAGTTATTCCTCACACATCAGAGAGCTCTCTTTGCATTGCCCCTTCACATCTTGCCTTAAGATTTCACTCTCCCCAAGAATTGATGGTTGGAACATGTTATCCATGGCATATGTGAGTCTTCTCATTTGGTCTTCTGAATCTCTCATGAGTGCATTCATCCTAGCTATCCTTGTATCCAAAGAATCTGATAGCTCTTAAAAGTTACCACATTACGGCGACAATTGATTAAATTCGATGAGAGAATCAGGTCTAGCCATGAAATCTTGAAATGTTTCCTCTAGGGAATTTGAATGCTCTTGACTAGGACTATATTGCCATGGTATATCTGTTGCCGTGGCACTTGGCTGTTGATAAGGACTACATTGTCAAGACATGTCTGTTGCTGCGGCAAAATTGTTATGGTAATTTTTTTGAGTTTTTCAATCATACCATGAAGAATTTTGTTGCTAGCTCCATCTATGGTCCTTCTTGTAGCCATACGCATCGAAATTATAAGGGCAATTTTCAAACACATGTTCTCTACAACAAGGGCAAGAGTTTTCCACGGTATAGATTCTTTGGGCTTTTTTCAGTTGGTATAGGTAATCATCAGATAGTGTAAGAAATTTTTGAGTGGATTGATTCCTATCTTCCCACATCAACTCTCGAATAGATCGACTTCTATTTCCCCACATGCTGATGTCCCTTAACTTTATATCGCACCTGACTTTTTTTTATAAAAAAAAAAGAAAATTAGTACAAAGAATAAGAAAATTGCAATAATAAAAACAACTAACACCAATTGTCAATCCCCAGCAACGACGCCAAAAACTTGTTACGTGATTTAAGTGCAACACAAACGGTGCAAGTATACACGTAAAAAGTAATAAAGTGATATGTATCAAGTATCGTCTCCACAAGGATTGGTTTGGGCCACTTTGCTTAGGTTACTACAATGTAAAAGAAATAGTATTGAAAGTGATGAATATCAAGTAAAATAAACTAAATATAATAAAGTAAATAAAAAATAGTCGATTTAAGAGAGTAGGCTGGGTTATCGTGAGTAGTGGTGTAATTGCCGAGTGGATTGACATGGCAATTGATTGCTGAGGCAACTTAATTGTCGTGTCAACTAAGACCGGCTAAATTGTCGTGGCAGTCAAACATTTGAACCTTCGAGTTGAGAAGGTAAGTGGGTGGATCAAGACCGTCAATTCCAAAGAAGAGCCAATTGCGGGAGTTGCAAATGGAGTGGATCTTCGAATTAGAGATTGGCATGGTAAATCATCCATCAAGGTAATACCCTTAGATGATTATATTTTTGTACTTGGCTTATCTTTTCTTGAGTGGATTAACGCATTTGTCTTTCCTAAAGAGGATGTTTTGTGTATTCTAGATCTGTACCAATAATGCATTGTGTCGGTGAAGCAAGATGCGAGCAGAGTAACCAAGGCGCTATCAACAATTCGATTTGCCAAGAGCGTGCAAAAGAAAAAGATGGCCAATGATGATGAGACCATGGGAGTCCCCGAGGTAGTGAGATAAGTCCTTGAAGAGATCGAGGACATGAAGCCTTTAGAGTTGCCAAAGTCATTGCCACCAAGGAGTGGGGTGGTTTAGGAGTTCGAAGCACATCCGAGTGTTGTGTCGCCATCCCAACATTGGATAGCATCAACAAGGCTTGAAGGGTTGGATCAAGCCAAGGAGGGCGATCCAAAATTGTAGCCAGATCCTACCAAACCATTCGAGCCTCGTCCTAAAGTAGCGTACATCATCATCAAAGAGATGCTAGCAAAATTTGCTAGTTGGGAAGAGCAAGTTACCGAGGATGGTAAACCCATGAAGCCAAAGCCTAGAAGGGTCAACACCATGATGAGTGCAACAATCGAGTCCATCCACCAACCCGAAGGAAAAGTGCTTGAGAGCACCAAAGAGGGCCTATCCCATGACCTTTTTGCTAACAACACTTGTCTTGAGTATCGACAAGACATGGCAGACTAATCTGACAAAGACATTGTGTCCGAGGTACGCCATTCGTCTTTTGAAAAATTGGATTCAACTCATGGTGGTTTTGTCCATAAGTCACTTGTGAGACCGAGCGAGGGACAATTCTAATCCATGGAGCAAGTAGGCGAGGAGGCCTACAAAATAGAGTCGCCACTAGAAGTACGAGGAAGCCGATGACCAAGAGCGAAGCATGCTAAGCCAAACACCACAAGGAGTTTTGGTCTCCGACGATATGGAGGCACCAACCAACCAAACGGAGCAAGATCCTAGCCCAAGGCACGAAGGCCTTGCATTTTGGACGAGATATCCCAAAGCCGTGCGTAATCGGGAACTTATCGAGGAGCTGCGACAATTCGAGGACGAGATTGCTAAGACTCATTACCACCTAGCGACGAGGGCGTCACTAGATCCAGTAGGGGAGAATGTCACTGGCCGCCAGCCCATGACTGAGAAGGTCACACACCAAGGAGCCCTTGCTAGCACACCAGTGCCACACCCGACCGAGGGACCTATGTCCGCACCTTGCACGCACACCATGGGGCCGAGACAAGCACCCCATGTGCTACCCACGAGAAAATGACCCGAGAGAGCACTCTCATCGCACCCAATGAGGCCTTACCGAGCATTCTCCATGATTCCCAAGCCATAGAGCCCGAGTCAACACCCGGCGTACACACCAAGGGGCCTAGACGAGCCCCATTCGAGTGGCCCACGACCCGAGGGCCTGATTCAGCACCGAGCATACTGCCAATGAGGTTTTGGACAAGAGAATCAGGCCAAGCCAAGCCCAATCCTCCCAAGAGACCAAGAACTTGGGGAAGGATATCATCTTTGACCAATGCACATGGAAAAAGATCATCCATGGACCAACACTTGGGGAAAGTATCCTTGCCACCTAAGTGTATTGATCTTGGGTGATTCTTGCCTTTGTATACTTTAGGCAACATTGTATTTGAGTGATATTATTGCCATAAGTAGGAGATAGCAATCTTGAGGATTCATCCATAGCCCTTTGATCAAATCATCCATGACCGTTAGATCGTAGGAGGTGAGCCTATTGTAATCACTCATTTTTACTTAAATATATTAATATTGCATGTATATTTATTATATGAATGTTATTAATATAAGGTGTGTGCATGTATAAGCTATGTATACGTATTAGGGGCGTATGTATGTCACGTATGTATCTAGGGTATAAGCGTATGTAGATGTCATGTTAATTATACGTATGATTATACGTACGTATACTAGAATAGTATATTAATTAATGATCGTATAATATAAGTATATATGTATTGCTGTTATAAGTATACTATTATTATTATTATTGGGCTAGTAAAATGAAAAATTAAATATATATTAAATCCAAATAAATAAAATCCAAGTCCAATTACAAATCCAATTACAAGGCCCGTATGGCCCAAATCTGAATCCTATCTATTACAATGTGCAGGTAACTGTGGGCTGTCGGATCAAGATCTGATCCAACGGCCACGATGCAATGGAAGTCAAAAATATCTGCCAGGCGCGTGCTCCACACGTATGGACCGTTCGAGTGCCACGCGCACGTGTGGTCCACGCGCGGACGCTTTAACATCCCACGCGCGCGTAAGATCCACAGCGTTCGACTCGATCGCGGAGCTCCACGTGGCGAAATCTGAAGCCGTTTCATCAGATCGAGGCTTCATCCAGGCCGATCGTTCTTCAAGCCATCTCGACCGTTAGATCAGATATGATCTAACGGCCGAAAATGCGTCCGCCTCGGCGAGAACGACCACACCGCCACCGCGCCGATATTCAGTCCCCGCGTTCAGATTATGCCAAAGACAACAAGCAAATGTCAGATCTGGAAAAGAAGATACAAGTTGCATTGAATGTCAGATCCGGAGGGAGGAACGGGTCAGCATTGAATGTCTTGCCTATGGTAACCCTGCAAAAATTGCCAATAGATGGTTCGCACCTAAAGCCTTGCTACAACTCGGTAAGAGCCTTTGATGGTACGCAAAAAGGGACAATGGGGAAAATTGAGGTGCCCCTATTGATCGGACCAACCGAATATGTGATCGATTTTGTGGTGATGGACATAAAACCATTTTACAGCTGCTTATTGGGAAGACCGTGTATCCACTCCGCAGGAGTTGTCCCATCATCATTACATCAGAAATTAAAATTTGTAGTTGAAGGCAAATTGGTCACCGTAGAAGCGGAGCATGAATTTGTTGCTTCCGTGACATCGGACACCCCTACATTCAAAATGATGAAGATCTTTGCAGAATGCTCATTCCGAGCATTAGAACTAGTAAATGCCACATTCGTTTTGAGGAAACGGATCCCTTACCCCAGGTTATCTAATTGTACCAAGATGACCATCGTAGAAAACTCGGGCCGAGGAGCCAAAATAGGAAAAAAAGGGTGGGGAAGGAATTACAAGGAAACACGAGACCCAAGAATATCACAACCAAGAAGGATCGTTTGGTGGGTTATCAACCAAGTGTCCACGAAGAAGAAAAAGAGGAATATAAGAGAAATGAGGAGCAAAGAAAAGCCAGATCTAAATGAGAAGACATTCCGTGGAGGTCGATGTTCTTTCCTAGTCTGAAAGCCACTTTCATCTCGAAGGGTTCTACCGGCCAGATTCAAGATATTGGAGAGGCAATGATGAAAAATGATGAATTTAACCAGGAGGAAATACTCAGTAAAACATTTGAAGGGATGTACATCAACATGATAGCTGAAGAGGACCGAGATAGCAAAATGTTGACCAACATCCGCCCTTGCCATCCCGGGGAAACACTTGATAACTGGAGCTGCATTGATCTACCTGTAGTCTTTAGGAATAGATCAGAGTAATGCTCCGAATCAACCTTTTGTTTTTGCCCATAGACAATGGGGATCTCTTGTATGGGCACCTATTTAACTTTTTGATTGAAATGAAAATATCCCCACTTTCTTAAAAATGACCAAAGTCTCATTTATTCCATTCATGCATCCTTCATATTCATTCCCTTCATGTAAAACCGTCTCTTTCCCAATACAATTCCTTCTCATTTAATGCAGGTCGCTCATGATTGACGATATGAATGATACCGGATCCAATCCTGGAGTAAATTTCGAATGCCCTGAGGTCTCAGAGGAAATTGAGGGAGGATATGATGAAATAGAAATTGAGATCCCGAAAGAGTTAAAGAGAATGGTGGACGACGAAGAAAGGCAGATTATGCCCCACCAAGAAGAAACAGAAATTGTCAACTTGGGGACTGAAGAAGCGAGAAAAGAAATAAAAATAGGAACGACGATTTCCTCAAAAACCAAACATGAACTGATAGCCCTGCTTCAGGAATTCAAGGATGTCTTCGCCTGGATTTATCAAGATATGCCGGGATTGAACACCGACATAGTGGTGCACAAATTGCCAACAAAATCGGAGTGCAAACCAGTCTGCCAAAAACTTCGGAGAATGAGGCGGAGATGTTGTTAAAAATCCGAGAAGAAGTGAAAAAGCAATTTGATCTTTGGATTCTTGAGGTAGCCAAATACCCGAATGGGTTGCAAACATTGTACCAGTACCAAAGAAAGATGGGAAAGTACGTATGTGTGTAGATTATAGGGATCAATCGAGCTAGCCCTAAAGACAACTTCCCTTTGCCACATATTGACACGCTGGTTGACAACACCGCAGACATTCATGGTTTTCCTTCATGGACGGCTTCTCGTGGTACAACCAGATAAAGATGGATCCTAACGACATGGAGAAAACTACATTCATAACCATGTGGGGCATTTTTTGTTATCAAGTGATGCCGTTTGGGCTAAAGAACGCAGAGGCAACATACCAAAGAGCAATGGTGACTCTTTTCCATGACATGATGCACAAAGAAATAGAAGTATACGTGGACGATATGATTGCCAAGTCTCGAGCAGAGGGAAGAGCACCTCTGTAACTTAAGAAAACTATTCCAAAGACTACGGAAATACCAACTGAGGCTCAATCCTGCCAAGTGTACCTTCGCCGTTACTTCTGGAAAACTCTTGGGGTTCGTAGTAAGCAGAAGAGGGATTGAAATTGACCCGGATAAAGTGAAAGCCATCTAGGACCTTTCACCACCCCGCACACAAAAGGAAGTTCGCGGTTTCTTGGGGAGGCTGAATTATATCTCTCGTTTCATTTCCCAATTAACCAATCAATGCGACCCAGTCTTCGGACTTCTTAGAAAGAATAATCTGGCGTGTGGGATGAAGAATGTCAAAAAGCCCTAGAAAAGATCAAAAAGTACCGACAAATGCTCAGTTTTAGTCGCACCAAATACCGGTCGACCACTAATTCTCTACTTAACAGATCTTGAGAATTCAATGGGATGTGTCTTTGGGGCAACACGATGAGTCAAGAAAGAGGAGCAGGCCATCTATTACCTAAGCAGGAAATTCAACGATTGCGAAACAAGGTACCCGCCAGTGCAAAAGCTGTGTTGTGCTCTAGTTTGGGCTACCAAGCGGCTCAGACAATACATGTTGTACCATACTATCTGGTTGATATCCAAGCTAGACCCATTAAAGTTCTTAATGGAAGCGCCAGCGCTAACGGGAAGGATGGCCCGATGGCAGATGCTCTTATCTGAATTCGACATCGTATATGTTAATCAAAAAGCCGTAAAGGGGAGTGCCGTAGCGGATTTCCTAGCTAGTCGTGCTTCGGATGACTATGAGGCATTGAACTTTAGTTTCCCAGATGAAGACTTGATGTGCATCACAACCGAAGAAGAACTTTCAGATGATATGTCATGGAAACTTTACTTCGATGGATTCTCCAACGCCCTCGAACATGGGATAGGCAGTCTTGATTTCACCCGAGGACGTCTATTATCCTTTCACCGCCAGATTGGAATTCTTCGCGCACAAACAATATAGCTGAATACGAAGCTTGCATCATGGGACTGAACTCACCATCGAAAGAAAGGTTAAGGAACTTCGAGTGTTCGGAGATTCGTCCCTAGTCATTTACCAATTGCGCGGGGAGTGGGAAACCAGAGACCCGAAGTTGGTCAAATATCACGAATGGATCCAAGAGCTCGTCAAAAAGTTTGAAAGGGTCAGCTTCAATTACCTGCCCCGAGAAGAAAATCAGATGGCAGATGCATTGGCAACCTTGGCATCCATGTTTAAAACAAACACCGGGGCAGAAATGAGACCCATTGAGATACAGACGTTTGAAAAACCAGCTCATTGTTGTAATGTACAGGAAGAGATTGACGGGAATCCATGGTACTATGATATCCTGCAATATGTCAAGCTTCAAAAGTATCCAGAAGGGGCAAATGACAATGACAGAAAAGCGCTCAGAAAAATGGCAACAAGATATGTCCTAGATGGGGAAATCCTATATAGAAAAAGTCATGATCAAACATTGCTGAGATGTGTGGATGCCCGGGAGGCGAAGGAAATCTTAGCCGAAGTACATGATGGGATCGTGGAACGCACGCCAACGGGCTGTCTATAGCCGAAAAATTATGAGATACGGTTATTTCGGTTGACCATGGAGGAGATTGCATCGATTACGCCAGAAATGCCACAAATGCCAAATTTCTGCTGACAAAATTCATGCACCCCATCACCTCTACACACCATGAATTCTCCGTGGCCTTTCGCGACTGGGGCATGGACGTCATCGGGCAAATCCATCCAAAGCTTCCAATGGGCATCGTTTCATTTTGGTCGCCATAGACTACTTCACTAAATGGGTAGAGGCGGCGCGTCTTACGCCAATATCACCAGGACTACTACGGTTTGTAAGTTCTTAAAGAAGGAAATTATTTGTCGATACGGGTTGCCAGAGAGGATCATCACCGACAATGCTTCCAATCTGAACAACAAAATGATAAAGGACGTGTGCACTCAATTCAAAATAACACACCATAATTCCACAATCTATCGTCCTAAAATGAATGGAGCAGTGGAAGCAGCAAACAAAAATATAAAGAAGATCATAGCGAAGACTACGGATATCTACAAGGATTGGCATGAGAAGTTGCCTTTTGCCCTTTTCGCCTATAGGACGTCCATTCGTACATCAACAGGGGCAACACCCTACTCCTTGGTGTATGGTACCGAAGCAGTACTCCCAATCGAGGTAGAGATTCCGTCTCTCCGAGTCTTAAACGAAGTAAAATTGGAAGAAGCTGAATGGGTGTAGGCCAGATTCGACCAGCTAAATCTCATTGACGAAAAAAGACTAAAGTCTATTTGTCATGGTCAGATGTACCAAAAGCGGATGGTGCAGGCTTACAACAAAAAGGTGCGCCCAAGAGAATTCAAAGAAGGAGATCTGGTACTCAAAAGAATCCTCCCTATCCAGAAAGATTCTCGAGGAAAGTGGATGCCCAACTGGAAAGGACCGTACATCGTAAAAAAATGCCTTCTCAGGAGGGGCCCTGATCCTAACAGAAATGGACGGGGACGAGCTGAAAAATCCCGTAAATTCTGATGCCGTCAAGAAATACTATCTCTAAAAAAAATGGAGAGCTCAGGGCGAAAACCCGAAATCGGGCGTCTTGAAGCAAAGGAAGGACTCGAGTTGAAAACCCGCAAAGGGCGGCTCGGGTAAATTGAAAAGTTGAAAGGGTATCCCCATGAACATCATGAAGAGGAGGCTTCAGGCAAAAAAAAATTCTACACCAGTTGACAGGGTCATGTATCATTTGTATCGAAGATAATGAGGGATCTTGTATTTTCATACTCAACTCATATGTGTCATACCTTTCTTTTCAAGATATCTCGAAACCCTTAATCAGAATAAATATGTGTTTTGAGCATCCATTCCTAGCCTTCTTGTCAATTTCAGTCAAATAAGATAACATAGGCTCATAATGAAACAAGAGATTTCGAAGCATTACTATGATTTAACCTTGAAAATGCAGGTAATCAAAGAAAACGATGTTAACTCCGTCCTCTAGTTCCCTAATGGCTGTCGATAGGGAAGGCGGGGAGCTTCAAACAACCTGGTAGGATAACCAATGGCACATGTCCTATCTATTCAAGAAAGGCGTACGAGATAACAAAAAAAGATCTTTTGGGTGAAAACCAGAAGGGCACCCCCTCAAAAAAAAATCCCTAAAGTGAAAACCCGAAAAGGCACTCTAGAATTCCAAGACGGAATGGAAAAAAGAGAAAGGTCGAGATGGTTGAACTTGGCAGTGAAGCAGGGTATCGATGCCCGTAAGAAAGGAGAAAACGAACGTCAAATAAGGACCAAAACAAGCCCACCAAGATATTGAATCTCATACATCATGAATAGTCAGACATCACTAGGATTAGGAGCATGTCAATCCATTCATTTCTCATAGCATTTTGTTTTCATCTCGGACAGGTATCTGCAGATCCAAAGAGACATCGAGGGTCATCACGATGTGAATCCCAAATGAGAAGACAATGTTTTTACATAAAGGCACATGTTTTCAAGCTCAAGAGAAGAGTTCTATATAGGAAGGACTCCCGGTCGAAGGAATTCACCCATGACACGCTAGATTATATAGGAAATCTGTGTGTCGAAAGCAAAGAGTTCTATATAGGAAGGGCTCCTAGCTTCAATGTCTTAGAGTGAAAGATTCTATATAGGAGGAATCTGTAACTCCAAGATTTCAAGACGCCAAAAAGTTCTATATAGGAGGGACTGATGGCTCCAAGGTGAAGACTCATGATTCTATATAGGAAGAACTCCCGGTCAAAGCAATTCACCTATGACACAGGGTTATATAGGAAACTGTTGTGTGTGTCGAAAACAAAGAGCCTTATATAGGAAAGACTCGAGCTTCATTGTCTTAGAGTGAAGGGTTCAATGTCGAAAGAGCTGTAGCTCCAAGATCGGAAGGTGACGAAGTTCTATATAGGAGGAACTTACAAGCTGAAGATTCAGCCAAGGAAGAGCGGAGATGTCCAAAAAAATTCGTTTTCCAAAGCTACAAACAGGGAAGTCCGATAAAAATCAGAGCGAAGGGTTCAATGTCGAAAGAGCACGTAGCTCCAAGATCGGAAGGTGACGAAGTTCTATATAGGAAGAACTTACGAGCCTGAAGATTCAGCCAAGGAAGAAAGCGGAGATGTCCAAAAAAATTCGTTTTCCAAAGCTACAACAGGAAGTCGATAAAAATCAGAGTGAAGGGTTCAATGTCGAAAGAGCACGTAGCTCAAAGATCGAAAGGTGACGAAGTTCTATATAGGAAGAACTTACGAGCACTGAAGATTCAGCCAAGGAAGAGCGGAGATGTCCAAAAAAATTCGTTTTCCAAAGCTACAAACAAGAGTCGATAAAAATCAGAGCGAAGGGTTCAATGTCGAAAAAGAGCACTGTAGCTCCAAGATCGGAAGGTGACGAAGTTCTATATAGGAAGAACTTACGAGCCTGAAGATTCAACCAAGGAAGAGCGGAGATGTCCAAAAAAATTCGTTTTTTTCCAAAGCTACAAACAAAGAAGTCTGATAAAAATAAGAGCGAAAGGTCTTTGTGTCGAAAAGAGCACGTAGCTCCAAGATCGGAAGGTGTGAAGCTCTATATAGGAAGAACTTACGAGCCGAAGATTCGCCAAGGAAGAGCGGAAATGTCCAAAAGAATTCGTTTTCCGAGGCTACAAACAGGAAGTCCGATAAAATGAGTGCTTATGAATCTTTGCTTTGTTTCCCATTTCATGAGAACAAGCAAAGAGGGGCAACTGTAATCACTCATTTTTACTTAAATATATTAATATTGCATGTATATTTATTATATGAATGTTATTAATATAAGGTGTGTGCATGTATAAGCTATGTATACGTATTAGGGGCGTATGTATGTCACGTATGTATCTAGGGTATAAGCGTATGTAGATGCCATGTTAATTATACGTATGATTATACGTACGTATACTAGAATAGTATATTAATTAATGATCGTATAATATAAGTATATATGTATTACTGTTATAAGTATACTATTATTATTATTGGGCTAGTAAAATGAAAAATTAAATATATATTAAATCCAAATAAATAAAATCCAAGTCCAATTACAAATCCAATTACAAGGCCCGTATGGCCCAAATATGAATCCTATCTATTACAATGTGCAGGTAACTGTGGGCCGTCGGATCAAGATCTGATCCAACGGCCACGATGCAATGGAAGTCAAAAATATCTGCCAGGCGCGTGCTCCACACGTATGGACCGTTCGAGTGCCACGCGCGGACGCTTTAACATCCCACGCGCGCGTAAGATCCACGCGTTCTGACTCCTCGACTGCGGAGCTCCACGTGGCGAAATCTGAAGCCGTTTCATCAGATCGAGGCTTCATCCAGGCCGATCGTTCTTCAAGCCATCTCGACCGTTAGATCAAATATGATCTAACGGCCAAAAATGCTTCTGGCCTCTGGCAGAATGACCACACTGCCACCGCGCCGATATTCAGTCCCCGCGTTCAGATTATGCCAAAGACAACAAGCAAATGTCAGATCTGGAAAAGAAGATACAAGTTGCAACCAAAATACAGAGGCAATAATATATATGAAACGGGGTTGTTGTAAGGGGAATTTTTGGGAGGAACGAGCAAAAAAAAGCAGAGAGAGTAGTAACACAAAAAAAAAACAGAAAGCTTCTAAAAACCAGAAACTTGTAACCAGTCAAGATAATCAAAAGGCAGTCCAGTGGTAATTTTTTGTCTCTTTTTCTTACATGTTTTCTTTGCATGCATATACGAAACACAAAAAGAAAATAAAAAAAAGAAACAAGTAAAGAAGTCTTACCGGCTTTGTCTGTGGGTCTTCCCTTCCTCTGTGACAAGCCTTTCGGCTTCTACAAGCCAGATCTGGTGAACAAAGGGAGGGGAAGACCCCTTGTGGTTTCGTTTTGGTCTAAAGAAAATATATTTTTGGGTTCGTATTTCTTAGATCTAGGGTAAATAAAAGGGGATCCTCTGAATCCAACCACGGATTCATGTTGAGGACGACAAGAGGAAGGTTTTGGTGTATTTTGGGAGCCTACCGACGCCGGTTAGCGGCGGCCGGCGGCGGAGATTACGGCGGACGGTCGCCGGATTCTGAGTTTCTCAAGAACACTTGAGAGAAAAAGATGAACATGGGTTATTTTGAAACGGAAGAATGAAACAAAAAATGGAGAAAATTTGGTTTCGGTCTGAAAATAGCCCTTATATAGATGTTATTATTTTACTAAATGGGTAAATTACACACTTAATCCCACCGCGTTTCAATATTTTCATTTTTGTCTTGCCGCATGGTATAATCACAGTCCCAGTCCCCCTGAGTTTTCAAAAAGTCACAATTTAGTCACTAAATTACACCGAATCAGTTTCTGAATGGTAAAATTACGCCTTTAACCATCCCGCGTTTTTGAAATTTTCACTTTGGGTCTGCCCCTTGGTATAATTACAATCCTGGTCCTTTCAGGTTTTGTCTGTTTTGCAATTTCGTCCCCAAATTATATATTATTGTTCTTTAATTTCTGCCACTAACTTTTGTTTTTCTTTCATTTTAGTCATGTTTTCTTTGTAAATATTATTGTTCGTATTATAATCGTATGTATTGATATTATTTTATTTTATGACCCTCGTATATGACTCGTATTTCATGTTTTTATGTATATATGTGTTAAGTATGATATTTATGTTTTTTCGGTTATTCATATCAAGCATGTTATGTTTTAGTTGATTCGTACATGGTATATTTTGTATTTTGTATGTGTGTGCTTTCTTATTTTTTAGGGCTACATGTTAGTATATTTATCCTTTTTATACGATATGTTGACCCGTATATGTTGAAATATGTTTTATCACCAATATGCATGTCTTTTCGAAATATTTGTTCGTCTATATATACTTATTCCTGCCTTGTTATTTTGACATATCATAGTTGTTTTTATCTATTATTTAGAATAATATGTATATGCATGTTTTAGTCTAGGATATCACCTATGTTAGATTAATATTACATTATGACAATATTTACTACATTTAAACATTTTACCATGTTTTATATTTTTGCCATTAAGATTGCATATCGAGATATAAATTGTTAATGTGGTGTCCTTTTATCCGAAGCGTAAACGGGGCCAATATCAAGCGTAGTGATAGTGGTTGGCGTTTATTCTCGGGTAACGGGACCCTTAAAATACACTCGCAATTATGACCGAAATTTAAAATAATCGTCACTCTGATCCAGAAAATCCAATATTAATAAAGCGGTAATTATTAAAGTACCAAATTTTTGGGCGGTGTGGGGTGCTAATCCTTCCCATCCGTAATCGAGGCTCGAACCTGTCTTTTTGAATCTACGGTTTTATGGTGGTGTCCGCCTACCTAAGTGGCCGGTGGCGACTCCATTTTTATAAGATTTTTGTAAACCCCACGGAATAAATATTTTATATCCAAACACCTTTCAAAAAAAAAACCTTTCAAAAACCATCGTTTTTATTTAGCGGGACCTTCGCTACACCTATAAATAGAGCTTTCACCCACCATTGTAAATTATCTTCCATTCCATCATTTCTTTGAGTTTCTTGAGTAAAGAGATTATATTTTCTCTCAACATTCTTTCTTTGTTTTCCTTGTTCCCATAAGTAGGAGATAGCAATCTCAATATCGTATCTAAATAACTTGTAAGTGGGTTAGTGAATATAAACATTCGCCATGCTTGATATCTTACTAATGTGGGATATGAATTTCTCATTTTTCTTACACAATTCACAAGCAACTCTACTTTGAACATCAATTTCTCGTTGACAACTCAACCGTTTTGAGCATATGAGATACCGTTGTATGTGTCTCATAGAGTAGAATACGAATCCATAAATTCATTATTCGAATATCCACCTTTACTCATTGAAAATATGGCTCAAAGCTTCCAATTTATAATATTTTTTCCAGCACCTATGATTTTGCAGATTATTGACTCAAGGTAAATGGAAACACCTTGAACATGGAATGACGTCCTTAATAAAGGTTACACTTTTGCTCAATTTGGACCATTCTCATTCATCCTATCAGGGTTCATGTTTGAAAATTGACCTGATATATACCAATCCTAAATCTACAAAGGTTCCAATGAAAGCAAAGACTGTCTAAAATTCTATATTCAATTGTGGAGCCTATTCCAACTTTGATCATGTTGAACATGTTTGGAGTTGAATGGACAAAAATGGTCATCTCGGTGGGTGAGAATATTTTTGGCCTGATCACCATAAGTGTTGGTCCAATACAGTTATTCTGTTTCCTTTTTCCCTAACATCAGGCAATACTTTCAATGAGATTGCCTAAGAATTAGTCAATAAATTAGCGTGTCGATTGAGTTTAGTTCCATTGACATGTTTGTCAATACAACAGGCAGTAGGATTGAGTTTAGTTCCATTGACATGTTTGTCAATACAACAGGCAGTAGGATGTGAAACCGAACAAGTTTAAGCCTTCAATATTCTCTATGTATAAGTGGGGAGCGTTCTGAGGGTTCCGTAAAAGCTTCTGCTTCCGGTTCAAAATGCCATTTTTTTAAGTGAAGATCTTTAACAAGTTAAGTTTAACAAATCTATATTATAAATTCCAAATAAAGAAAAACTGACCATATAATACTTCTTTAAACCTGCTCACAATCTCATTGTCTAACAGTTAGTTCGGCCCTGAGATGGAGGACTCCATTTATAAAGTAATTGCTCTCTTCGGACATGAATAATGTCCACGGTATACCAAACAGGTTCCGATAGCCGACAGCCTTTCCACCCGTGAATGAGTAATTACCTTTATACTTAGTTACATAATCCTCCGATGGTTTTGACCTTGCTGCAAACTCGTAGTCGACAGCGAATGTAACAGATCCCCTTTCTTGCATTCCCAAAAATAGCCCAAAGCTGTGGAATGCACTTTGCTGGTCCATATTGCAATGCGCAGAAAAGAAAAACCCCTGCCCGCCGAAATGAAATGCTTGTGAATAAAGCTTACCGGAAGGGAACAGATGTGCGCACTCCTCGTGCTTAAGGTCCAGGTACACAACACACTGCTGTCTTGGTTGCTCAAACTCTACAATCTTGATCGGGCGGTACTTGTAAGCCCGTTCCACAAAGTGACGAAAACTGACATTGGATGCAAGAGCACGCTGTCGGTGCGATGTCTCAGCCTTGAAAAACAGAGCCTCAAGCACAACTCTGGTTATAATTTCTGTATCGAAGTCATTGCAGGTTAAAACTTTTTTCAGTTTCCTGCAAGTCATATATGGAAAACGGATTAGGCGGATGACCCGCGTAGTGAGAACTTCACAGCGTTCTTCCAGTTTTGGGTAATGAGTCCGGGCCCACTTCAGCAAAAAGTCATAAACAGCATCCTCTGAAGCTACCCGGAGATCATTACTGGAAAAAACTGCCTCTATACCAGCAAGAGGCAACTTGAGTACCTCATCCTGGAACCTGAGGAAAAAATGAGCAAATTAGTTGATACAACATCTGCATGTTTTGAAGGGAAAAAATTAATTGCTGCATTCGCATAACGCATTCATGTATACCGGGAAAAAAGTGACATTGTTGCTACAGAAAAGAAACTACCAATCATTTAATATAGTAGATAATGATAGCACTCACTTGGTTACATCCCTGTAGCTTGCAGCAAGAAATTGTTTTGCTACATCTGTCAGTGGCTGAACATTATCTGACATTAAAACAGTAGAAGGAAGATCCAAATACAGCAAGGCAGATTCACAGGTCATAGGTAGGTTTCGTAACAATCGACTACAATATCTCATGCATGATGCAACCTCGAATTTGTCAGCAGCCATCAACACATCTAGCACGGCAGTAGGTGTGGTAGTTGACAGTGTGTTGCTATACATAAAATTAAGAAGATCCATGAGAGCTGCTTCTTCTGCTCAGAGGGAAGAAAAAGGTACAATGTCATATTTACGGCTAACCTTGTCAATAAGTACTAACTCAATAAATAATATAATGACCTTTAGATCATCAGCAAATGCATAAGTGAGTCCACAGAAATATTACCAGCTCTTGCATGGAAACTGTCAAAATTCATTGGGTTCATAGCAAGAGGGCACACAAGAAGAAAGGTATATGATAATAGGAAAAATACTCAATACTCTAATCATTTACCAGAGGCACGTATCTGGCGTGTTGCATGTCGCTGCTCCGACCCCCTCATTCCATTTGAAAACAACTGTAAAAAAAGAGGCATAAACTAGTATGTTAATCATGAGTATGACAATCAATAACAAGTCAAAAACCAAACCAACCAGGATCCCCTTACCTTGTAAAAGAAGGGGCTTTTTGCTGCCAAAATTGGAGAACTAATATGAATGGTATTGACTCTTAGAACCGTTGAACAATCGATATTAGAAGATGAATCATTCCCTACAAAAGACCAATTGTGTGTCAAGTTTCATTCCTTGCAATACAAAATTAACTTTCTTGAGTAACAGAATCTATGATTTTACTTCTACTCATTTGCTCATTTCCAGTCAAATTCAACTTCAAATCATACTCTTTTGTTCTTTTAGCACATTATGAAGAAGCAAAGCATAAACAACGAAAGGAAAACAGTACAAGAAACAAAACCACAATACATGAAGATTAACTAAAAACAAGGAAAGCATTCCATTTGATGAAATTTACTAGTTACCAATTGGATTGCAATTCGATCCAACATCAGAAGGCGACTCTTCAATCATTGCCGCGGCATCTTCATCTCGATTTTCATATGTCACGCCATCCACAGTTTCCGGCAAGTTACAATTCAATATTTGCTCCTCAGGCTCAGGTTGCACAACAACATCTGCAAGACCAGAACACAAAAAAAAAATCGTCAAAACCTAAAACAAACGCAAGCACTATGGTGCACAAATAATGTTGACAGTAGAAATAACAAACCAATTTCTTTCTTGAAATCCTCCCTCCTCCTCTTTCTATTGCGTGCCCAATCAGCGATGGAAGAGCAACATTCACCGTCGGATTTCGCCTCCGGCAAATCCAGAACGACCTCGATCCTCAAGACCCGATCGGAAAAATTACTGTCGTTAAAAGCAAAGCCGAAGTCCAGTTCGGAGGCATCAGAACCGGAAGGTTCGCCGGGAAAGAAGTCCGAGAACATAATCGTTTGCGGATAAAATAAGTATCAGCGTTCAACACTCTCATATGCCCAAACCTTCAAACCCTAAATTACTAACAGATAATAAAATAATATATATATGTAACGTATAATAAGCAAAGATTCAAACTTTGAACAAATTGGGAGTTAGTTGAAGAAGGAATTTAAAAATTGATTAGTTTATTTGTTCAGCAAAAAAAAAATGTGAATAGTTTAAGAATCTGAAACACTGAAACGTTCGCTGGTTAGTTTCCGAGTTTAGATGTCTTTTTTTATATAATTATTTTAGTTTTAAAAATCTTTTGAAGAAGAAAGTAGCTTTTATAATTCACAATGTTATTTTTTTAATCGAAATTCGTTAGTTTTGTTTAATGATGTTATATTCAAATTTATAATAAAAATTTATAATTAGTAAATAAAAAATTAATATGAATATATTATATTTATTAAAATAAAAAACTAAAGTCTTGAGATTATGATATGATCATATAAAAAGTAAAAATAATTTAAATAGTCAAAATAAAAGATAGATTATAAACATCACCAAAGTCTATGATAAAAAAATAAAATTATCAACAAACAACATAAAAATACATATTATAATAAAATGTTAATAATACGATCACTATTAATAATGATCAGAAAACAGTAATTACGAGTGCGTATCAAACGAAGAAGGTGATAACTCGAAAGGTTTAATCTAAGTGTATATATGTCATGAAAGAAAGATGATGTAGATCCTTTTAATTGGGTACGGGGCATGAATGATGCGCGAGAAAGATTCATTAAATAATTTTTTTATTTTTTAAATATAATTAATTGTATATTAAGTTTTAAAAATTTTAATATTAATTTAAAAATTAATAGTGTATAACGTTGTGTATCGTCTATTTTAAAATTTTATTAACAATAAACACAATTAATATATACTAATAGTTTGAAGATAAAACTAAAATGTTCAATGATTTGAGGATCAATTTAAAATGAGAATCATAATCTGAGATGAAATTGAAATGTAAAAAAATTTAGAATTAAAACTAGAGCCATGATTTAAGATAAAATTAAAATTTAAAAAAATATGATCAATCTAAAATGAGTATCATAATTTAGGGACATGCAATGAAATTAACTCCCTTTTTTTTCTTTCACCAATTACGAAATTTGTTAAATTCTTATTTTCCGACAACACGCAGACACAAATATATTCCCTTCTGACTCACCCTTCACTCGTCTCAACTCACTTTTTTTGTAAGTTGTAACAATGGGTAATAACAACAGTCTTCCCACCGCCAATAATCGGTCAGAACCAGGCTCTAGCTCCGGCAGTAGCCACCGTAACGGCGCCAATGTCAAACCCGCCGGTTCTTCATCGTCAAGACACCCAAAACCATCAACCCACCACCTCCACCACCCTTGCTCCGCCGCCTCCAAAAGCAGCCTCGCCACCCCCAACATTCCACCCATAGGCCGTGTGCTCGGCCGTCCGATGGAGGACATCCGGTCCACTTACGTCTTCGGCCCAGAGCTCGGCCGCGGGCAGTTCGGCGTTACCTACTTGGTCAGTCACAAAGAAACTCAGCAGCAGTTCGCTTGTAAATCAATCTCCACGCGTAAGCTTATCAGCCGCGATGTTATCGAAGACGTCCGCCATGAAATCCAGATCATGCATCATCTCACCGGCCACAGGTTTCCCCTTCAAAACAAACCTTTTTTTTTTCTAAATTCTGTCTCTTTTTTGTAATTTTTAGGTTTTAAGTAAATGGGGTTGATAGGAATATTGTTGAGCTGAAGGGAACTTATGAGGATCGGAACTCGGTGAATCTGGTCATGGAACTGTGTGCCGGAGGCGAATTGTTCGATCGAATTATAGAAAAAGGTCATTATTCAGAAATGGAGGCTGCTAATTTGTTTAGGCAAATCGTGATGGTGGTGCATAATTGTCATTCCATGGGGGTGATCCATAGGGACTTGAAGCCTGAGAATTTCTTGTTCTTGAATAAGGACGACGATTCTCCATTGAAGGCTACGGATTTCGGACTCTCTGTGTTTTTTAAGCCAGGTGAGCATTTGCGGTTTACTTAGCTCGAACTCGTCTATGTTACTCGATCTAGAACGTGAATGTATGCTGAACTTTCTCTACTAATGCAGGAGATGTTTTCAAGAGTCTTGTTGGAAGTGCTTATTACGTAGCTCCAGAAGTATTGCGCCGACAATATGGACCTGAAGCCGATATTTGGAGTGCCGGGGTTATTCTTTACATTCTCCTCAGTGGGACTCCACCATTCAATGGAGGTAGTACTATTGTTTCTTATGAAGATGAGCAATTCTCGTATTCGTATAAAATGAACATTGCTATGTTGTGGACCGGTGAGAGGCTCTCTTGTTTCTGCTTTTGTTTTTTATGCAGAATCTGAACAGAGTATCTTTGATTCTATTCTTCGGGGACACATCGATTTCTTATCAGATCCATGGCCATCGATTTCCGACAGTGCCAAAGATCTTGTGAGGAAGATGCTGCGAGAAGATCCTAAGGAACGGCTTTCGGCATTTGAAGTCTTTAGTAAGTTGGCTGTAGAATTCATGTTCCAAATTCTTGTTTGTCTCGCTTCAAGTTTATTGGCAATTCTGTGAAAAAGAAATAAAACCTCACTCCTGCAGATCATCCGTGGATGCGTGAAGATGGTGATGCATCCGATAAGCTTCTTGATGTTGCCATTTTAGCTAGACTGAAGCAATTCAAGGCCATGAACAAATTCAAAAAAGTTGCTCTGAAGGTGAATTGTTTTCCCTCTTATGTATAAGATATCATACCTGGGGATGAGCCATTAAATTATAACACAATGAGATGCTATCCCGCTCTGGTTCACTAACCTGTCCCTGGTGCTCGTAAGTCGTACCCAAGTTTGATTAATCTGGATGAGGTGGTCTAACCGAAAAGTTTTGAAAGCTGAGAATGCAAAGGATTTTCAGGATCCATTTTCAAGAGAACAAGCTAAAGATGTCCTATTACTTTCTGGCTATTAGTTGAAAGTAGCAATGCGGCAACATAATCGTCATCATCCATTTATTTTTTACTTTCTTCCTCTTCTTGCAGGTAATTGCAGAAAATCTATCTGAAGAAGAAATCATAGGTTTGAAGGAAATGTTCAAATCCATGGACACTGATAACAGTAGAATAATCACCTTTGAGGAGTTAAAAGCTGGCCTTCATAAACTTGGTACTAAGCTTTCCGAGTCTGAAGTGTGGCAGCTAATGGAAGCGGTATGTTTCGGTCCTTGTTTATATTATCCTGCCTGATAATCACCGTGCTCCTAGCTGAACCTGGGCATCTTTATTAGCTTTGTTCAAATTCAAGTTCGGGGCTTTTAATCTTGGTTCAAAGAAATAGAAGCCTCTAGGACCAAGGAATGATGTAGAAACCGATAGCTTTTACAAGAAGAATAGTGCAGAGTGAGGCTATCGTGTAACTTGTCATCTCATTATATAATGCTAAATAGATGACAAGACCGCTCTCTCCGACCGACCTGAAATAAACTTGAAAACCAGGTATTGAGTATTGAAAGATGAATATCCCCTCTAAGTGACTGCCTTAAGTACCCCACAATAACAGCTTATATGTATTTTCATTCATCTCTAAGTTATGTATCGGGCTATTGTCGGCACATGTCATTTTTGTTCTGCAACGCACCATCTCAAATTTTTCCATGAATGGAATTTTATTCGGTCACAGCCAAAAACTGAAAAAAAAGGAAGAGGGAAAGTATGTGTATGACTATGAATATTTAGATTCCATGTGTTCCATGGAACATATCAAATGTAATTGCAAATCTTGTTAAGCAAAATTTTCTTGATGTTGCCCAGGCTGATGTTGATGGAAACGGAACAATTGATTACTTCGAGTTTATAACAGCTACCATGCACATGAATCGGATAGAAAGGAAAGAACGCTTATACACTGCCTTCCAACACTTCGACAAGGACAATAGCGGGTAATCAGTCTTACCGTTTCTTTATATTAAAGTCAATAACAGTTTTGTTACACGAATCATATATCCTCGTTGTGGTGTCTGAGCATATTTGTTTCAACTCGGCTTAGGTACATAACAATGGAAGAGCTTAAACAGTCCCTTTGGAAGTATAATATGAAAGATGAAAAAACAATAAGAGAGATCATTGCTGAAGTTGACACGGATAGGGTATGCCTATTCTATCTGTTTTCAGATGTTTACATATATATATGTGTATGTATATTCTTTTTTTTATTATAGGAATAGGGGCCTCGCTAAATGAAATCATTGTAATTGAGCCACCGAATTACATTCCAACTGTTATTTAGTTTCTTTGACCATTCTAATGGGATCTTCATGTCCGATGTACGTGTTGCTTCCTGCAGGATGGAAGAATTAACTACGATGAGTTTGTTGCCATGATGAGAAAAGGCAATCCGGAGTTGGTTGGAAACCGGCGACGCAAGTAATCTGAATTCAACCTGCATATCTTCTGTTTGGCATGTCTCAACTTGTTTGTCAATTTATACAGTTTTGTTATGACCACAGTCTCGCTGTCCACCTCCTGGTCTCGGATTCCCCACCGGGAATCGCAAGCCTGTGCTCGAAAACCATGTTAGTAGGTAGAGTCTATTTCTGCCTTTGCCATAGAAATGAACCAAGATTGCACCAAATTGTGGGAGAGTATTGGCTAATATGTAACTCGGATGTATTGTAGATTAAGAGAGGGAGTGTTGTATATTGTAAATTAAGAGAAAATCAATCTATTTAGTTTTTTAATCTATGATTGCAATATGCATATGGAAGCATGATTTTATGTAAAAAGTGTGCATTTTTTTAAGAAAAAACTTTGATACGCAGGCCGTGTAAACTTTCCTTTTAGTTTTAGGGGTTAGGATTTTAGTTTAAGGTTTAGAGGTTTAGGATGCAGGGTTTAAAATTTAAGGTTAGTGTTTAGAATTTAGGGTTTAGAGTGTGGGTTTAGTTTTTTAGGGTTAGGGTTAAGAATTTAGGATTTGAGTTTTTATAGTATAAATACACATGTTTGTGTAAAATTAATTTTATACAACCTCCTGTGTATCAAATTTTTACCTTTTTTAAAAGATATATTAGACATTTAAGATGTGAAATTACGCAAAATCAAATTATATAATAGAAGATACAAAGCAAATATTTATATTATATAAAAAAATAAAAATCTCAATGATGTGAACGTTTCCTTCCATTTTTGTGTATGGGATTATTATGAAAATTTAAATGATGGATATTTTTTATCTTGTGGTATGTTTTTCTTGTCTTGTGGTATAATTTTCATTTATTTTTATAGTAATTAATTTAAATGATTTACGTCATTAATTAATGTTTAAATCTTTTTTATGACAGTTTTTTTTTTCAGGCTCCGAGTTTTATATTTTTATTGTTTTCTTTATATATGAGAATTTTCGGTAAACCCTGTCGTCGAATTTCCTTCATATTTTGTTATACTTTTTTATTTTAATAATATCTGGTTTTTTATTAAAATCAATGAGTTTTTTAATATTTTTAATTAATTAAAAAAGGCATGGCAAGTAAGGGTGAGTGTCCGATCGAGTCGAGTTAAAAAGTTTCGAGTTATTCAAGCTGACACATCATATTATACAGCTCAAACTTTTTTATTCGACTCGAGTTTATAAAATTTGAGTCGAGTTTTTGAGTTCCTATAGAAATTTAATCATTTTATAGTACAGTTTGATTCCAATTTAAACGACTTTCTCTAATCATATAAGATATGCATATATATTTCATCATATTTTTTTATATGTGGCATATATGTCTTCATATTTTTTATATCAATATATATATATATATATATATCAAGAAAAATTAAGAGACTCGACTCAAACTTAAAAATTAATCTACTAATTATTAAAAATTTGAGTTATTGGAATTTTTATTTTATAACTCAAACTTTATTTGAAATTTTTTCGAGTCAAGTCGAGTTTATGAAATTTTGAATCAAATTAAGACGAGTAAAGTTTTTTTTGCCTCGATTCGAGTCGAAAATTTTAGTTTTTTTGAATCAAACCGAGTTTTGTTCGCCCTTGATGGCAAGTGGCAACTGAATTTTGGACCGAATGCAAATAAATTCCACATGAAAAGGATCCCAAAGTAAATTTATCACTATTTTTTAGAAAGAAGATACGTGGAAATTTCCCGAAATTCTCATCATAGAGAATAATAAATTCCTCGTTTCCAAACCCTCCCTGAAATCCTCTGTACCAGAAAAAACCATTCCACCAAACTCGAATCGTAACGAAAAATCTCAAATTAGGGATTTTGCTTCACAATTCCCAAATTACATGTAAAATTATGCGTTTTTAATGCAAATTATTACAGTTATTGAATTTAGTGCCTCATGTTGAGTTCCTATTGTTCCAACTCTCTCTCTCAGCGCCCAGTTCTTGCTCCTCTCTTCAAATTTCGGGTTCCAAACCGACCCTGTACCTTTTCTTTAGCCCAGAGCTCTCGGATCTTTCAACACTTTCCCAAGCTCACAAATAAGGTTAGTACTAATCCATAATCATTTCTGTGGTTTGCATTCTGTTTTCTGTTTCGTTAATTTGATAATTTCTTTCTTATGTTAAATTTTTGTTTTTGAGAATCTGAAGTTGAAATTTTGAAATGGGTTATGTTTGGTTAACAAGAAAATGGAGGAAATAGTCCGAAGCTACAAAATTGGAATCTAAATGCAGACTTTGTTTAAAAGTTGGGTTTTGACCCTGAAGCTGAATCACAGTTAGTTAGGTTTTGTTTGGTTGGTGAGAAAATGGGGGAAATAAATTATGTATCTCAAAACTTGATTGATGTATAGGCCTTGATATAGAAAATTTGTAGGTTTATTATTTGGTTGAGTTTTAGAGTTCAATTGAGCATCTCGTCCATTGTGGTTATATTATTGAAATCATACCATCTATACTATTAATTCACAGGTGTTTTTGTTTTTTTTTGTTTTTTTAATTTGCAGAAATGGAAATTTTTCATGCTTTAGGCATGAGGGGTTCTCCCCTGAAAACCCAAAATCTGAATATATTGAGCATTTTCTGTCCGAAGAATTAGTACAACCTGAATTCAAGAAGCCTAGTGCTGGCAAAAGAGATTGGAAATCAACTCTCCAGGAGGTAATATTTTCCTTTAATTGGTTCAGGTTAATGAACCTCTGATGTTCATTTATTTACATGTGCAATGTATGTTAGGATTAGTCTATTACAAATTTTCAGTTTAATCTGTATTTGCCTGTTTTCTTGTTAGTTTTAAGGGATAAGATTTGATTGAGTCTATTACAATCAGTCTCTTCATTGGATCTGATAATCGATTTGTTAACAGCAGGTGGAAAGTTTGGTCATTTGGAGGTTGGTTTTAGTTTATTTTTATGGCCATGGGAGAAAATTTGACGTTGTTAGTTTTATGGACAATCAATCATTAACGATTAATTATAATGCCAGGTATTGAACTCTTGTTGGCCATTCATTGAGTCTATTTCAACATTTTTTCAAATCCATTCTTTTGAACAGGCTGCAGATGCAGAAAATCGGGGCTGTGGGTAGCAGGTGGACGGTGTAGGTTTAGGACTGCAGAGACCATTCTGCAGTTTTTGTTTTGGTTTTTTCTTAAATTGGCATTTTGCTTTACAGGATATTAATGTTGATAAGAGTTTGTTTTATATTTGATTAGAGGAAAAATCATCCCATCTAATGCTAGATGTTCAAAATGATTATTTTGAGTGTTAGAAACTATAAAGATTGAATTGAATCTTATATGACAATCATTTGTATTGGGCCAATATCATTCAAGGATGAAACTTACAAACGAGTCAATCAGTTGCATAGTAATATTTTCTTTGCTCGCATAGGTTATGCTTCTCTGGGTAGCTGCATTCTGGTTCATCGGGTCTTGGATGATTCCTTTTGCTGCTCACGTGTCAGGATTCAGCAAGGAATCCTTAACATTCAGAGGACAAGCCTTGTTCAGCCTTGTGACTGATGTAACTGAAGGCCTTGCCGGGATTGCGATACTCCACCGTTGTCTGTCTCAGTTTCATCCCCTTCCATCAGATTGGTTTAAATTTAGCATGAGAGGGAAGTGGCTTTTTGATGTTATGGTAGGATGCCTCATGTTTCCTGTTGTCAACCGATTATCACAGTTCAACCTCAGCTTATTGCCCATTATGCCTTCTACACCCGTAACCCTTTCAAGTGTTGAGCAGACAATTTTAGCAAGGGATCCCATTGCAATGGCACTATATGCAATAGTAGTTTCGGTTTGTGCCCCTGTATGGGAGGAAATAGTTTTCCGTGGTTTCCTTCTCCCATCATTGACGAAATACATGCCCGTTTGGTGCGCCATACTTGTGAGTTCAGTTGCCTTTGCTCTGGCACATTTTAATGTACAAAGAATGTTGCCACTTATTTTCCTAGGAATGGTGATGGGTGTCATTTTGCACGGTCGAGGAATCTATTGCCATCAATGCTTCTGCACAGCCTCTGGAATGGCTTTGTGTTCTTGGATTTAATGAGATAACACTGCTGTTTTCTCATATCAGCTCCATTATAGATCGATCGTATGGAACCGGAAAATACTTGTTGATAAATTTTCATTGTATCTTCTTGGCAAACAAATTGAATGTATCTGAAAACAAATTGATTAAATTAGAAAACTTGCATATGTAGCATGTCCGAGGAAATTATTCAGTAATCCAGCATAGCTTAAGAGAAATTGCCTTCATTGATTCTGTTTTCTCACATTTTGGCCAAATGCAAATCTTGCTCTTTTTGAAATTATATATTACATTTTGGCCAAATGCGATCTTCCATATTCGAATTGTAGAACTGCATGTTTTAATTTATCAATATTCATCAGCATTGTGACTATTAAAATAAAGTACAAGTGAAGGGTTATAGCTCATACTGGTTAAAGCTAAACACCATCTTCATAAAACACAGCTAGTACTATGTGTATATCAGAGCCTAGCAACAGCAACGTCTTGGCCGGAAAATTCAATCCTTCTTCTTTTCTTTCGGTGCTCCCCTCGGAATCTTACTTAGAACTTTTGCATCCAAGACTGCATAATGCTTCTTAATCTCATGCATTGCTTTCTCGGCAAACAGATCGGCCGTGTCCTCGTATTTCTCATAAAGCACAGGTACAGTGTGAAGTAGCACGAGGACTGTTTTGCAAAAACATTGAAGTAAATCAGAAAATCATAATGTTTATAAGGTAAAGGAGGGGAGCACGAAGGGGCAAAGCGCTTCAAGGCAACAACAGTACCTATGTAGAAAAGTGTCATGAAGTTGCGCCGGTTTCCAACAATAGACGACCCACAAGCCAGCAATCACCTGAAAAATCACAGTAGCATTCCAATACGATTGTCGAAAACAGAACAGGAGAGCAAACATGTATGTAATCGTTCAATGAAGAATTAAATTATACTCATTCCGAAATTTACTCGGTAAAGGTAAACGAGTATGGTAAACGAGTAAACATCATACGGAGAGGAACTTTTTAAGATCTCTTCCTAATGCTATATCCCACAGGACAACAAAAGCCCGGTTGATCCCGAACCTAAGTGCTCCGGCGAACGCAAAAACAGGGTCCTTAGGTATTTGAACATGGTGCATGCGTGGTGGAGACCTACTCAAAACGATTTACATTAACAAAAACAAAAGGAAACCTGAATCCAAATATAACCACAAAAGTTGACAACAAAAGCAACAGCCTACTTGTGGATGAAGGTATATAAGCACTCGACCACAAGAAAAGTGATGCAAGAGCAAGTATTGACAAGTGACACTAGAGTGAGAAGGTGGTATTCGAGCAATTCAAACAACGCCCAAATCACGGTTGCAACAGCAAGAGCTCCGGCCGAAACCTTTCTGTTCCTCCAAAGTTAAACGTCGGCGGCTATAACACATACAATTTCATTACATAAGTATGCATCAGGCAATAGAAAACCGAGGCAAGAGACATTAATTACGGATGAAAATCACTTAAAAGTATGAAAATAGACTGGCCATGTTTGATAATTAGCAGATAGCTAATAGCGGATTACATTAACTAATAACGAATGTTTCATGGCCATGGATCTTCTCCATCAATGTTTCCCCGTGCTTCTCTTTGTGCTCTCCATTTTCTTTGACTCCTAAAACTTAAAACCTTTACTTCTTGTTTCGATTCCGACGACAATATTTCATGGCCATGGATCTTTTCAGCTATCTTCTCCATCATCGTTTCCTCGTGCTCCACCATTGTTTAAAACACTAAAACCCTGACTACTTGTTTTGAAGAAACGATTTGAAGTTGAGAAGAATGAAAAAAAAGGATCGCTGAATAGATTTAATTTGAAGTTGAAAAAGCAAAAAATAAAAAGGAAAGTTCTTAGCTTTCACTGCTTAGTGCTAACTAAGCTCAGCTCCTTTTATGCGGCAAAATAGATTTAGTTTGGACCGTTTAATAGCAATGTTTTTAATCTCGACCGTTGAATCTGTGTACTAAAAAGCGGGAACCCAAAAAGAGGTCAATTACAAATTCCATTATTCACTATTTTCACTTTTATTTTGATTAAAATATTAAATTTTATAATTGTAACTATTTTGGCTACTCCTCGTTAAATAGTTAACGTGTTAGGACGTGACATAAATTTTAATTTTTTGTATTTAGGATTATCTACTCTAATAATATAGTATAATTTATTTTTAATTTCTCATCTTTTACACACTCAATAACAGAAATTTTTTAAAATTTTTTGACACAATAACAACTTAGTCTTTTTATTTGTAGGTTTTGATTCGTTTTGTTTAATTTGATCAATTGATTTGTCTCGGTGGTGGTCGGTTCTCCTCTTATTCTGTTAAGGTTGTTTGAGTGTTTGGATCGTCAGTTTTTGGTTCTTTCTTAGCTTTCCACCGATTACCTCTCTCCAGATCTCTATAGTGATATGCGATGGTGTCTTACCGCATTTTTCTTGAAGTGATTGGCGAGTGTCGAATCCGTCAAAAATAAATGCCTATTTGTTCCAGAGATTTTGTAGTACCGGCAAGTAGAATCGAGTCCACAAAAAGCGATAAGAGATTAAGTTTATAAAGTACAATAAAAGTAAAAAGAAATTTTTAGATTTGTAATCAATTGAGAAACTAAAGAAAGCAAGTAAATAAAATAAATTTCAATAATGGTGAGGATTCTAGTCAAGATAGGTATTGGAATAGTATTTCAAGATTTCAAGTCATCGATCCTCACAAAAAATTAAATAGCATTATAGATTTAAGAGACCCAAGCACATATACTGTCAAAACGCCAGTCGTTTTATTAAAAATATGAAATTATACCTTCGAACCTACTAGCCGAATTCTTACCACTTTATCATGAAAGCTATGATTGGTTGTGCACATAAATTAATAAACCGATGAAAGCATACAAGCTTAAAAATCAAATATGCTATGAATAATTTCAGAAGATATAAAAATACTTAAAATAAATGAGAATTATGAATAATAAGGAGATCTCTCCTTGATCTTAATTCAACAAGAAAAAGACGGGTTTAGCTATTTATGGAGTAGACAGTGACTACAAGAAAATTTAAAATTTGATATGTCGTGCTTTTTTTTTTCTTTATAACCCTATTTAAAGGGCAAGTCTTTTATATCAATAAAGGGAAGGAATTATATTAAAGTGCAAAAACTCTAATCTTACAATAAGTGCAATAAAGTAGAAGTCTATTTGGAGTAAGATTTCTTCTTCTTTAAGAATTTTCGACCGTGTCTACGCTTTATTTACCGAATACTACTGTCTTGGTATGTCGATAATTTAAATTAAAAAAACTTTTATCTTGGTGCTTTTCTTAGGTTTTATTCTCTTCCTTTTAAAATTTGTTTTTTTATTGGTATGTCGATAATTTAAATTAAAAAAAACTTTTATCTCTCCCATCATTTGATCTTAATTTTGTTTATGTACACACTATTATAACAAGGGACAATTGCCCCCCAATCCCCCAAAATTATTTTTTATCTTTATTCTTATTTATATATATATATATAAAAGTTAAAAATTAAATTATTCATAAACTTGTCTACAATTTTAAATATTTGTACTTTGTCACCCCAACCCTAAATATTGTCTAACTACGAAATCTGCATGCTTGATATAGGTTCTTTTCAATCTTTATTATCTTTTTTACTATTTATGTTCAGGGTTTAAGTTATTTTTTTCTAACAATATCATATCCTAATTCAAACTAGAAAATATGCATGCTTGACATAAATTTTAATGTTTTTTGTTGTTTATGTTCAATATCCAAAATTATTCTATTCAATAATATCGTATCTAAAATTTAAATTCAAATTTTCTCTTTGATAGTTTTTTTAGGAAAATTACCTCAGTGACCACCAAACTATTGCCTGCGACCTGTTTTGACCACCCAATTAAAAAAAAATTCAAAATTTGACTATCCAACTATTTAAATAGACATATTTTGACCACCGGCCGTTAAAAGCTAACGGAAAGGTAATGTGGCCGTTAAAGTAAAACTTGTATAATTACACATTCGGTCCTTGTTAGTTACATATTATATCAATTTAGTCCTACTTTTAATTTAAATAAATAAAATTAATCAACAAATCTGGTGATGACACGTGTCGTCACCCGATTGGATGATTTTAATCTAATTATTATTTTATTTTTTAATATTTGTCCTCACTTGATGGAAGGAAAATTCAAGAATAAAAAAAATGCTTGGCATAGGGTTTGAACCCGCAACATCATAGGTGAAATTCCATGACTATACCATTGCACCAATCTAGTCTTAATAAAATAAATTGCACCAGTTTTTATATATCTTATAATGCAGTAAATGCTAGAGAATAAAGAATTAAAAATAGTTGCAAGGGGACTTGAACTTAAATCATTTAGGATGTGTAAAATCATACAAACCACTTAACCAATTCAAATAATTAATCTAAATGTAAATATATTTTAAATATATTTAACGTATAGTTAAACAATATTTAAAATGAAATTAGATATACAATTTTTTTATTTTTAAACTAAATTGAATATTTTTCTTTTTTACATTTATTTTAATAATTTCATATATATAATTTCATTTTAAAATAAATGAAACTATATTTTCAAACTAAATTGAATATTTTTCTTTTTCACATTTATTTTAATAGTTTCATATATATATTTTCATTTATTTTTAAACTATATATATGAAATTATTAAAATAATTGTGAAAAAGAAAAATATTTAATTTAGTTTAAAAATATAAAAATTATATATCTAATTTCACTCATGAGGTTGTGGGTTCAAACCCCATGCCAAGCACTTCCTTTTGGAGGAAAATAAATATATTAAATATTAAAAAATAAAATAATAATTAGATTAAAATCATCATTAGATTGGTTGATTAATTTTATTTATTTAAATTAAAATTAGGACTAAATTGATATAATAAGTAACTAACAAAGACCAAATGTGTAATTATACAAATTTTACTTTAACGGCCACGTCACCTTTCTGTTAGCTTTTAACGGCCGCTAGTCAAAATAGGTCTATTTAAATAGTTGAATGGTCAAATTTTAAATTTTTTTAGTTAGGTAATCAAAACAAGTCGTGAGCAATAGTTGGGTGGTCACTACGGAATTTTCTTTTTTTTGTATTATATATGGAATAAAATCTCTGAAAGGGACCCACCAGAGCTGATACGATTGTGATCGAGAGAGATGATCATTGTTTAAACAAATCCTGGAACCACAAACCCAAATCCAAACCGTGTAAAGATTCCCCGTTGTATTTGAACAATACAAAGTTTTGCCACGTAAAAAGTCTGATTCTGGGGATCCTGATTCACTCACATTGGAAGATTGTTTTGTTGTTTCCGATGAAATCATTTCATAAAACAACACGGCTTAAAAAGTTTGGTAAGGGATTTAAATTATAATTGCAATTATATTTTTAGTCGTGTTATATTAAATATAATTCTAAACACAATAAATATTATTAAGGTCAATACTAGTATTACAGTCGTAAATTTTCGAAGTACAAATATTATTGTAGACACAACAATTACGGGTATGAAAATTTTAAATAGTGCCAAATTATATAACGACCATTATTATGATTATGAACAATGGCGGATCCGGAAATATTTTTGAGGTTGGTCACATACATATATTAACATTATATTCGAATTCTATTCATTTATTATTTAGTGTATTCGGGCTCGATTCTTTTAGTTTTTGCGAACATTTTTATTTTGCGTTTGCAAAAATATTCGTTTAGCGTTTGCGAACATAAACAATTAGATGTAAATAAGTTAACAATGCTTATTTGAAACTCATCAAATAAGTTATCAATGTGCACATTAGTGAATAAGAAAACAACAGTGTAAATAACTTGTCCATGCTGATTATATGATGGATTCGCCATTGTAGTTAAAACAATGTATTATATTACAATTAACAAAGACAAATTTATATAACATCTTCACGTGGACAATTTATGTAAACATTTGGTTTCCCCATGTTATGGGGATTGAGTACAATTCTACGTAACAAAAGGGGAGGAAAGCATACAATTCATGCTAGCCATAAAACCACATTAGTGAATCAGAAATCTTCAAATTACGATTATAAAGCAATGTGATATATATAATATCTACAAGGCTACAATAAATTCGAAAATAACTCAATTTGTGCCTACTATTAATTTATATATTCAATCAATAAAAAGAATGAACAAAAAATGAATGTCTTTGTTAAATTAATTCAACGAAATTAGTATAAAAATTCATTAATTCATAAAGTCATATTTTTACTTCTACTCTCAATTAATTTAATCTCTAACTCAAAATCTAAAGTTAGAAAAATAAAAACGTAAATATAAATTAACTAAATCTTTATTTATTTATCTATATTTGTATTGTTATAGGCGTAAGATAGAGATAAAAACGATCGTGAACTCTTAAGATCTAGTAAAACAAAAATTAAATAATACCAATTGAAATATACTTCTATATATTGAATAAATAAAGATTAAAATAAATAGATACCTAGACTTGAGAGATACGAGACTCTTGAGCTTTGAAAAATGAGAATTTTATGTTTGAGGAAGAAAAAGCATAAAAAATAGGAGCAGAACTCGAATAATTTTTATTTTTTATATCTTCCCTTTCTCTTGTAATTGGTTATTGCTTTTTGAACTTTTATGTAAGGCTGTAATGAATTGAGCTCAAATGAATTGTTTGTGGACTCTTAAGAAAGAATAAGTTATTAATTATAGACATCTTTTATCAATATATTATTATAATTTATCTATGAATGAGGACAAATAAAAGTTCAGAGTCGGTACAAAAAAAATTTCAGGGTGGAAACAAATAAATTTTCAGGGTGGGCACCATTGATAAAATAAATAACTAATAGAAGAAAAATCGAATTTCAGAGTAGGCACGTGCCCACCCTAAACATAGTGTGGATTCGCCACTGATTACGAAGTGTTATTTAAATCTCTGATTCTGATATTAAGAAAGACCAAATTAGTGATTAATCTTTTCGCGTTTTGTTACCTTATATAGAAAACATACATAGGGCCACAAATTTTAAAACTGTTTCATTTTCAGAGCGAAAATCAAACTATCAATTACGCTAAGTAAAGAAAATTTGTACATTTCATTTAAATTCCGTGATTTCACTACAAATAACACTAAAGAACCTTAGTTTTGAAATCCCTCTCTGTCTATAGAAAAGACCAAGTGACCGAATACCCTTTGACCATGGCCATGAAAGAACAACGACTGATTTGCTGGAAAAGCAATATGCCAATGGGGACACAACTCACCAGACACCAGTCTCACCGTTTACTAATTTGTTTTTATTTATTTGGACGTCAAATAACTAGTTGTTAGTATTCTGTTAGTTAAAAAAAATTGAGATAATTCGAGTTTACGAGTTCTATTTTATAACTTAAATTATATTTGGTTTTTTTTTTCTGGGTAGGGTTGTTAGAATTTAATTATAAATATTTATAATGTTTGTGGTACTTATTAGTTTTAGTTTAAATGACGCTCTACAATCATATGTTACAATGTACATATATATTTTTTTTATATTTTTTTCATATGCGTTATACATAAATTATGCAGAGTTAAGAGACTTAAAAAAACTTAAAAATAAAATTTATAGTTATTTCAATCCCCTTTCATACCTCAGACATTCGAAATATTTTTATGTCGAGTCGAAAAAATCAATTTTTTTAAGTCTAAATTCTGTTGATCTCTATCAACGACGTGTAGAGATACCACACAGCCAATGGTATCCAACCAAAACCTATGAATCCGGGAATGTTACAATTTCCAAAACTAAAAACAGTGAAAATTTCACACCACTTGAGATTAAAATAAACAAAACCCATCATTTTTTAATAATTTTTCCGTCAAAATTCCCTCTAGAAAACGAGTTAGGTAATAAGCTTGTCTGTTGCACAATTTGCAGAAAACAAAACATAAAATATGTTGTAGCTTAACTAACTTCAATATCGTAGACTGAACCCTATAAATATATTTTCCTATGAGCTTGTCGAGCTTCACAAACGGTTGTTCAACCAACTTAAACAAACACAAAGAAGAAGAATAACACATGTTAAGAATGTTTCTTTTCTTGAAATCCTTGTCGCGATCAGTCCGAGAAGATGAACATCGTCGAGAACGGTCCGACTTATCGGAAACCCGAGGCGATCCATGCACATCACTGACAGTGTGGAGAAAGTCACTTGTGATTAGCTGCAATGGTTTCACTGTGATCGATTCTTATGGAGATGTGGTGTATCGAGTCGACAATTACACCGGTCGCCCCAAGGAACTCGTTCTCATGGACGGTTCGGGAAAATCGATCTTGGCAATGCGACGTAACAAGGTATTTATATAACTCAATTATGTTTTTCCGACTCTTCATTTTTTATCGAAATACGTTCGAGGATTAATTCGGCATTGTTTCATGGACAGAACCTTAGACTGTTGGATACATGGCTTGTCTATGGAGGGGAAGTAGGAGATCATTGTACATCAACAAAGGAGCCAATTTTCTATGTGAAGAAGTGCATTAACATCTTGCATGGAAACCCTAATGTGCTTGCGTACGTATATCGGTGTCGGTCGTCGGAAAAAGGGTATGCGTATATGATCGAAGGGTCGTATTCGCATCGAACATGTAAAGTGGTCGACGAAACAAAGAGGGTGGTGGCTGAGATCAAGAGAAAAGATGAAATAATCGGAGGCGTTTCATTTGGTGTAGAGGTTTTTATGTTAATTGTAGAGGCAGGATTTGATCCTGGATTTGCAATGGCTCTGGTTCTTTTGCTGGATCAGATGTTTTCCTAGGGTTTCAATTTCATTTTGTTTTTATCAGAATTAATAAAATCATACAATTTTCAAGCCAAACCTGCCATTTTGATCTTTAGCTACTATGAACCATTCGGATTCTTTTATTTATTTAATTTTGTTTCAATTATGCCTTCAATTCATGTTTGGACATTTGATCTCATATTTAGATTAATCTAATTAAACATATACCTATAATTTTTTATTTGAAAACTTATTCGATTTAAATTTTCAAAATCGAAAATCAAACTTAATTAACTATCGAACCCAAATAACCTAACCGAATAAACCAAAATAATTTCTTTGATTAATCAACTAACTATTCATGGTTAATCAAAATACTTTAAGATTAAAACAAATTATCTTTAGACATTATCATCTAAACATAACTTACATGTTAACCGTTGTATTTTGATTAACCATAAACAAACGTAGCTACTATGTGCTCACTTCCATGATTACTAGACTTTTGTTCTGTTTAATATTGAATATATAACATCTTAATATTAAAAAAATCTGATATAAAAAAATAAAACCCAGTTGACAACAATATTCAAATTGAACTAAAATTAATTTTTCCATGACAAGTGGTATCCACCGAAACAAACTCAATAACTAATCATCGTATTCTATTAGCTCATATTAAGATAGACGTTAGTCATAAATTTTAAAAACTGTTCCATGTCCAAGACGAGAATCGAACACCTCGAACACTGATTGAGATTGAAAAGACCCTTAAATCTCACTAAACCCCATGTTTAAATAACAATGGTTAACACTACAAACTCAATCTAAGAAAATAAAGCTGTGAAAAACTGAAATTTCTATTGCCTCATCAATTGCTCTACAAAACACAAGGCAAAGAATTCACCTGCAGTATTCTACAACTATCCCTTGATATTACCGTTGTAACAATAGCTCAAAGCCTACAACAAGATATATACATATAATCACCAGGAACACCGATTTCACCACCTACAGAGGTTGATAAAATTGTAGTATTTGTTGAATGCAAACTTCTACATCAAAAAACAAAGATACATGGTCAGTCAAGCCTACCTCTCCCCCTTTTCCAGTCTACGGGCATTAGCTTCCGTAACTTATGTCGACTGTTGCAAGGCTTATCCAAAACCGTTGCCGGAAGATTTGTACATGGCGGCTTTATTACATTGGCAGTGGAATGTCTTATTTCACTTACTGATTTGCCAGGCGATGATCTACTTGATTTGGGAGTAGACCACGCCATCGGTCCTTTTCTAACACCGTTTTTGTGATTGAGGTCCTTCTTCTCAACAACAGAGAGCTTGGGCCTTTTCGAGAGAATTATCAGCTCCATGTCACATCTCAACAGTTTGTCAGATCCCAACAACGAAGAAGTAGTCGCATGTATTTCATCCGATTTCTCGATTGGTTTTGTCTTGCGAGCTTTCATGGCCTTTGGTGAAGGCTTTTTTGGCCACCTTATAATCCCGTCTGGGTTTTGCTTCAGGGGTTTAGTCGCAATATCACACAGTGTTTGAGCTGCAGCCAATATTCTTGGACAATGCCCAACTATCACCAAAAATAAAACAATAAATGACGGACAGAGAACCAAGATGACAATAAATTTGTCTATGTTCAAACAACAGAATGACAACAAACAAATCTCATGCCACATGCCCTATATGTCAACTTAAAGTTTTTTAGTCCTAAGATTTCTACAGAAAATATCAGAGCATATCTCTAGGCAGGGAAAGATCAGGAAGCTACCCTTCACAAATTGTTACCTTGTGGAAAATTAAAGGCCTTGGAATAAGTTTCAAGAGGTGCTCCGCGCTGTTCACATAACCGGAGACCAGATGCCGATGCTATTTCACCTTCCGAATTACCAAACTTTGGAAAGGAAGGAATCAAGCTTGGATCATAGGCAAGTGACTCCAAGTTGGTAAAACAACCAGTTGTAGTCTCTGGTGAACTGGAAGTGTTTGGTATTTTTACCCAGCGCCCTTGGCACATGCTCTTATTTGATAAGAGCTTAACCACATCAGGATTGGTTCTACACCCATTAATAGTATGTGACCAAGGAAATGGTGGCAAGCTAGCTCGACGGAGTATTTGCTTGCCTGAACGAGTATCAGAATTGTTCCTTGTGGATGATGAAGGCTTGGTTGCATCAAGAAGTAAAGAATCCAGATCTTTTGGTGGAGGTAATGCCAAGCGCTCCAGAATATCTTTGGGCTGGCTCAATGAAAAATCTGGAGGACTGGCAGGCATTTCAGGCTTACTAGATGAATCCTGGGACTGGAACACGATTAAAGTACAAAGTTAATGACTTGCCAGCATCCATAAAGACAGAAGAAAAACTTCCCAGATGGACCTAAAACTTCAAGGCACGATAACAAAATAAATGAATTTCTGAGCATGCTATGGTTATAGTCAAATGACCTTGGCACCATGAAAAATTGCAAAAAGAAAAGAGATAAACAGAGACTAAAGGCTCCTGTAAATAGGGGGAGAGTGTTTTATTAATTATCAACAGATATCAATATTATTACTTAATTTATGGTTGATTTCAGGATCAAATATATTATATTTTTGCTCAAAAACTCACCTTGTTGCATGGTGTTGGGTCTACAGAACAAGTGTCTTCTTTATCACCATTAACACTACTTGCCGAAATAGAAACAGAGTTCAGTGAACACAAGGGCATTTTCTTGTGGGAAGAACTGTCTACATCTGCAACATCGTGAGACTGGACCCTTTGTACTGGAAGAACGGAGAACACCTTTTTAACAGAATGTAGAAAATTTTCAGTTGAGTTAGTTGCTTTTCTACCCTTCTCGATGCCTAAAATGGGATGCTCATATATGCCATCAAGGAGTTCATTTAATGATAAATCCTCTACAAGCTCGGTGACATCATTTATATCATCAGACTTCAGTCCATATAATCCTGAAATTGATGCCCAAAAATGAATGATGCAAAAAAACAGAAACATACAGTCAATAGCTAATTTTAAACTAAATGCATAGATAATATCACACAGCCAATCACCAGCAAATTGGTTAGGCTTGTATCAAACCCAGCATAAAAAAACTTACATGTTAACAAAACCAGTATTTGGTAACAATGACATACCAAGGAAGTTGTTCCCTCCAGAGGCCATAGTAAAGCTTGCAAAACCAGCCTTCTCGGAGAAAGAATCAAATTTCGGCTTCATAGGAACTTTGAAATTTTTCCTGTCACCTCTCTTGCCACTAAAGATGTTCTTTTGTCTCGACATTTGTGTTTTACCTGGAATGTATTTTACAAAAAGAGAAAACAAACAGTCAGCATAATCTCCAACATTTGACCGAGAATTCCAAACTATAAAAAGGAGCAACATACTCAAACTAAAATGCGACAAAACAAGAGCATAAAAAGAACCAGATGAGCTCTGCCAGCTTGACCATTTAGAGACATTAGGGGGCAAAGACCTTGATGATCAGACAATTAACTAGACTGACTTAAATCTACATCAAATTAATGTAATATTTCCAAAGGGAAGAAAAGGTGCAACCTGGTAAATTACATTTTGTAGAACTACATCCTAGCTTATCATTCATATCCTTTATGTCATCAACTCCAGTTGAAATCATAGTGTCTTCTAGTTGACCAACGCGTGCTCTCTTAGAACATCCACTACTACTACTAAGCATTTTGCCGGCTTTTCTTGGTGTGTTAACAAGATCAGAACCCGGATTTGGTAAGGGAAAACTGCTGCCCC
Organism: Hibiscus mutabilis; assembly: GCA_019671005.1. Taxonomy (NCBI): domain Eukaryota; kingdom Viridiplantae; phylum Streptophyta; class Magnoliopsida; order Malvales; family Malvaceae; genus Hibiscus; species Hibiscus mutabilis. The sequence continues at coordinate 1,069,174 of CM033717.1, read as the reverse complement.
TGTGATCAGGCAGTTCAGAAAATTCTTCCATATGAAAACTGGTCAGCTCACTACCATGCCATCAAAGTTCAGCATAAGGAATTTTACTCCATGAAGCCAACTTTAAAGTAATATAAATGTCAATCCCATCTGCAAAATCAGACATTTTTAGAATATATGTCAGATGAAATTCAGAACAAAACATTACACATGAATGACCAAAAAACTGTAAATAAAGACGCTGGGATAAGATTCCAACCATATAAACCGTCTGAACGAAAGATAACAAGCACCACAACCAATTATTGATGAGATAGAATAAGTTACATAAAATATTACAGCAAGAGAAGAACATTCTAAAACTAGTAGAAATTTTCGCCTCATAAACAACTACTACTGTATCACCACGGACAATTTTCTTTTAGTAAAAAAACATTCTATGACTACGGAGAATATGTTGTTTTCCATGGTTAGTTTTGGGAAAGGGCAGGTGGCTGTTAATTTAGGATTCTCTTTTGGATGGATGAGAGTTTGATTGATTATATGATAAGAAGGCTGGTAGGGGTTGAGAATGGGAGGACCGCCAGGCAAGTTCAGCTGACTGAAGCTCAGATAAGGCAAGTTTGAACTTTGAATTGCCTCCAATGAGAGCTTCTTAGTCAGCCTAATCTTGTGTTTGAAGCACCTATCAACATTTGTGGTAATAATTAGTAGCTCAAAATCTTCTATTTTTAGAAGAAAAGAGATAGAAAGGAACCAGGTTGAAATTCATGTAACCGATTCTCAATTTTTTTCGGGGTGCTTTTTAATGATTACATTAGGGGTTTAAGGGTAGTTTTAGTTTATTGTAATAATTGAAAGTAATCATTTATGGTTGCCATCATCAGCAAATTCATACCAATGTTTCTAACTTCCATTTGTAATAATATTACTAGAGTGAATTTTAAAAGATTGTGAAGTTTAAAGCGTTACTTAAACGGTTCTTGGCAATATATTCTTGAGAAATAACAACCAAGATACTTCAGCATAAAAAGCCTAAGAATCAAATTAGAGATCCTACTTTACTAACTCATTTCATAATAATTTCTATGATGGTTACAAGAGATTCCATGCACAAGAGACACGACATAAATATTAGGGTACTGCATTTTCAATTACATTTTTCATGAATTTAACTTCTCTCAGCTGAAAAACCAAATAAAGTTCTGAAATTAGAAACATTAAGCCAAAAGCAAAATACTGAGCTAAACAAAACGCAGTAAATCTACATATACACACACCTACCGCAAATCTGAAAGTCGTTGCCTTGCTGACTTGCTCTGACGCAAGCTTCGCCGGCCGGAGGCGGATTCCGGAGCTGGGAGAGAAGTAAGATGCGGCGGCGGAGGAGAAGGAAACAGTTACAGTTGGGAAGAAGAACAGCAAGGAGGCGATGGTGCGAGATGGAGATGGAGATGGAGATGGGAGAAAGGTTAGGAATTAGGAATTTTCAAGTATATATATATATATATATTATGGGTAAAATAGTAAATGAATGTAAAAGAATTTATATTTCAAATAGTTTTATTTTCATGTAAATTGTGAAATTTTTAATTAGATAAGAATGGAGGTAAAATTCTTCTACTAGTCCACGTAATATGTGCAAATTGTAGAATTAGTCTTTATATTTTGATTTAGTCCTTTTTAATCACTTTGCTTTTTGAAATTTAAAACTTCAATCTTAAATCAAACGGCACTGATGAAATATATTTGATTAAATGCTGTTATTAATCCATGTATTATACATAAATTATAAGTTGTAGTTTTAATTTTAGTTTATGTTTATGTTCTTTTATTTGATATTTTATGTTATTGTAAATAAGTTATATTATCCTTGTATTATTTGGGTAATTATTAAATTTTCAAAATTAAAAAACACATGATGAAATTTGGTCAAATCATAATACAAGGACTTAATCTACAATATATATAATACATGGGACTAATGACGTAGTTTGACCTAAGAATATATGTATATGAAAGTGATATATTTTGAAAATTAAATAAAACCATCCAAACGCAAGAAATGAAAAGCGTGGCGTTGACTACACCTAGAATTGGTCAGATTGGGTGGAGTTTGGTATATCTAAATCTATCTAGATAAAATTATTTTTAATTCTTATTAATTATATAATTGTTTTTATTTTAAATATTATTTTATTGCTAATAAGATTTATTGTAATCGATTAGTTTAGTGTGATGAGATATTAGATCCATTAAATAAGATTAAAACTCAAATCTGATATTGTGAAGGAACATATTGAATTAGAAAGATCACTCTATAATAAGCCTTTATGATATTGAATCTCGATTAATTGACTAATAGACGATATCAATGATTATACCAAAAAAATTCACTGCATAAATAAAATTTATTTTTAAAAATATATATTAAATGAATTTACTTGACAATATGTTGAGATATAGATTTTGATATAATAAATTGAAAATGTTTTAGACTAAATTGAAAAGAATTTAAAACATGTCTTAAATCAAAATAACTTGAAAATAAGTTTGAAGAAGTTTAAAAATGTTTTGAAGTGTTTTGAAACATTTTTAAGTAGCCAAACCTGTGATTTTAATGTACCCGTTTCGATACAGGTATACCTGTTTCGATACAGCTAAAGGTTTTTGCTACGAGTTTTTGAAACTGTCAAAATGTGTTTTGATACAAGCCCTATCCGTATCGAAACAATAAGGGGTCGTTTCGATACACCCCTTTGGTGTTTCGATACGCCTACATGGCATATATCCCAACGACCAAAACCTCTCAACGTTCATATTTCCAACGGTCTTTTAAATTGCAGGCCGTACCGATACGCCTATACGCGTATCGATACACATCAACTGACCAGAGCTCAACGGCTAGTTCTAAAGAAGGTCGTACCGATACGGTTACCCGCGTACTGATACGGACAACCTCAGAACTGCAATTAATGTGGAAAATAAAGACCCAAACGGCTCCAATTCAATCCCAACGGTCACCAACGGCTATGAACTCATTTGGAAGTATAAAAGGGACTTTCAAGCATCTATGAATGACTAATGCTTCAATTGTCAACAACATTATGATCAAAGATTTGTCTTAGAGCTTAATTGTATATTTCTTAGTATAGACAACACTTGTGAGCTTTAATTGTAATATTTTGCTCAAGTGTTTTAGGTTTTGGGTGAGTGCTTAGTGTGCAAATATCTACCTATTAAGAGGGATTTTAGTTTGCTAGGATTATCTTTATTAGAGAGTGTTCTCAAGACTCGGGTTGTGAGTTCTTGGATGCTAGATCACGGGTTGTGATTCTAGGATTGTAACGATTGCCTCCTTAGCCTAGAAAAGGGGAAGAATTCTTAGTGAATTGTTGAAATCCTAAGGTGGGAAGCCTAGGTAGTGGACATAGACTCCATTTGGGGAGTTGAACCACTCTAAATCCTTATGTCTTTTTGTTCATTTTTTGCTTCCACCATTTCCACCCAAATATCTGTTAGAGTATGCCCAAAGACCAATCATGAGATGGTTGTAAAAGACATACTTATTTTATCTTGTTTATTAATATAAAGTCATTATTATTATTTCAGTCTTATTATGTGTATCTATAAATAAACTGAATTATAATAAAGTCCTTAGAATAATATTGTTATTCTTGAATGTCCTTAGTCAAGAATTATTGTGGGCTTGGACAACAATAATGTATTAAGACTAATATGTAGTTGATTGATGACAAAGTGTTGTCGTTGACATGGAGATGTCAAAATCAATACATAAGTATGTGTTAGGGAACAACATACTAGACTGACCCGCTATGAGCATGTTTCCTGGATTATTATGTGACAGTCACAACATTGCTTATGGTGTTAACTACATGTATGATCCTCTAACTTGAGATCATCATTATTTCAACATCGTGAGTGACATATTTTGATACGGTCAAACGTGTGTCGTAACTGACTACACTATAAAGACTGATATTGGATATGTCATAATCCATGTAGCGAAATATGGTTGATCAAGATATGATTTGTCCATCCTACATAATAGGAGTAATATCATAGGCCACTTGATTGAGTGAGACTAGAAAATGCATGGCCATGCTCGAATAATTTGATATAGGATATCATAATTATTTGTTTATAATAGTCTACTCAAGATATCAAGAAATATTAGATGGACTATACAAGTGTGACTAATCCACGACTTGTGTCCGATCTAGATATGAGGACAAAATGATGAAATACATATAAGAATTTAATCACAGAAAAAAGGTTAAATTGAACCACGATTTCATGTAACTTAGGTAGCAATGATATGTATTGTTAGATGCCACTCATTGCTTGTAATATTATAATTGTTCTGAATATTACTGCTAACGTTACATGAACCTACAAGGGTCACACCCTATGACTGAAACGAACAAATATCGATTAGATAGAATGTGTACAAACTTGTTGTACACGTAATTAATGAGAAACCGAAATTGTTATAATTATTGTAATTATGGATAATTTCGTTTATATATATGTTAATATTTGATAAGTTGTATTTATCAAATATTATTAAAGTATATATATATATATATCTAAAAGAAACCTAATTAAAGTATAATTAGATTTTACATATTTAATTATATTCGGTTAAATATATTGTATATTTAAGAATCTGAATTTAATTAGAATTAGGTTTTTAAATTCTATATAAAGGCATAAGGTCTAGCAGCCATTAATTAGGTTTCATTCGAGTGGATTGCGTAGAGGTCGAAACGCTATTGTGACGACTCATATTCGAATTGGTTATTCTGAGTTCCCTACGAATTTCCAGATTCCAGATTTATTAAGGTAACATTTCATCCTTTATTACCCCGAATTCGTCCCTTGTACATGGATCACTGGTGGATTACGCCGGATAATTTTTCTGTTGCGCCATGGGGTGTACCGGTGTTTCCCAACAATATCCAACTTCTCCACCACTTGGCAAGCATCGGTTAAAGGTTATCATCAAGCCCAACAATTGGTATCAGAGCGAGGCTCAATCGAAGGGGATTAACATCCTATTGAGGCGATCCGGCTAGCTCGACCAACAATACATTCAACTGACAAATGGTGCAATCTATCGACAAGCCACATTTCTTTGACGGGACCAACAATACGCCTATACGTGTATCGATATGCATCAGCTGACCAGAGCTCAACGGCTAGTTCTAAAGAAGGTCGGTTACCCGCGTACCGATACAGACAGCCTCAGAACTGCAATTAATATGGAAAATTAAGACCCAAACGGCTCCAATTCAATCCCAATGGTCACCAACGGCTCTGAACTCATTCAGGAGTATAAAAGGGACCTTCAAGCATCTATGAATGACTAATGCTTCAATTGTCAACAACATTATGATCAAAGATTTGTCTTAGAGCTTAATTGTATATTTTTTTGTATAGACAACACTTGTGAGCTTTAATTGTAATATTTTGCTCAAGTGTTTTAGGTTTTGGGTGAGTGCTTAGTGTGCAAATATCTACCTATTAAGAGGGATTTCAGTTTGCTAGGATTATCTTTATTAGAGAGTGTTCTCAAGACTCGGGTTGTGAGTTCTTGGATGCTAGATCACGGGTTGTGATTCTAGGATTGTAACGATTGCCTTCTTAGCCTAGAAAAGGGGAAGAATTCTTAGTGAATTGTTGAAATCCTAAGGTGGGAAGCCTAGGTAGTGGACATAGACTCCATTTGGGGAGTTTGACCACTCTAAATCCTTGTGTCTTTTTGTTCATTTTTTGCTTCCACCATTTCCACCCAAATATCTGTTAGAGTATGCCCAAAGACCAATCATGAGATGGTTGTAAAAGATATACTTATTTTATCTTGTTTATTAATATAAAGTCATTATTATTATTTCAGTCTTATTATGTGTATCTATAAATAAACTGAATTATAATAAAGTCCTTAGAATAATATAGTTATTCTTGAATGTCCTTAGTCAATAATTATTGTGGGCTTGGACAACAATAATGTATTAAGACTAATATGTAGTTGATTGATGACAAAGTGTTGTCGTTGACATGGAGATGTCAAAATCAATACATAAGTATGTGTTAGGGAACAACATACTAGACTGACCCGCTATGAGCATGTTTCCTGGATTATTATGTGACAGTCACAACATTGCTTATGGTGTTAACTACATGTATGATCCTCTAACTTGAGATCATCATTATTTCAACATCGTGAGTGACATATTTTGATACGGTCAAACGTGTGTCGTAACTGACTACACTATAAAGACTGATATTGGATATGTCATAATCCATGTAGCGAAATATGGTTGATAAAGATAGGATTTGTCCATCCTACATAATAGGAGTAATATCATAGGCCACTTGATTTAGTGAGACTAGAAAATGCATGGCCATGCTCGAATAAATTGATATAGGATATCATAATTATTTGTTTATAATAGTCTACTCAAGATATCAAGAAATATTAGATGGACTATACAAGTGTGACTAATCCACGACTTGTGTCCGATCTAGATATGAGGACAAAATGATGAAATACATAAAAGAATTTAATCACAGAAAAAGGTTAAATCGAACCACGATTTCATGTAACTTAGGTAGCAATGATATGTATTGTTAGATGCCACTCATTGCTTGTAATATTAGAATTGTTCTGAATATTACTGCTAACGTTACATGAACCTACAAGGGTCACACCCTATGACTGAAACGAACAAATATCGATTAGATAGAATGTGTACAAACTTGTTGTACACGTAATTAATGAGAAACCGAAATTGTTATAATTATTGTAATTATGGATAATTCGTTTATATATATGTTAATATTTGATAAGTTATTGTATTTATCAAATATTATTAAAGTATATATATATATCTAAAAGAAACCTAATTAAAGTATAATCAGATTATACATATTTAATTATATTCGGTTAAATATATTGTATATTTAAGAATTCGAATTTAATTAGAATTAGGTTTTTAAATTCTATATAAAGGCATAAGGTCTAGCAGCCATTAATTAGGTTTCATTCGAGTGGATTGCGTAGAGGTCGAAACGCTATTGTGACGACTCAGATTCGAATTGGTTATTCTGAGTTCCCTACGAATTTCCAGATTCCAGATTTATTAAGGTAACATTTCATCCTTTATCACCCCGAATTCATCCCTTGTACATGGATCACTGGTGGATTACGCCGGATAATTTTTCCGCTGCGCCATGGGGTGTACCGGTGTTTCCCAACAATATCCAACTTCTCCACCACTTGGCAAGCATCGGTTAAAGGTTATCATCAAGCCCAACAATTGGTATCAGAGCGAGGCTCAATCGAAGGGGATTAACATCCTATTGAGGCGATCCGGCTAGCTCGACCAACAATACATTCAACTGACAAATTGTGCAATCCATCGACAAGCCACATTTCTTTGACGAGACCAACAATACGTCTATACGTGTATCGATACGCATCAGCTGACCAGAGCTCAACGGCTAGTTCTAAAGAAGGTCGGTTACCCGCGTACCGATACAGACAGCCTCATAACTGCAATTAATATGGAAAATTAAGACCCAAACGGCTCCAATTCAATCCCAACGGTCACCAACGGCTCTGAACTCATTCAGGAGTATAGAAGGGACCTTCAAGCATTTATGAATGACTAATGCTTCAATTGTCAACAACATTATGATCAAAGATTTGTCTTAGAGCTTAATTGTATATTTCTTTGTATAGACAATACTTGTGAGCTTTAATTGTAATATTTTGCTCAAGTGTTTTAGGTTTTGAGTGAGTGCTTAGTGTGCAAACATCTACCTATTAAGAGGGATTTCAGTTTGCTAGGATTCTCTTTGTTAGAGGGTGTTCCCAAGACTCGGGTTGTGATTTTAGAATTGTAACGGTTGCCTCCTTAGCCTAAAAAAGGGAAAGAACTCCTAGTGAATTGTTGAAATCCTAAGGTGGGAAGCCTAGGTAGTGAATGTAGATTCCATTGGGGGAGTTGAACCACTCTAAATCCTTGAGTCTTTTTGTTCATTTTTTGCTTCTACCATTTCCACCCAAATATCCAACTTCTCCACCACTTGGCAAGCATCGGTTGAAGGTGATCATCGAGTCCAACACAATAAATAAAATATTAATATTAATTTCTCATTAGTTAAAAAAGTTTTTTTTTTGTTTTGCATTAGTTAATAAGTTGAAGATTCATATTGAATTTAATTTTAAATATTAATATATTTTAAATTGTTTTAGAATTATTATTGTGACGTTGATGATGGAGATTTTAGATCTAAAAATCTACCTATTTTTATAGTTTGTGTTTTTTTATTGATAAATTTATTAAATTAGATTTTTTTGTTTTCTTCCTATAAGCATTTAATTTAACTTATTTGGGGCCTCTCTTTTCTTAAGGCCCTGTGCAGTTGCTCACCTCGCACATGTCCAAAACTCTCAACTTCCCACAAACTTCGATCGAACTGCATGTTTAACCTGCAAAACAATACCATCAACCTGTTTAGGGACTACTCGAATGGTAGCAACCTTCAACCACGTTCCCCTCCATGATATTGCACCCAAGTTGCATATTTTATAATTTGTGTATCAAATAATTATTCTTATTTACACGTCACAAGGTCTAAACCTCGGCCCTTGAAGCTTCTAGAACATCTACATTACCATTAAGACAAGCCACATAAGGTACTTAATTATATTTTTAAAGTTAATATTGCTTTATTAAAATTGTATTTCAATCTCACCCGTGAAAATAAAGTATATTTTATGATTAATCGTTTACATGTTAGTAAGAAAATTTTAAGTTAAAAGATTTGTCATTACTATGATATCTTAGTTCAAATAAAAAGAAATTTGTATTTGGAAATTGGAAGTATGGGTGTGATCGTATTTATATGGGTTTGATATATATATATATATATATTAGTGATGTTTTTAGTACTATATATATATTAGTGATGTTTTTAGTTCAAATAAAGTATATTTCATGATTAATCGTTTACATGAAATCGTATATTTAATACTATATATATATTAGTGATGTTTTTAGTGCACCATCCACTATAAATAAATATTTTGAAATGGTCTTACACTTTTACCAATTCAATCATTGCATCAAGGATTAATTTTTAGCTTATGTAATCATCATGTTTTACTTGAAATTTTGAAAAATAAAATAAAATTATAGTTGATAAAATAATTTGAATTATTGGGTTTTGATATATATTTTAAGACTAGAAACGAAATTAAGATCAGATATTGAGAGAAGTAAACTGTCTAAGTTCAAATTAATAAGAACTAATTAAATTTTTAATCTTTAATGTTAGAAGAAGTTTTTTTTAGCCCCGTGTGATCTTATAGTAGCATCTGTTTAACTTTTTTAGCTCTAATAGACACACTTTATAAAGAAACTATTTAAATTCAAGTCTTCTAAAAGTAATAATATTATTATTTTTATTGTAAGAACTTAAAAGGGTTCAATTTACAAAGCTTTTTGAACTTAAAACTTAGCATCTCATCAGTCTCTCTGACCATGAATCCAACATCACTCAGCCTCCATTGAAGCGGAGAAAGATTTTAATAAAAGTAAATATATCGACTATGAGTATATGTCTGTCACGAATATATTTTAAAATAAAAAAAAAATTAGAGTATTAGTAATATAGAAAATCTTGATCAAATCTTACTACGTGTAATCAATCCAACTGTTCTAAAAGGGACAACCGAGAAGGAACCAAATAAACAAGTCATTGTATATGTCGGATGCCCCCATCACTTTGCTGCTAATATCTTTCATGAATTTAATACACGATTATTGAGTTATATTAGAAATTTAAAAGCTACGAAATTGTAAAATTTTAAGGAATACAGATTTTAATAATCGATAAAAATACGAAAAAATAGATTAACTATATGAGCGGCATTTTAAGCCTAAGAGTTTTAGAATTATTACAATTAAGCTCTTGTTCCTTTCAAAATTTTAGGATTTGTTATTTTTAGGACCCTGACAACTAAATCTAATAAAATTAAATCATGATCCCTCGTTTGTTTTGTTTAATTATTTTTTAAGACATTTGTTTTAGAATTAGTTAACATGTCCCCTTGTAGTTCAATCCTGACTTGACATCTGTATATAAAAATTTGAAACTTTTAGAAAATACGACTACCCTAACGCCCCTCAATCGGAGATGAAATTCTTCTTTGTTTTGAGTGCCAAAGCGAGTTGAATGATGACTGTAGGGGCCATTGCTGCAGGTAAGCAGATGGAGACTTTGTACTGAACTGATTGGTTGATATCACACGAGCAAGTTTGACATAAAAGATTCTTAAAAACTGTCTTAAGAGAAGTCGGTCGACCCTTAACATTTCCCACTAATTAACATGTTGTCGGTGAGATTAGTGTCGGATTAGATATGGAACAGTTTGCCTCCCTTGTGGGGTTGTCGGTATGCTTACTGCAGATGTGTACACTCTTTTCGTGGTTTACAGCCAATGCTCGATAGTGTTGGTTCCACTAATCTTTGATTTTTATAATGTTTCAGTGTCGTTGAACTCGTCTTGTTTTATTAAAGAAAATGATTAAGTATTGGATTTGATTAAATTAAGAATGTCCGAAGGTTAGGGACGACAGCACCGAGGGTTGGTGTGTTGGTAGCCTCCGGTTCTTTGAACAATTTGAACCCCATCGGAGGCTGGACTTTGAAACTAATGTTTCCGACTCTTTCTTTTTCTTCGGCTGGATTTGTTATGTTTTTGAATTTATAGGAGAAATTTGTAAAAGAATGAATATATTTGTATCGGATAAACGCCGACATCAAACTATTTCATTTAAAAGTTGAGTGTAACAATACCAAATTTGTGTAAGGGTAAATTTTATATTTATCGCTGAACTTTTTTCTCACTTTTATTTTGGACATGAAAATTTAAAAATATTTTAATTTAATTATTAAACTTTAAAAATGCTCTTGATTCGATCGCTTTTAAATACTTAACGACGTTATGAAATGATCGCTTTTAAAACTCTTTGATTTTTAAATTCCTTTTAATTTCTTAACGATAGAGCATCTTTTTTTCCAAATGACAACGGTTGAGAGGTGGGAAAAGAGGAAACAAGCTATATTATCTTGATTTCACGTTGTTTCGATGGTGGGAATTATAGATCGAAGTGGTTTTGGGGTTTCGTAAGTTTTGGTTTCGAGGTTGAGTTCTGTTAGGTTTTAAGAGATTTTGAGAAAATATAAATTGATAGAGTGGAAGGGGATGGCGAGACAAGTTTCTTAATGTCCCGAGAGGTAAAAAAAACATCAAATAACAACAATTCTAACGTCGACATAGCACAAGGATGAAACTATAAAAATTTCATATCTAGAGAAAAATAAAATAAAAAAGGTGTGGACAACATGTAACTGTTAGATCAACAAAAAGCACTCAATGTTAACTTATATGGTTGTCTTAAAACGCACGAGTAATTAAAATAAGAACATTTTAAAAATTTAGCATAAATTTGAAAATTTTCAAAATTTAGTGATCAGAATAAGAGTGATAAAAAAATTTAATTAATAGGTGGAGAGGGGAAACCAAATCCCGAATCTTGTCAAAGCATATGTTGTAAACTTGTAGTCCACAACTTTCGTGGAACTTCCTAACACACAGATAATCACAACACACTATAAATAGAGCTTGCACCAACACCAAACCACCAAACAAAACACAGAACCTAATCTACTCTTTCTGATCTGTAACTTGTTGTTTGCTTCCCGAGAAAAATCTCGTTTCTTCCATTCTGTGCATAAACCCCAAGTACAAAGTATTCCTTTTTCAATGGCAGCCATTTCCAAGATTGCAGCAGGCAATGGCCATGGCGAAAACTCTCCTTATTTCGACGGGTGGAAAGCATACGAGGCCAATCCTTTTCACCCCATCGACAGACCCGACGGTGTTATTCAGATGGGGCTAGCTGAGAATCAGGCATGTTCAAAATGAAAATCTCCATGAATTTTGCTGTAAAAGTGATGTTATTTTCCATGGAAAACTCATGTTTTCTTGCTCTTTGAAACCTCCAGCTTAGCTTTGATTTCATTGAAAAGTGGCTCATGGAACACCCAGAAGCTTCCCTGTGTGGTGTTGAAGGTGTAGACAAATTCAAGGAGACTGCACTTTTCCAGGATTATCATGGCCTGCCTGAGTTCAGACAAGTATGGGAAATCCATAATTATTACAGTATATATATATATATATATATATATATATATATATATACATATACATGTGTATGTGTATATGTTAGTTTAGTTTATAGACTAAATTAATATATGTTACTCTTACAACAGGCTGTTGCAAAATTCATGGGGAAAGTGAGGGGAGAAAGAGTGAAATTCGATCCGGACCGGATTGTTATGAGCGGCGGAGCCACCGGTGCTCATGAAATGCTTGCCTTTTGCTTGGTGGATCCTGGTGAAGCACTTCTGGTTCCTACTCCTTATTATCCAGGGTAATGCATCGGTTTTCAAGTTCGAGTTTTATTTTTTTACATTTATCTCACACGGTGTTCCGTTGCAGATTCGATCGGGACTTGAGGTGGAGAACCGGGGTCGAACTCGTTCCGGTTGTATGTGAGAGTGCTAATGATTTCATGATCACCATTGATGCCTTGGAAGCTGCATACGAGAAAGCACAAGAAGCTCAACTCCGAGTTAAGGGTTTGCTCATAACGAATCCATCGAATCCATTGGGAACGTTCATGAACAAGGAGACATTGAACAACATCCTACTCTTCGTAAACGAAAAGAACATACATTTGATCAGCGACGAGATATACGCCGCCACTGTTTTCATGGAGCCGGAGTTCGTAAGCATATCGGAGATCATCGAAGAAGTCGAATGCAACCGTGATTTGATCCACATTGTTTACAGTCTCTCAAAGGACATGGGGTTCCCCGGATTCAGAGTCGGTATCGTATATTCATACAACGACGCTGTGACTAACTGTGCCCGAAGAATGTCAAGCTTCGGGCTAGTGTCGTCACAAACACAACACTTAATCGCGTCAATGCTGTCCGACGACGATTTCATCGACAATTTCGTGTCGGACAGCAAGGACCGGTTGTTCAAACGGCACAAGTATTTCACTTGGAGTCTTGCACAAGTCGGTATCGGTTCATTAAACAGCAACGCCGGGCTGTTTATATGGATGGATTTGCGTAAGCTCTTGAAAGAGAAAACGTTCAATTCTGAGATGGAGCTGTGGCGAGTGATCATCGACGATGTTAAGCTCAATGTTTCGCCGGGATCGTCGTTCCATTGCCACGAACCGGGGTGGTTCAGGGTTTGCTTTGCTAATATGGATGATAACACCATGGAAGTTGCTTTGTCGAGGATCCGAAACTTCATGGTTAAGAACGAGACCGTGGTTCCACCGCGTAACAAATTATGGAGACGAACCAGCCTTAAGCTCAGCTTATCTCGGAGAATGGACGATTTCATCACGTCGCCGAGCATCTTGTCTCCTCAATCGCCTTTACCGCAATCGCCGCTCGTCCGAGCCTGGACTTAAAACCGGAGGTGCGGTGGGATCCAAACGGACCCTTTCATATATATATGTACTAAGCTTTAGATATCACCATTGTTTCCCATGGAGATAACCCATACAAGAGGGACTCCATAGATTGATGTGAAAAATAAAGGATTTTTTCTTGAATTTCTTTTTCCATTGCCGAGTATGCATTTTGTTGATATTCATAAATCATATATAACATTTTGTATTTTTTTGTATTTATTAAACATGTTATTTTCTTGGTTTGTTGAGTTAAATTATCCTCTAACCTCTAAAAATATAAATATTATATTATAAACTCTCGTCATCACAAAATAACAGCGTAATTAAAGATATAATAAAAAAATTAAAAATACTTTACATATACCATAATCTATACAAATTTTGTATTTCTAACATCTTGATTGAGTAATTATTTTAAGTTGTTGGTACAAGTCCATGAAAGAATTACTAGTTGCTAGTGATCTTTCTAATTATAGAATTTTCATAGTTGCAAAGAATGACTTTTTTTTTTTTTTGAAAAAATTACTTTTATATGTAAAAATGATAATATTTATTTTAAAAGATCTAAGTTTGAGCAATTTTGTCTATAATAGACAAATTTTTCATCTACAGATGAGTCACTTAAAATTGTTTATCATCAGTTGACTAACAATTTTCATCTAACGAGAGACTATTTTGACCAAAAATAAAAAGTTAAAGGTTAAAGTACTTCATAAAAATATGTGACAAATTGATTATTAAGCCAAACGTTAGAAAACATTTTTTTGAATAGAGAAAACATTTTTTAACATTATACAATTAAAACATACTACCTCCGTCCTACTAAAAATATCCAGTATTGGCTTTTTTAAGTCAAATTTTTTAAACTTTGACTATTTATTACTTTAAATGTATTATTGGTAAAAATATGAAAAATATGTTTTAAAAACCTTATATCAAGTAGTTTAAAAATATATATTTTATAAAATTTAATTAATTCAAATATTTAAAATAATTGTGGTCAAAATTAAAATTTATCCAATATAGCTGGGATAGCATTTTAAAGGTGATAAACTGAAAATTGACTATTTTAACATTTGGCTTATTTTCTATTTTTAGAAATGTGTTATGATGATATTTATCCTATTATTATTATTTTAAAATAAACTATTAATTTATTATATTAAAGGGTTAGTATCAACTTAAAAATATAAAATTATTTAGTTCTGTACATATTTAGGATAATACACTTTTATATGTAAAAATCGATTTATTTCTACCGTTAATGTCAATGATTTATTTTAATCCCTCTAACGATTTTAGGAAGGTGTAAAAGTAAAATAATATCTCTCAAAAATAAATTTTTACTTACTAATCCTTAAAAAATAATATATCAAATGTGTAATTTTCGACAAATACAAATATTATATTTGTTAAAAATATAAATACTGCAATTATAAAAAATTATATTGGCATACAATATGGGTAAATAATTTACGCAAATTTTCCTATTTAAACGATGCCATTTAAAATCTGAATATCTAACCTTAAAACGTTGAATACGAAACCCTAACTCTAAATCATGCAACTTAAACTTATAAACCCTAAACTAAATACATAAACATTAAATTTAACAAACTCATATAAACTTTAAAAAATTCTATAAAAAGTAATAAATTCATATACTAAAATTTATAGGCTTAAATAAAAAATCAGCCCTTAAACTATGTCGTGTGTTTGCTTTTAGCGCTAAAATTATTTTTTTTATCAAAATAAGTCTCTAAACTATTATTTTTAGTCACTTTAAGTCCTTAAATTATTTTTTGGTCAAAACAAGTACCTAAACTATGTTATTTTTTCTTTTTAGTTCCTAAACTATTTATCAGTAAAAAAATCTTTGTGATGTATCAACATATTATTGGCCGAAATATTTTTTTTGACTTAGATAATTACCTAACTTAAAGTGACTATAAATAATAATTTAGGGACTAATTCTAACAAAAAAATAATTTAAAGGCTAAAAGCAAACAAAAATATAAACTTAAGGGTCAATTTTACACCGGTAAACAATTTCGACAAGCATCTAGAAATCGGTTGTTTGACTTTCAATCCTATAAAATCAAACCCACGCGCCCCTGTTTATGTTGAACATGTCAAACAAACATATCTTTCCGCAAAGCTTATTTGTATTTGCTTACGTCAAATGTTCTTAAGTTATGAATCTAAATTAGTTTTTAAAGTTTTGGATGTTTCAATTTTATCCCCAAAATACAATTTTAGTTCTCAATTGGTCCCTAAACTTTTAAAGGTTTTAAATTCATCATCAAATTATCATTTATATAACATCACATTATTACGTAACACACATAAGTGTTTACATGACAGTTAATAATTTTTATAAAGATTTTATCAACACGGGATATTATTAGCATAAACTGATAATTTGGATATAGAATTATAATATTTAAAAGTTTGAAGATCAGTTTAGAATAGGAGTCATAGTTTGAGTATGAAAATGAAATATTTACAAGTTTGAGGACTAATTTAGAATAAAAATCATAGTTTAGGGCCGCATGGGGCAATTTATTTGCCAAAGAATAATGCACCTCTCTTGACGAATTAGAAGTTTATTATAGGTTAAAATAATTTTCTAATCCGTAGAATAGTAGTGGAATTCGACATTATACTTTAGGTCAATTAACGAAAGTAACCTTAATAATAATTTATATTATTTTTTGTTGTCACATGTACTAAGAGTTAAACGACGTAGTTTAGAAATTACATTTAGAGTATGTGAGTTCATAGTTCTCATAACAAAATTTGTATCCCCGCCAGCCAAATTCATGTGCGTCCATATGAGTTTTCATGATATAAACATAGATAAATACTCAGTAGCGGAATTTAATTTTATTTATTAATATTTTTTTTTAAAAAAAAATTAAATTTATAAAGGCGAATAATATTAATTATATGTTTTAGGAGATTAAAATATAATTTTAACAATATCGTAACTTATTTTTTTTTTTAATTTTAAAACGTAAGGGGTCGTTGCCCCCACCGGTTTCTATTGAGTACCGTCCCTATATATACCGTGTTTCTTCAATAGATTATTTTTTATAGAGACAGACCTATTAAGGTATTGGGAGGGGTTTCTACCCTGACACAAGAGAACTTTTTTTTAAAATTTTCTTATATATATATATATATATTAGAAAATAGATTAATTATAAATTTTCTAATTACTCTCTACTTTTTAACGTTTATATTTTATCCCTCATCCTCTAATTATGATTCTACTTCTTGGAGATTTTTCTAAAAAGAAGAAGAAAGAAAAATAGATTTTTCTTTGAGATTTTTCTAATTCCAATTTTAGAAGAAATTGTATTATAATATAACACAAAATTCTAGAAGGAAGAAGAAAAGAAATTCTGACTAAAGTTCGAGGAGTCGTGTGTATAAAATTTTTTTATTGAAATATTTATCCATTAAAATCAAGTATGCGTGAGTCAATTTAGATTAATTAGGATGAAATCGACAACCAAAAAATTAGCTGAACATAGTCGATGAAATTTTGGTTCGATGGTATAGGTTGAAAGTCATGGAATCGTTGGAATTTCAAATTCGAATATCACCACTATAAATATGCAATTATATGTAGACTTTTAATATAAATTAATTAATATTCGTATATTAAAAAATCAAAGATGTTCGAAGAATTTATGTTTTAAAAAAGTTTGGCATTTTTTAGGTGAAAAATAAAAATAATTATTATTATGTGTCTCGTTAATTTTTTTTAAAATTTAAATAAATGAAAAAAGTACACATAAGAACCAATACATAAAACAATGAGAAACCTCCGCAATTAAAATCTACATGGTTGAACGGAGAATTTTAAAATGTTTGACATTTTAACAGTGAAATGTCATTTTTTAGCTAACAATTTTTAAGAAGTTTGACATTTTAACGGGAAAAAATGATTTTATTGAATTGGAGGCTTAAAATGTACGAGGTTGAACAAAGAATTCTAGAAGAGGAGAACTTTTAATGTTAGCTTAATTACGAGATTTTTTAATCGGTCGAACAACTAAAGATGTCTATATTATTTTATTTTAAATAAGTTTGAATGCCGATATTTATTTTAAGAATATAATATTTCTCTACTTAAATCTTAATAAAAAAATGTTAGCTCAATTATATTTTTTCTTTAACTTTTTCAAAATATCTTTTTTAGAATTTTATTTTTGCTTTTTTAGCTCTCAAATTTGTATTTTTATAAAATGAATATGAACTCGTTAAGTTGAGATTAATTATTATTTTTTCTTTTGTTAATATTAACGTTGGTTATTTTGTCTGTTTAAGTAAAAATAAAAAATATTCAGAACAACATTCAATATTTATAAAATCTATAAAATGGGGAAAATAAAAATATGAAAATTTAAGGAATAAAAATATGAAAATGTTACTTTTTCAGCCAATTGATTTAATTTGAAAAGAAAATGAAATCAAGTGTTAAAATAGACAGAAAATTTTAAAGAATAAAATGACTTTTTTTTATAGAAAAAAAAGAAGTTTAATGACAAAAAACCTTCATTAGACCTTTAATGTCTGTCATTGGTATGATCACATAGCAAATTGAAGTATTCTTAAATTTTATAAAAAGGAATTATAAAAAATAAACATATATATATATTTACCAAAGACCGATTTAAAATGAGAACCGTAATAGGGATGAAATTAAAACACTAAAAATTTTAAAGACCGATTTAAAATAAAAATAGTAGTTTGAGAATATGTGGTACAATTTACTAAGTTTTATTTCCAACTCTATTTATATACTCGTAAATCTCTACGCCTCTCTTTCATGCAACAAAACACAAAGCAAATCAAAAAGCTTTTCGCATGGCTTATTGTACTTCAATGGGGTTTTCACTTGGCTACTCCCAGATTCTTCTTCTAATGCTACTTATCCCCATACACAATCTTCTTCTTCGCCTTCGTAAAGCTATTTCCGCCCTATTTCTTCATCTGGGTCTCCCCGATTTTTTCCAACCCCGCATTCCCTGCCACGACACGACTGAAGCCGGTGTTTCCGCCTCTACCTCTCCCGCCTCGCGCCACCGCGATATCCCACTCTGGGTTCTCCTCTGCAGGGAATATCTACCCGTCGTGAAGTTCTGCGACCTCGTCGACCCGCCGGAAAGCTGCGCCGTTTGCTTTTGCGAGTTTGTAGGGGAGGATGAGATTCGGCGGCTGACGAACTGCCGACATGTGTTCCATCGGAGCTGTTTGGACCATTGGATGGGAAACGATAAGAAAACATGTCCGCTCTGTAGAACCAGTTTTGTTCCCCATGAAATGGAAGATAGGTATAATGAGAGTCTCTGGTATTGGGCTGCTACGGGGATGCCTTGATTCTTTGGTAATTTCAAAAGGTTTATGAATAATTTGGAAATTATACTCGATTGAGTTTAGTTCGGTTGACATGTCGATACAATATACAAAAAGATATAAGATCGAACATGTTTAATTGTTTAATACCATTTTATTTATGGATGAAGACAGAGACAGAGCCAATATTTTAAATTGGGGGCAAATTATAAATTTTGAGGGGACAAATTCACAATTATCCTATTTTTTAAAAAAAAATCTAAATAATTAAAGGGTAAAAAAACCCCTACCGGGGCTACAACCCTTCCCATAAGCAACATAGCTCCGCCATTGAATGAAGAGAAATTTGAATAGTATAGATATTGTATCAAACTGTACGTTAAAATAATTAAAATTTATAATTACTTTCGTAGCTTTATATCAGTTAACTTAATAAAAAAAGTAAGAATGGGTTATATAGATGGAAAATACTCTGATATTTTGTGTAAATTGTTTACACAAGCCCTTCAAATTTAGGGTTTATGATTCAAGGTTTTAGGTTAGAGTTTAGGGGTTTAGTGCGTAGGTTGTAGAATTTAAGGTTTATGGTTAGAATTTAGAGTTTAGGGTGCTAGGGTTTGAGATTTAGATTTTAAATTTTATAAAAGGATTGTGTAATTTTTTTACACAGCTTGTGTATCAAAATATAACTCTGTATAAATATGAGTTATGTTTTGATACACAAGTTGTGTAAAAAAAAATTACACAACCCTTCATAGTTAAACTATCAAATCTAAAACCTAAATCTCTAACCATAACACTATGTATCTTAAACTTTAAACCCTAAACTTTAAGTTCTAACCATAAACCCTATAACATCAACCCTTAACCCTTAAACCGCAACCTAAAATCTTTAAATTTACATAAGCTTGTGTATCAAAATATTTTCCTATAAATATATATGGGTTATATTTCAATATATAAGTTGTGTGAAAAAAATTTTACACAACACTTTATTTTTAGACTATAAAATCTAAAATTGAAATCTCTAACCCTAACACCCTATATCCTAAACTTTAAACTCTAAATATTAACCATAAATTCTAAACACTACAAGCTAAAATCTTAAACCCTAAAATTAAAATACTTGCAATTTATGTAAACTTGTATATATATATATATATATAATGGGATCCAGTTACATGATATAAAACTCATTTAGTTTTACACTAATCCATGGCCATTGGATGAGTGAAATGAATGGATGAGATTAACAATAGAAAATATGAAGATTATCACTTGGAAAAAAATAAGGAAATAATCTGAGCCATTTATTACCCTCATCCAACGGTCCAAAAACTGTATAAAAATAATTGAGTTTTACACAGTGTAAGTGGATCATAAGCCTATATATATTGAATCTTGAAACGATACTGAATTTCATTGAAACAAAAGAATATGCAACTTTGATAATGCAACCACTCAAAGGGAGGAATTTGAGACTATGTCCACCAAAAACTCAAATAAAGAAAAAAAACTCAAAGTTGCAATGACAGTCGAAGTTTTCTTTTGAATCTGACGTCCATATCTATAGTAATCTAGTAACTGCCAATAGTACTTCTTTGTCTCAATCTTACTAGACGCTTTTATGACGATAAAGGAGTGGCTAACGAACCAAAGCAAACTTACAGGCTGCTTCGCAAAAATATATCTGAATACATCGGCAGACAACTACGAAAAAGAGATCTAACCTTGAAAGAACACCGACAATTAAAAATTAAATGCATGCGACGTGAAAATCTCTACACATTCGCAAATCTGCCGCAGAGGTAAGCGAACAACGTGCTATATGGCAGAAAAATCATGCTACAAAAATAGAGTGAAAGCGTGCCACAAAGACAAACAAATTTACACAAATATGTAAATAAAAGAAACCAAATAAAATATATTTTCATTAAAAATATAAAATAAAATTAAAAAATAACAAACTAAAACGAAATATAAAAAATATAAAAGATACAGAACGTCGACGATCGACAACCAGTATTAAAGATCATGTCGTCGTAAAAACAAACTATTAAAAGAAAATGAAGAAAAAAAAAGATGAGGCGGCTAGAGTTTATAAGCTCTTATTATATATATGTATATTATTGTAAGTAAATGTATTCAATTATCCAATCCGAGACATCGGTGCTTAGCTGTTACCGTTGCTTACATTTAAGCAAAAAATAATAAAATTGTTATACCGCACGGTAAAGACAATGACAATAAAAATTCATACAACAAAGGAAACAAGATTGTAAGTAGAAAACCTTAAACATGGAAAAAGTCATTTTTTGACTAACCACAATGTCTGAGATAATAGATTATTTCGTAACCCTAATTTTTAGTGTTTATTTGTACAAATATATATTTAACTACAAAAAATTTATATCGATAAATTTACTCAAACATCATTTCGGGAAAAAGGAAATAAATGATTTTTTTTCTTCCTTTTCATGTATTCCACTCTCTAAAGTGGGGTCACGGCAGACTTTTCTTTTGCGAAAAGGGTCTAATAGCAAAACATATGAAATTGAAAACAAAAGAAAATAGAATTAAACAAAAGAATAGCAGATTTTTTTTTTATTTTTTTTAAAATTACATAAATTAATTAAATGAAATTTTGATAGTAACATCTCGATAAAAAAATTATCTGATACACATATTTTGTAAAATTTAAATTTCACATCTTTGTTTGTTTCAGTCCTAAAATTTATGTATGAATTCTCTTTAGATTTTATTTTAATTTAAATATCATCATGAATGGACCTGTACAATATAATTTAGTTTTCGATCGATTCGATTGTACTTTGTTATGACCAACTCTTTATAGTTTTCAACTTTCAAAAGGTGTTATTTTCTAGTCTTATTTATAACTTTTTAAAGAGATTTTTTTGGGTAAGAAGAATGAGAAAAAGTTTGATACACAGTCCGTGTAAATAAACGTTGTATTAAACTTACGTTTACACATGTTTTTCAAATTTAGAGGTTAGAGATATAATTTAGGGTTAAAAGTTTAGGGGTTTAAGTTGTAGGATTTAGAATTTAAAGTTAATGTTTAGAATTTAGGATTTAGGGTTTAGATTTTAAGGTATTAGGGTTAAGAATTTAAAATTTATATTTTATAAGGTAAAAACACATACTTGTATAAAATTAGTTTTACACAGCCTGTGTATCAAAATTTTACTCAAGAAAAATACGAAGGCTTGTACGAAAGATCGAATTCATGACCTAATATTTATCCCTGCACAACAAGCTCATTTGACTTTTTAAAAGAATTTCATTTACTGGTCTTATTTATGACTTTTAGAAATGAATAGTACTTATTTTGAAATTAAAAATTGTAAAAAAATAAAATTTAATTAATGTCATCTCCAAGTATTTATTAATATTATAAATGAAAAGTATTTATCTTTGAATTTGAAACCAATTTTCCTACGTAATAGTATTGGTTTTTGTTGCTTGAGAAATATTGTTCACCGAATTCGAGATGATTTTGCATTTACTTTTGGTCTCAGAAAAATCAAAATCATAATTTACGGAAATTTTTTGACCAAATAATTTTCAAACCAACAAAAACAAAGCCGGATTAATTACAAATCAATGGGAAAGTTTAATTTAATATCAAACATCACCACTTTTATCTTTTTTTATTTATTATAATACAAAACAAACGTTTACTTCATATGACTAAATTGATAAAAAAAATTATCTGTAAACACATAGGACTAAAAAGGGAAATTTTAATTGAGGGACCATTTTGCTCTTTTTAAAATAAGCAGGACCAATTTGTCTATTTTCCAATAGAGGGACTGAAATGCAATCTGAGATATATAGAGGGACTGTTATGGTACATTTAGCCATATTTGTATAATATCATTGAACTTTTAGAAGGACTAAAACTAAATTATACCATTGGGTCAAAGATCTTGCAGCCCTTACTTCGCACCTATTTCAAAACATAGTCATTCCATTGCTCTTGCGGATTGATCATCGACCGTCCTTGATATTTTTTTTTTTTTACTTTTATAAGTAAATTGTACTTTATTTTAAATTTGAAAAGAATTTTCATGAACAATATTCTTGGTGAGCAGCTTAGTTTCGCTTAAGGAAGTTTCGAGTATGAGATTTGTGTATGTAAAAAATCCTTGTTAAAATACTAACCTACCAAAGTCAAGTGTGCAATGCGGGTCGGTCTAAATTAATTATGGCAAAGCCCTAAAGAACCGAGAGGACAACAAAAAACAATAATAATATTCTTGGTTATTGCTAGAAGAGAGAGAATATAATGGCTCTTTTCCTTCTCAAATTTACTACATTATTTTTGTATTAAAAGTAATGATTTTGCATTAACAATCAGTTGGTCTAGTGAGATGAAGTTTTAGATCTTTTAAACAAGGTTAGGGTTTCAAATTTTAGTGTTGTGGATGGAACAAATTAGGTTTAAGAAGGTTGCTCATATAATGATCTCTATAGTATTCAATCTAGATTAACCAACCAATAGGTTAAGTACCGATGGTTATGGCAAAATTTGGAGGATAATCCAGTTTGAAATTTTATTAAGGGTTAAGGGTTCTTCAAACGAAAATTAGCAATCTAGGCCAAAAACTACAGTACCCACTAGAACCTCGCCATGGCGTGGAGGTGGCGAGGTGCATGGAAAGAGCCGTTCGGCTCAGTTGGGCAGGCCTGCATCCAGCCACTGCCATGGAAGGTAAGGCTGACTGAGCTGGTTAGAGTGGGACCTCGCCGTTTGAAGGTGGCGATGTGTTGTAGACGTCAGACTTGCATGCATGCATGCACACGTGAAAGCTGGTCACTCAAGCCTTAATTTGTGTGGTACATTATTTGTATATATAGGCTGCCATATAGGAGTGTGTATGGAGTGTATAGAGAAAAAAAGAAGATTACGAGTGTATAAGGGTTGAGAAGAGAAAAATTTTAGAGAGTTAGAATTGCAGTATATTTGAGAGAGTTTTAGTTGAAAATTTTGGTGATATTTTTTGAGAAGAGTTAGATTGTTGAAGTATATTTTTTGTAGATCTTCTCGGTTTCTCAGAAGTAAGTAAGTGATTTTTTTAAATTAATCTGTTGTTGTTTTTTTAATTATAGAGGGTTTGTAGATTTTTTGTGTTCAATATATTCGAATGATAATCACTTTTTTATTGTTGAAGGCTTTAGAGCCCATATACACGGTTTCTCGTCTAATCCGGTAACTTTTTGTATTTTTTAAATTTATATTCTCATAGATCAAAATTTTTGAAGTTAATACATTTTTTGTTGTATATATATTCGAATGATAATTGTTTTGCAGATCTGCAAATAGAAAATGACATCTGGAGGAGTTTTGTTGTACCGTGACCATAAGCACATTTCATCTCATATTCATGAAGAGCAAGTAAGTAATTTAAAATTTATTATGTCATGTGTAATACGAAATAATTTATTATTATAATAAATTAATTATAAGGTGTGGAGCTTACCATCCGTCGTCGAGGAGTGAAGACCAAGGAACCTTCTAATCGTATAGTTTATTACCTACAATGCGCCAGTTTTTATAATGCTTCATTTCTCCGTGGATTTAAGATAGTCCCCGGGTTGACTACTGCATTCATTGAACGGTGGAGATTAGAGACTCACACATTTCATTTTCCATTTGGCGAATTCACAATAACTCTGGAGGATGTAGCAGTACAGCTTGGTGTCCCAACAAATGGGAAGCCGTTGGTTGGAGAAAACAAGTATAATGCATTTGAGCTTTGTATGCAGTACCTGGGCAAAGTCCCTCTTAATTCATGTGTGGACGGTCTACATCTCAGAAGTTCATGGTTGCGGCGGGAATTTATTTTAATAGTTGGATATGGTCACCGATAACTTGAGTGTGCAGCTCGAGCGTATACACTACAACTTATTGGTGGGGTATTGATGCCAGATACATCTGGTAATATGGTTCACACACAATATCTGCCATTCTTGCCTGATTTTGACACAACTGCTACATATAGTTAGGGTTCTGCAATATTGGCATTCTTGTACCATAAAATGTGCAAGGTCACAATTATGGATGGTGATAAGAAGAATTTAGATATGGGTGGATGTCAAATCTTATTGCAGTCATGGGCATGGTATAGGCTGCCTTATCTAACGCCTATTGTGGAAGTACCTGTACCGATGGAGTTTCTGCTTGCTAGAAGGTAACATTGTGATTACAGTCGTATATGACTATTTTATTGATATAATATTTATTTGAATGACTTATAAATATAAGTTCAATATCTTTGCAGATTGAGACATAAGTTGAAGAATGCGGGGGTGGTGTACAACATTGTTAGAGATACAAGACTAAAAATCCAAACAGTAGGGAAAATCAGGTATTATAATATTAGTTTTAAATTTAATTTTTGACTTTGTATTTGTTTAAAGTAATATGTTTGTTTGTTTATGCATATTAATATTTGTGTTTTACAGTTTTTTTGGCAGCCGTACATGAATGAAATAATCAAGGCTTGTATATCAAACAGTGTGCTTCAATGTTCATCATTCTGGGGTGCATTGTGCCTTTGATATGTTTTTCTATTGTTGAGTATCATTGGGTTGACAGAGTGTTGCGGCAGTTCAATTTCCATCAACCCATTCCAAGAGCTCCACCTGAACATATTTAAACTGTTCGTAGAGGTAGATTCAATGAGAATTGGACTATGAAGCAAGTTGATTTCATTGAATAGTGGGAGGAAAGATGGACACAATGGGATGATAATTTGAGTCCAATTCAAGCCAGTGATTTTGAATTTAATACAGAGTACTATTCGTGGTTTTCAAAAAATAGAAAACCGTTCATAGTATCTGTCGAAGATGCAAATATATGGCTTGAAGATTTGCGGTGTTCAAGACACGTACACGTCTCATCCGAGTATGGTCAGAGCTCTCAACAGCCAACAGGCAAACCAAACTTGGGTTGTTCTATGGGTTGGCATTATTCATGGTCTTCGGTGCAATCCTAATCCCCCCCGATACATGTAAGCAATAATCCTTGGGAAGAACCAATACAACATGGGTATCCACCATTTGGTAATGTTTCAGAACAACCATCATTTGGAGAAAGCTCATCATTTCATCAAACATTTGGATTTGGTAATGTTCTAGAATAATCACCAATCGATTTTTCAATTGGTCGTAGCTTATCTTCTCAGCCGACTTACAATGATGATGGAGGATACATACCACAATTTCAGTATCCTCAAACATTCGTATATAGGGAAGACATGGCTGTTAGTAGTATGACATCTCTATTGTCGACTACCACCGTTAGCAGCTCATCATTTAATCCGGATGATATATATGGTACACTATCTATGCAAATGATGGATGATCAATTTGTGGATGATGAGCAGACTCTGGATGGCCATGTCACGATGATGTCAGCCCTAGCTTGATAATCTATCACACCGATCAGATGAGGCTTATCTCTTATCCTTAGAGCATTCAAATTTCAAATGAAGATAGAGTTATCCTAATCCATTCCCTTGCACGCCTATATATACACTACCCAATCAAGCTTGGAGAGCGACATTGAGAGGAGGAGATACCAATGAAGGTCGAGGTGATCGGAGTGAGGTGTTGGAGCAGTGAGTGACAGTCGGTACAACCGAGGAAGAGTGGTTCAACCTCTTGGCCAAAAGCCTGGCGTAGAGGGCTGGATTAAGAGACCTCTCTGCCTATTCCCTTGGCACAAATTGTTTTTCTTTAGTTTTTATTATGATGGTGATGTTAAAAACGTTTGTTGTTTTGTTGGTTAACCTCCACACCATGAACTAATTTAATAGTTGGTGGGGGGATGTTTTGGTTTTAAACGTTGGCTTTTATGCCTTAGTTCCTTTATAATAATTATGTTTTTGGCAAAGTTTGTCTGTTTTCCATACTTTAGTTTTTTCCTAAGTACTGTGTCAAAGCGAGAGCTGGGACAGTTAGCTCATTTCTTTCCAATATCTTAACAGACTTGTGTTGGCAACGATCAAGTTGTTGAACACTTAGGAGAAAAGCTCCGAGAGAAGTCGTTCAAGTAAATGAACTTACTTCGGAAGTGAAATCTACCCCCACGAAGTATAGATTGGTTTTTAAATTAAAGTGGTTTAAGGAAAACATACACTATAGAGATATATGGGTTTTTACTTGGCTAGTTTAGGGAAATGACCATCGAAAGAGGCATTGCTATTTTTGAATCTGCTCAGCAACCAATGCCAGGACAGTTTTTCCAATAAAGGCTAGCATGAACCACGTTGAAATCAGACATTCCCTGCCAACAGTCATCATTCATTTGAAAACACCTTCATTGCCAACGCTTTACTTCAGTTTCTATTTTATTTTATTTTCTTAGTTTTAAAAATCAACTCTTTCAAACAACAATCTTTTCTTCCAAGGTAAGTAACAATCAAGCAATTGAATTCCGAGTCAATCTTTGTGGGATCGATACTCAGCTTACCAAGCTGTATTACTTGTCAACCGTGTATACTTACACGCAAAAGACTCTTGGCACAGTTTATCTTGCCCAAATACATACCATTTATACCTTTTGCCAGCATTCATTTTACACATCTCCCTCAGAGTCCACACCCGGTCCCCTACAAATAGTACAATGTTTAACTTGCACTCCCCCCCTCTCTTATCCGGATCATCCACATTCGTATTAATACGAGTGGACACCGGTCAACCCTTTAACTTTCTACGAAGCTCTAGATTTGGTAACCATTATTCGTATATTGGCTCTACGGCCAATAATCTTGGTTCGGGATCGTGTTGAACCTAATTCTGTATATATTTCCATATTCTCCAGTTTATAACAGTCATCCACAAACCTGTGTATCTAAATGCTTAGAATGCACCACAATACACCATCTCTGAAGAAGGATTACGGTGAAAATTCTTTGCTCACCTCAGACCTTAGCTTCGACAGAAAATTCAAAACCATGTAGGTCGAATGTTCTAACTCGCATAGAGGTAGCATGGGCTCGAAGTTCAATTATTCTATCCTGCAGGGTTTGAAACCAATTTAGTTCGTTGCTTATCCGGGAGTTAACTTCCTGCCCTTTGTCAAACCACACTTTACCCAATCTGAAGTAAGTCTCCCACACAATACTTGCAATTGGAAGATAACGTGTTCCTTTAAGCACCGAGTTTATAGCCTTTACAAGGTTAGTTGTCATATGGCCATAACGCTGACCTTTATCATAGGCTTGTGACCATCTTTCGCTAGGTATGTTATTTGCAAAATTAAATACATTCCGGCCATGCCGCTTCAACATGTTTATCCCCGCGTCGAATTTTGGTTGAACTAGTTCATACCATTTTTTAAAAAATAGGTTAAATAAATCAACAGAATCAGCTCAAAAAATATACTAATTTTTATAAACAACAAATAAAAACTTACCCGTGCCTAAAATCTCTTTTCGGATTTGATTGTTTCCGAAATGCTTCTTTGCATTTGCCGCAATATGTCGTACACAATAGGCTAGATATACATGTGGAGGCTTCTATAAACTCTCATGTTTGTCAATTATTGATAAGAGCGCAGTCCCCTATCAGAAATCATGCATATATCATCTTCTTTTACTACATGGTTGCGTAGATGCTTCAAAAAGAATTCACATCCATCCGCGTCTTATTTTTCAACTATGGCAAAGGCAATTGGGAATATATTATCGTCTACATCTTGTGCAACAACCACGGGTAATATATGATCGTACTTCCCATATAGCCAGGTACCATCCACTTGAATCAAGCGTTTGCAGAATGGAAACCCTTCAATACACGCATTGAATGCCCAAAATAACTTACTAAATATTCTTTTACCAAGAATTAATTCTCCTTGTAAGTTGAATGCCGATTTTGTTTCGTATTCTATCATGGTTCCCGGGATGAATATTTTCATTGCTTGTAAAAGAACTGGTAGCTCATTATACAATTTATCCCAATCACCATACAGTTGCGCCATCGCCTTCTGCTTTTCCATCCATGCCTTGTAGTAAGATGGAACATATCCAAGCTGAGCCCGGATAGATGCTACTAACATTGCAATAGAAATTCTTGGGTCCTGTTCAACCAATAACCTGGTGTAAGCACATATTAGATCAGAGTCTAAATTAATGTGGTCATGTGATAAAGCCATATTTGAACATGTGTGCTGCTTAATGAACCATGACACCTCCTACATCTGACTCTTTTTCTTGTATGAAATTCTTACCCACCAAGGGCATTTGCTCTTACAATTAAGACACCTTACACAATAGGTTTGTTTATTAGACTCAACAACAGAAAATGATGTATGACGTTTGATGCAGTGCTCCTGAACTGCCATCTTGGCAACTTTTTTATTTAAAATTCAGCTTTCAGTACCAATTCTCCAAAGTTCAAAGATGACGAAGAACCAAATACGTGGGCTTGATGTTTTGGATCTCGTATTGCAGTATAGTCCACCTCATACATGCGAGCTGGTGGAGGTTTATAGGCTGGATAAATGGTTTCGGTTGCTAGGGCTCTGGTTCAACATAACCCCAAACTGGGTGCTCATTTTCCCAACCTGAGCCTAGCAACAGCCGTGGCCCAAACATCATCTTCAACATAGGTACCATTACCTTGAAGCGCATCTGTCATAACAGCCTCAACATCATCAGCATCGAGTAAGTGCACGTCATCATCTTTCGTAATAGGAACAATATTTTTTTTATCCTCACTGAAATTATCAAGCGATTCGCCCCAATGACCAACTGTGGGTTCGGTGTCACAATATGTTGATGAACTCATTCTCTGTAAATATACAAAAAAACATAAGCAAAAATTAAAATTTGATATTCTTATTAAAATTTTAAAAATAATAAACGACAAACGAATTACAATTCTGAAAATACAAAACTTACCGGATTCGACGAGGAACCGTGTAAATGTGCTCTAAAGCCTTCAACAATAAAAAAGTAACTATCATTCGAATATATCTTTAATCACACAAAAAATCTGCAAACCCTCTATAATTAAAAACAACAACTACAGATTAAATAAAGAAAATAAATCGCTTACTTACTTTTGAGAAACCAAGAAGATCTACAGAAAAATAAACTTCATCAATCTTCAATGTCTTCGAATATATCTTCAAAAACTATCACCCAAATTTTCAACTCAAACTCTATCAATTTTTTTCTCAACCCCTACACACTCTCATATTCTCTATATCATATATATATATATATATATATACACACACGAGGACAATCTATAAGATATAATATAACATTAAAAAAATTAACTCACCCACCCACCACTAGACCATTTTAACGTCTCTGCATGCATGCAGAAAATAGGACCTCACCACCTCTAGGTGGCGAGCTTTGACCCATGTTTAAAGCTGCAAATGCAGCTTGCGTGCCTGCCAAGCTACCGCCTGAAATGCCTGGCTCATTCAGCCGATTAAAGGCACCCCCTTCACCTCGCCACCTCCACATGGTGAGGTCTCACAACGCTAGGAGTAAATGGCGAGGTGCTGTAGTTTTTGGCATATATTCCAAATTAATGGCCGAACAACCCTAAACCCCTAAATAAAACTTCCAAGTGGATTATTCCTCTAATTTTGCCGATGGTTATACCAAATAAAGTAATGATTTAGTATAATATCTATTTTTTGTATAATCACCAATATCTAACCCATGGGTTGTGTAACCCCCTAAATCCGACCCAGATGGTGTGACCGAATTTAGAAAGTTACAACTGAAACTTTCCCCTCAAGTATACAACTAAAAGCATATTTTAAAAGTAATTCATAATAAAATAACAATAAGATAATTCATTTTGAAAATAGAAAAACTCAAACTCATGCCACAATTGGAAATAAATTTAAAATGCCATTTAATTACTTAAAGTAAATAAATTTGAGATTGCGATCATTCGAATGTCAAACTAATCATATCACCTGGTAATATCTAGAAGGGAAGAGAAGAAACAAGGTGAGCTAAAAGCCAGTGTAGTCCGAAGGCACAAACACACGTTACAACATAACAATGAACATAACACTCCCATAAAACACATGCAACATAATGATATTCTCAAAATCTCGTCACATACGTAAATATCATTAGTCACAATCACAACCCAAGATATATCTCAAGACTAAATGTGTAGAAATTTCTAGGAGTTATAAGATATTTTTAGGATTGTATAGATTTGTAACACCCCCTTCCCGGTCTGGTAGTGAACCGGGTTAAAATGTGTTACCAAAAACTTATTCAGAGATTGGGATCTTTTTCAGAATGTCTTATTAATCTCTTTTACGACTTATCAGACTAATTCATCAATAGCTTACTCAAATTGGGGTTAATTTTAAACTTTTTCGAACTTAGGGAATAAATTGCAAATTTTACAAATTAAGGGTCTTTATTAGGATTTCTTTTACAAATCTTCAATTTAACTTACCGATTATTAGCCTGTGAAGTTTTGTTGTTAACGGAGGTCATTTACTTATACGATTTGGTCATTTAAAATTTAGTGACCAAACTATAACTATTTAAAACTGTGATTTAAGTCTTTTAATATAATTAACTAACACCGTATTGATACACTTAAGGCCGTATCAGTACGCTAAGCCAGATTTCTCAATTCTAGATTCAAGGGTAACAAGCTCGAATCGATACATCTAAACCTGTATCGATACGCGTTAACCAAGGTTGACCCGTTTCGGTACAACTTAAGGTCGTATCGATACAATTTATTTTTTCTGACCTTACTGCCCAAGTTCGTACCGATACACCCCCTTGTCTATCGATACGCCATGTTTTACCAAGTCCAAATATGCAAGGCCGTATCGATACAGCTTGACCCATATCGGTACGCCTGACTTGTAATGATTGATTTTATCTAGTTTTTATTTGAATTAACATATCAAACGACGTCTAATCTTTATCAAATTTTACCAGCAGTATTTAATCGCTAAAACATACTATCATGTCAATTTTTGGGTCCATTTGAATCCGTTTACTATGTTTTTACCTTTTAGTGCCTTTAAGTTCAATTTAACTAGTTTCTTTAATTACAATCACAACACCTTCCATTTTTAGTACTTAAACACTTTAGGGCCGTTACATACATATCAAAATAGACCAATGTAACATGTCTAAGCCCTATTCCACCTTACTAGGAGTTCAAAACAAAACGTAAGCATACATGAAATTGGTGGGAGTGACTTGCAACTTCAGTAACACGATCGAGGCTCGAATTGCTTCAAGTTCCTGAAATACATGAGACACACACGTGTTAGGCTTACATAGCCTAGTGAGGTAGTTATAAAAATTGCAACATACTTCATCAATGGCATGAATGACATGAATCATGCTTGTAGGTAGTGTGCATATATCATTAATCAAATATAGGTCATGCTCAAAGCCAAATGTCATATTTTCATACACCAAATATAAATCATAAATACATATCATTTCCTTGGACATAGTAACCAATGGATACGTGGATTACTCTGTATGCCACACATATCGAAAATAGGCCTTAGCCTTGAGCCGTAGTTCCGGAATCCCTTACACAATCCAACCTTTTCTCCCCACATATAAGCTGTAGCTCCAGACCGTAGTCCAATCCCTTGCTTAGTGAGCTCAATTAATCCTATGACATGCCAATTGTATCCAATGTCCACAAGTGTCCAAGGTTGCATAATTCATCATAAAACTTACCTTTGTGCCTTAGGCCTTATCATATCAGATTATATTTTAGCCTTGGCTCCAATTCACATATCATAATATTTCAAGCATCATAATAATTCCCATGGATATCAAATGTTAACTTGAACATGTTTCACATGTATCATATGACAGATGATTCATAAGACATCGAAATGCAACAAAAACTATGAAGTGATCTTACCACACTTACCACATGAGATTCATACCTTGTAAGCTCTACTTGAGCTATCCAAATGAATACACAATGTAAACATAATTCAAATGCAACCGGGATGGCACTTATCCAATCCTGAGACACAACTACACTCACCTTGAATTTCGATGCTTTCAAGGCTCATGAATAGTAATCCCTTTATTCCTAGCTTGTTTTAGAGATGATGGACTAGCTTCCTCCAATTCTTGAGCTAGGAGAAATCAATAAAGAAGTGTTACGATTGATATAACAACATTGATACTCATTTCTAAGCTTAGAATAGCCATTAGCTATTCGTTAGATCGATGAACTAGAACTTGAAGAACAAGGGCTTAGCTTTAAGAATCATAACTTGAAATTAATCACCCAATAGACCATGGAATCAACAATAGCTATAGTTTGAAGCTTTTAAAGCAAAGAATACTTAATTTTAAGGAGTCCAATTGAAGAGGTGTGTGCTTGAGCTTGGTGAAGAAGACAACAACATAGGTGCTTGTTTATTTCAAGACAAAGGGTGGGATTTGGTTACGGTGATAGGCAAAAAAAAGATGAGGGCTTTCTTATTCTTTTGGAATGGTCTTAACCATAGTCCACCTCCCCAAGGGCTAATAGCAAGATTTCCCTTGATGAAGGGTTTGCTTAAACTATCCATTTTTTTTATCATTTCATACCTTTTTACAATTCTAAGGCAACCAATAGCCATCATTCTAACATTTCAGGTGATCCCACGTGATATGGGTGGCAACCAAGTAGGTGAGTCATCCCCCACTTCAAATCTTTCCAATTTGGCCACTAAATTGATTTGGACAAGGACCCGTATCGATACACCTTATAGCAGTATCGATACGGCTAGAATGAATTGGGTAAGTTAGTTAAAAACAGTTAGGTTGTATCGATACAGGTTCAACCGTATTGATATGCCTTGCCCAAATTTAGCATTTCCAAAGAAACCCCTAACTTCCATTCTTTAAAAAAAGGTCCTACAACTTCAATTAAGCCCAAATAACTTTCATTACTTCAAAATTGGGTACAAGATCGAGCAATTACATTATTCAAGCATAATCGACACAAAATTTTCGATCACCGAAACCTAATTTCGACTATACCAATTTTTGGGGTGTGACAAGATTTCTCTAGAAATTAAATAGTTACCATAGGATTGTGTTGATCTACACCCTCAATTGAGGAGGTGGAAGTTTATAAATATATGACTTTAGTCAATTGTCAAGACATCCAAAAATTTAAAAACCGCAATACCTCGTAAATCATTTTTTAAGATATAAACTTCTCTTTTCAAATATTAAACTCTTGAGTTCTCTTCTTTCCTACATAAAACACACTTGTCTTATTATTTTTTCACTATGCTTGCTTTGTTCCTCAACTTCGTCATGCATATAAATTCTATTAAAGATTGATATGTAAATTGATGGTAGTTTTAGCATGAAGGCAGATTCTACCATATTAAAACATTCTTATTTATATTAACTCAATTGTTTTAATAATTATTTTATTTTGTATCACAAAATTCTTTTGTCGATAAATATTTAGAGTACTGAATACAGCTAGTAAGTAAGTAGTTTTTTAAACTTTCATCGACTCTTGAAACCAAGCAGCATATTGGAAAATATCATTTATAAACTAACTTATTTTTTCTTATTTCCATATTATCGGAGAATACTTGAAAAAATTAAGAGTGACTAATAATTTTAATGATGCATGTTTTGTATCACCTAATTTGATTTGCTATAATGGTAATTAAATTAATTGTGTATTTTTTATATATTAAAGCGAATTTAAAAAAAATGTGATGCATACATTCTTAAGCTATGAGAAGCTACACGAAGAATCTACATAGCCTTTTAAGCAAGCAAGTTGTCACGGACTAAACTTCCTCAAGCTATCCGTGCGACGTTAGCACTCTCGAACTATGCTAACAAGCCTTAATTCAAACAAACGCAATGGCTAGTAGCAAGGGAAAACTAGAGAAGGCAAGAAAAACTTTGAAGAGAAATGAGCTTTATATTAAGCTTTGAGAGAGCTTTACAAGGCTTAGGAATTCTTGAGATGTTGTTGGATGGTTTGCAAATGAAGGGGGTGGTCCTATTTATAGGCCTTCACCTCCTTAAGTGATGTTTCTAGATCATCCTAGTAACTAGGAGATGTTTACAAGTGTAGAAAACTCTAGATAACTCTACAAGGACCTATATATCTCCTTAAGTGTCTAAAAGGTTCTAGAGAGTTCCAAAGACTTTCAGACTTGTCCCGATCTTTCCAAAGTCTTTCAGGGTCTTCTAAGGCCTTCTGGATGTGTCTAAAAAACAGAGATTACGAAATCTCAAGGGTTCGAGGGCACGGTTACGCATGGGGAAGGATTAGCACCCCCATCACGCCCGGACACCGGCGCTTACTTGATCACTAATATTTTCTTTATAACCTGGATACGTACATGTAAAGGTTAATACAAAATTCTACGAAGTTCTAGAATTGGCTCGAACTCGCTCACGGTTGAGAAAATCTGAATCAATTTAGACGCAAATGGATTAAGGTATTAGTCCTTAAAATTTGATAATGCACTTTCGCATAGGAGTCTCGATCATTCCCATAACGGCTAGGGGAAGACCGAATTAACCCTAATTGAAAATACACCTCGTTTTCATGTTGCAAAGAAAGATCATTTTTAAATGATGTCTTATTAGCCCTTTTTAATTTTATGGGTGATTTAATGTTCAAAATTAATTATTTACAAATTGCCTACTTTTCTAAGAATTACCCTAAGAGTTAATTATTTACACATTATTTACTTTTCTAAAAGTTACCTAAGGAGTTTAAAGAAACTAATCCTAGAAGGCTTTATTAAAGTATTTACAAATTACTATGTTTAAAAAGCTACCTAGAGAGTTTTACTTACAATTAAATAATTATTTACCCCTTTTTAGAGAATTACCAAGTTAGTTTTTATTTACCATCATTATAATCAATGAATTATTCACCTCTTTTTAAAGATTTATCTTAGGGTTTTATTTAACTATTTATAATTAAAGTGAGGTATAAAATATCTAAGTCATTTATTAAAGAAACTAACCTAAAATTATCCATATTAAATTATTTAATTAGAACATTGATTATTTAAAGATTTACTTAACTTAATATTTTACCGAGTTAAAATACATGAGGATGAACAAAACATAAGACATGGTAAATATACACAAATCAAATGATGAATTTAAATGCATAAAAACAATACAAACTAAAATAAAAGATTAAGGTTAAGAAATTGCAAACATTGAGATCAAGTTCGAGCTTGGTTTGTTAGTACTGCTGCCGCTGCCGTTACTGAACGTCGGCTACTGGTGCTACACGCTGTCAGCCACCACATGTCGGCGGCGTGCCTTCATGGGGTTGCTGCTTCAGTAGTGTTCCCAGCTTTCTTTTTGGGTGATGCAAGATTTTTCAAGAGCTTTGATTTGGTGAGGACCTGTACCCCTTCTCTTCCTTACCCGAGACCAAGTACTCAAGGAAACAAAAGAATAAAAATAAAAATATATGAAGACAAAATTTGGGTAAAAATACCTCAAAGAAATTGTTTGTATTTCTCTTCAACCTCTGTATTACAATTGCTTCTCTTTGTGAATGTGTGGTGTGTATCTCAATTACAATGGGTGAAGCCTATTTATAGGCTTCAAGAAACCCTAAAACCTAAAAATCCTAAAAGCATATTCCCTTCTTATGCTCAACATTCTTGGAAAGGGAATAATGCCATTACTTGGGCATCAAACTCTTTCCTTACATTCAATATGATCCTAAATGAGTTAAAACAAATAGGGAAATGTCTAATCTTGAATTTAATTACAAATATTCAATAAAATAATTGAAAATTCGTAATAAAATCAAATTCTCGTATTGAACCAGTATCCGATTTTCTGCATGAGTTGTCTTCAGTAAAATAAGCATATCTTGAGTCCCCGAAATCCGATTGAGGCATTTCAAGATGCGTTGGAAAGGTAATCAAAAGAAGGTCAATAATTAAGAAGACACCTTGATCCGAAATGCTTGGATCCTATTAGAAATTTGCCGTGAGTCCACAGTGAGAATTCTTTGCGCATCACTTAACTTTCCATACTTGTTGGATATGATCTCTTGTAATATTTCTATATCTGATATGGCTAAGATCTTGTGTGATCTGATGTGCTTGATAAGATCGATTCGTATTTAATCCCCTTTCTTTGCTTGCAAGGCATGATCGATGATGTGGCGGCTTGGTAAGGATTCAAATAGAAAGAGTATTGCACAAGAAAAGCTAGGGTTTCTTTGCGTATGAGGCCTAATTGAGCCCACTGTACATGGATTCTTTTTGAGTTTTTCATTTTAATATATTTTTGAGCTTTTGTATCGTATATACATGGGCGGACAAAATAGGTGACTACAACTGCCCCTTTTTGCCCATTTCGGTGAAACGAGAATAGGGTAAATAACAAAAAGGCACTGATTTTGCTGGGTCGGTTAAACATAGCTTGTTTCTCCGGAGCGACAAAAACAAACTAGGTACTAAAAATCATCTTTCTGAAGCGACAAAGAACAACGCGATTCATTTAACTCATTCTTCGAAGCGGCAGTGAATAAATCAAATGACTTCAAATGGTGAGAGGATATGTTTCTCTGAAGCGGCAAAAAAATCAAATGACTTTAAATGGTGAGAGAATCTGTTTCTCTGGAGCGGCAAAAATAAATCGAAATTGCTAAATCACTCCGGAGCGGCAATAACTTCAAAGCACATATTTCTCCGGAGCGACAGAAACAAATCGAAATTGCTAAATCATTTCAGAGCGGCAATGAATTCAAAGGACTTGTTTCTCTAGAGTGGCAGAAACAAATAGAGATTGCTAAACCATTTCGGAGCGGCAATAATTTTAATCAGTGAAAGGATATTTTCTTCGGAGCGGCAGAAATAAATCAAAATTGCTAATTCATTCCGGAGCGGCAATGATTTCAATCGGTGAAAGGACCTGTTTCTCCAAAGCAACAAAAACAAATCGAAATTGCTAAATTATTCCGGAGCGACAATGACTTCAATTGGTGAAAGGACCTATTTCTCCGAAGCGGGAGAAACAAATCGGGTAAAACGGGTATGTCCCTTCGGAGCGGCAGTGGACAAACAAGAAAACAATTCTTCATATGAAGGTTTCATTCTCCTTGGGCCTGAACGGATAGGCCATGTGCTAAAAAAAAGGTTTCCATTCTTCATGGGCCTGAACGGATAAGCCATATGCTGAAAAAAAAACTTCCATTCTTCATGGTCCTGAACGGATAGGCCATAAAGGTTTCCATTCTCCATGAGCCTGAACGGATAGGCTATAAAGGTTTCCATTCACCATAAGCTTGAACGGATAGGCTATAAGGATTTCCATTCACCATGAGTCTAAATGGATAGGCTATAAGGGCTTCCATTCGCCATGAGCCTGAACGGATAGGCTTCGAATTGAAAAATGACATACTTCTTCTAAGGATGGCAAGAAATATGGTTTACTCCTCTTAAATTAATCCAGTAATTTTGTACTTTTGATTGGTAGTGATTCTTCAAGGCTTCTGAATTTCTTGTATGGGAAACTTTGCAGCAAAGCTTATTTCCACCTTGGATTTCTTGGAATGACATCTAATGT
Source organism: Hibiscus mutabilis (assembly GCA_019671005.1). Taxonomy (NCBI): domain Eukaryota; kingdom Viridiplantae; phylum Streptophyta; class Magnoliopsida; order Malvales; family Malvaceae; genus Hibiscus; species Hibiscus mutabilis. The sequence continues at coordinate 1,030,632 of CM033717.1, read as the reverse complement.
TCAACGAGTCTTACCCCAGAACTTTGAACCTTCCGAGCTTTTCATTGCCCTAGTTTTTTTCCAGCTGTACTTCACATCTTTTCTGTTCGCATGTGAACTCATATTGTCGTTCCATGGGTAACGATGCCCCGCTACTAAAGGCTATAGGAGGAACTCCTTCCGACCTCTTCAATCTGGCTGGACTTAGGCATTCTATCATGGCTTGCTCGTAAAGGGAACCTTTGCCCCGCTCTTGCATTTCAATGGGCTTTTCTTCTAACACACGTGCCCTTTATGCGAGGTAATTCCCCATTCAACCTTGGGCTCAGCTATCTTCAACGTGATCGAGTTGTCTCTTTATTTAGTTCATGATGGCTACACCATTTCTTGTTCTTTATTTTCAATAGCGAATGAATTCTTTCAACGCCTTATTAACGCGAGAGTGAACATTTACTTCTGGATCCCTATAATTGGAAGTCATACCAAGAAATCTTTTGTTTTTTCATGAATCCATTTTAATTTAATTGTAAGATTCTTGTGAGTAAACAAGGTAAAAACTTGAAATGAAAACTCGTGAGAATTTAAAAGAATTTTAAAAAGTCATGGCAAACATGAAAAAAGTAAAATCAAGAAACAAAGTCAGGTGCCCCCAAACTCATAGCATGAATGATTCATGAGCCCATCGACCAGATAGCATTCCTATTTTCTACCCATTTAAGCGGCTCTCTTTGAGTCACCACTCCCTTAAATTCATTTTCCCTTTTTTCTAATCTCAAACAAACATTAGAATTTTTGAAGTCGTTGGAAAAAGGTGAACTCAATTAGGTGGAATGTGTTCTGAAAACAAACTTCTCTTCTCAGATATCCTTATATGATCAAAATGGTCTTTCAAGGCTTGTAATGTGGCTAAGGTTCATGGTTACAAAAGAAATGGTATATAGGCCCAAATAAGTGTTTGAAGGTGATTAAAGCAATGATCAATTTTTCTTGATGAAGTCCCTAATTTTTATTACTTCTTCTTTTCTTTTTCTTCCTGGATCTCTATAGACTGCCCATTTTTTGGTTTTCACCCTAGAGTTAATCCCCTTTTTGCTTTGTGAATCTTCGACTGACACATGGTTCATGTAATACTTTCTTGAAAACTTGTAATTTAAAACTTGGTACTTCCTCCAATGGGTATATTTTCAATGTTTTCTTTCACACATTTTTTTCTTCTTCTTCTTTGTCCTTTCATTGGATACCCATCTTGGTATGCACGCTGTTTTGCTCTTGTTTCTTGCACTCATTCTTTTTATCTTCATAGCATGGTCAGAACCAGTCACCTTTCATCGCTTTTGCCCCCTAGTGTGGGAGTGATCCTTGGTTAGGATTCAATTGAAAGAAAAATATCAGGCTCAAAAAGGGACAACAAGGGATACTTTTTTTCTTTTTCTTTTTTGCAAAGGGAAATGAAGGAATGCCAAATCTCCTCCTACACATAGATATCATTGAAGAAAAGTTGTCCTCGGTTGGTAGATGTTTTAGAGTTATCACTTAATCCAAAGACCTTAAACAACAATGTTTGAGAGGAAAGTTCTCTCGAAATTTTCATTTGGGATCTTTCCCATTAATCCTGAACACATTTTTGTTTCTCCTCTATCGCGGGATTAGATTCAAGAATCATTCATGCAATCAATCATAGGGGCCCTGCAAAAAAAAATGTGTTTTGGAAGAGAAATGGATGTAATGAATGAAGAAAATGAAATGTTTGCCACTTGATAAAATAAAGGAAATGCATATTTGAAACAAGAAAAATAACATAGAAAACCTTACAAAAGATCCCTAATGCTCACAGGCAAAAGCAAAAGGGTTGATTCTTGGTATGATTTCACAACAGTAGGAAAATCCTCTACTGTCGAATTGTTAAGCACTACTCCTAGAAGGCATTAGTGAATTCTAGCCAAGCATGACCGATGATGTGGCGGCTTGGTAGGGATGCAAATAGAAAGATTATTGCACAAGAAAATCTAGGGTTTCTTTGCGTATAAGGCCTAATTGAGCCCATTGTACATGGATTCTTTTTTAGTTTTGCAGTTTATATATTTTTTGGGCTTTTGTATCGTATATACATGGGCGAACAAAATAGGTGACTACAATCTATAATAAAAAAATATTGTGGAAAAAATTGAGCCCCTAGTTTCAAGTATTAGAAGAAAAAAATTGGCTCTCTAATAACAAGTATTGAGGAAAAATTAAATTTTATGAATATGTCTCTAATAAAAAATTTTTGGAAAACAATTAGGTCTAATAATAAGTATTAAAAATGGACCTCTAATAACAAGTATTGAAAAAAATTAGACCCTAATACTTCTAACAAATATTGAGAAAAATTTGAGGCTCTAATAACTAGTGTTAAAAAAATTAGGCTTTAATATCAAGTATTGAAAATAATTGAATCCTTAATGACAAGTATTGAAAGATTAAAATTTAAAAGTAAATCCCTAATAATAAATATTAAAAAATTAGACCATAATATTAAATATTGTAAAATAATTTAGGCCTTGGATAAACGCCCCTTCTAGCCATGCCCCAGGGACGACACTGCCTATACCGAGCTAAATAAATAATTAAAGGTTGAGCATAAATATGGCATCACATTTTTTTCTATCTTTATATATGTATGTGGAAAATTAAAAAATCATCATGTGATAGTTCAGGGCAAATTTACTCAAATATTGTTGTCTAATTTTTTTTCAACAATATGGTCATTCCAAGTTTATTTCTAGAAATATAATTGATTATTGTAGCAGTCAAAAGTTGGACTGCTTTCACCTCGTTTTTGAACAATATTTTACCAGAAAATATTAAAAAAGATGTTGCAGTCGTCCTTTATTGATCCATGCATGCCATGTGTAAAAAACACGGTTTGAAGTCGGATTGTAATCTATCTGAATTTATTATTTTAATATAAAAATGAAAGTCACAGTTTGAAGTCAAACTGCAATCTATCCGACTTCTGACTTGCTACAATAAAAAAATAATATTTCTAAAAATAAACTTAGGAGGACTACATTGTTGAAAAAAAAAAAGAAAAAAACATATTTAAGTAATTTCCCAATAATTCAGAAATAAAAAAAGAGAGGTTAATGATGAATTTAAAATCTTTTATATCCGCACAAAATTCATTTCAAGCTTCAATTATTAATCAAAGAAAGTCATCATTTATTTATTTAAAAAATAACAAACCCCATACTTATGAAATGTAGAAGCAGAGGAACCCTTTAAGCTTTCTTCTATCCGGCTTCTTCGCTCTGTATTTATCAATTGCTTCTTTATTCGAATATATATTTCTAACGACTAATCATTAATCTAATTATACACTTAAATTACAAACTCACCATTTAATTCAAGAAATAATAGGACTTTATACCCAAACAACCCATACATGACACAAGCATGCTTCAAATGGCATCCAAGGGGAGATTATAAGACTTTTAACAACACATTTACAACTTCCAATAAGTTTTACCATTACTAAATTTCAAGCACAAACCCCCTTAATATCATATGCGCATACACACATATACACAAACCATCAAAATTAATTAAGGATGTGCACGGGTTGAGTTTTTGATCGATCAAAACCTGACTTGAAAATGATTACATAAACTTGACCCGACCCGGATACGTTCTTTTTAAAACTTGGCCCGAAATTGATATACCTAAACTCGAACCCGACCTAACCTATAAAAAATCAATTTTAGGGACTTAATTGTAAAGAAAAATTTTAGAGACAATTTGTAAATAAAAATTTTAATTTTAAGGACCTAATTATAAAAAATATAAAAAGGGTATTATTACAAATATCTTTAAAAATATAGGAAAAATTACACTGTAAGCCTAGGGTCGGGTCGATATTTTCATCATAAACCCGAACCCGACTCACCTGATTTTTTAATAAAGAAAATATACCCAATCAACCGACCAAATTTACTTTTTGGGTCTCTTTTATGGAACACTTGGCTGCGTCGAAACCAATGTATATTTGACCCCGATGAGTGTATGTCTGAAAGTTTGATTCACCAAAAGTTTTGTATGCGGGATGAAGCTCGGTGAGCCCTTAGCATGCAACCGATGGTTTGTCGTGCTCACTTACCCGGGACTACAATACATTGTTGGACTAAACCTCCTCTAAGGTGGATTAAAATCAACACTGACAGTGTTCGTAGTCCTAGTACGGGTGTTGCCTTTTGTGGAGAGGTTGGGAGAGATGAAAATACGCGATGGTGTTTTGGATTTTTAAAGAAGATTGATATTTATTCTGCTTTTGACGCAGAGTTTTAGGCCGTCTATGAGGGTTTAGCGACAGCTTGGTCTCTATGGTATTCTCGCATTATTATTGAAACTAACAGCAAGAAGGTCTATGATTGTTTGGTAGACAATAATTCGATGCGAATAGCTTCTTCTCTTCGGTCACACATTGCTTCGATGTTAAACAAAGATTGGGAGGTTTGTTTCAAGTGGGTGAGTCGCAACTGTAATTTGGTGGTTGATAAACTAGTCAAGATGGCTAAGGACCTCCCGATGGTCTATCGCAGGATTATGGATCCCCCACACTCCATTCTCGAATTGCTTAATGGTGATGCCGGTGCCGACACATCTAGTGCCCTGAACTAGGCTACCTTTCTTGTGTTTTTTAGTGTCTCTGTTTGATCTCGATTTTTTGATGCTTTAGTTTGAACTCTTGTCGAGCTAGTCTTGTTTCCTTTGTAAATATTACCATGAGCACTCTTTTTCTCCGTCTAGACTTAGAGAAATTTTTTTAACAAGATTTATAGTAATATCCACTTTTATTCAAAAAACGCACATCCCTAATCAAAACATACATAATTTATAAAGCATCCATAATGTAATTTGTATATTACGTTACTCCTATCAACCAAGTTAGCCTTGAGTCAAGCTTCCTTAAAAGCTTATCATTTCCTCTCTTCTCACTTGAAGATTCACTTCTTTCTTTAGGAGCTAGAAACATACATACATGAATTATCACTTAGCCAAGATAATTTGGACTTAAAAAGATGTATCAAACTATAACAATTACATGCTCTATTTCAAGAAAATCAAACCTAAAATCGAACTCAAACCGTTAATTCGATACCCAAACCATTGGCTCAGATTTCGGGACGTTACAAAAACATATTTTTACCATATATAACTTCTAAAGGATTATTTGTGCAAAAAAAAAACTTCTAAAGGATTATATTGAAAATTTATTATTTATGGGTCGAAAAACAATTCTACTACTATCCAAACTTAAAATTTTAAGGGATCAAATAATATTTTTCAATTTTATGGGATTGACCCTACTAGCCCCTAGCTTTATATCTGGTCTCATATAATTTAGAAAATAAACATTCTAATTTCACAATCATTTTAGATACTCTTATGTTTCACTAGATTTTCATTTATTGATTTTTATGGTCAATTTTTTAAATTTTGATTATTTGAAATATAATTTTGAAAAAATAGGAATTATATTTTAAAAGCATTGAATCATGTAATTTTTTAATATATGTTTTATAAAATAAATAATTAAAATTTATTATGATCAAAATTATTATTCGCGTAACTTAAGATTCGAAACATGTCTAAAAAATCTAACTCTGACATCCTCTGGCAGGGACAGACCCAAATGGGTCCTGGGACAGGCTCCTGTACACGCGCACGAGAATTTTTTTCTACCTTTGTTTTGTATATATACTTGTATATTTAAAAAAAAGTTAATTATGAATTTGTCTCTCCTAATTTTCAACATTTATGTTTTATTCTCCGGCCTCTACTCATGATTTTGTCTGTGTCTTCTAGTGTCCAACTATGTATTTGCAAGCTTCTAACACGCCTACACTATAATTGGGGTGAGTATTAGACGGGGCGGGAACGATTTTGTATTCTCCACTCAGTCTTCAACATTTGTGGGAACGGTTTTGGGAGTCCCAATTAAATGATTTGGGAATTTTTTCGTCTCCATCCTCATGCCCATCTGATTCCCATCATTTTCGAGAAATTATCCTCATATACTCAACATTAAATACCTAATATCAAATTTTCAAAATTAAAAACATAAATGACAAATTTAGTTTTACAAATAATAAACAAACTATTTCAAAGCTATAATAACAATTTAACATGTAACGATTTTTTTTGTAGCATAGACTAAAAGGTTAAATTACAAAAGGCGCCAATATCTCAATGTACTGAAATATTGATAAGGTTAAATTACAGGCTCTTGTTCCCGCGCACGAGGAATTTTTTTCTACCTTTATTTTGTATATATATGTGTATATTTTTTAAAAAATAAGTTAATTATGAACTTGTTCTTCCCAATTTTCAACATTTATGTTTTATTCTCCAACCTCTACTCATAGTTTTGTCTGTGTCCTCTAGTGTCCAACTATGTATTTGCAAGCTTCTAACACACCTACGCTATAATTGGGGTGGGAATTGGATGGGGCGGGAATGATTTTGTATTTTTCACTCAGTCTCTAATATTTTTGGGAACGGTTTTGGAAATCCTGATTAAATGATTTGGGGATTTTTTTCGTCTCCGTCCTCATACCCATCGAATCCCAACGATTTTCGAGAAATTCTACTCATATACTCAACATTAAATACCCAGCATCAAATTTCTAAAATTAAAAACATAAATGATAAATTTAGTTTTACAAATAATAGACAAACTATTTCAAAGCTATAATAACAGCTTAACATATGTAACGATTTTTTGTAGCCAAATTAATCTAGCATGTGGTACGCTCTTGTATTCTTGTTTTGAAAAGAAAAAAGAAAAAAATATGAAAGGTAATTATCATATATTCATATGCATCAATAATACAATAATTAAGCATAAACTAAAAGGTTAAATTACAAAAGGCACTGATCTCGATGTACTGAAATATTGATAATAAGATAGGTTATACAAGTAAATGAGAGTTAAGTATATATATTTTTTAAAATTTTGCAAAATATCGGAGATCCTTGCGGATATTTTTCGGGGATCCTTACGGTTATTTACACGGTAACGGTTCAGTTATTCCTACGGTTCGGATATAGCAATCTCGTCCCCATCCCCATTTGATCTTCGGTGATAGAACTTCCCCGTCTCCGTCTCCATAGGTGAAGATTTTAGTTATTTCTCATTTCGTCAATTCGTATCCCCACAATTTTTGAATATTCTCCGTCTAATTCTCACCGTTACACTATGATCACCTTTGTAAGAACTACACGAACTTAATTCATTTTATGTTTATATTTAAAACTATTACCAAACATAGAATTAAGAAATAAGAACTATAAGTAGCTTTGGATACTGCTATAGAATTCAATGACAACTTTGTCTTTGACCTAAATGACTAGTGCAACAATTCTCTAGGGCCAAAGTTGCCAATTTCCAACTAATGCTCAAATATAGTTAATCCCCACGTTGATTATATATGGCAAGAAACTTGGCTTACTTTAAGTAAACATAGAATTTAAGTTTTGTGGATAAAAAAAACGATACCCAAAGAACTTGACCCTCGAAAAAAGGTCTGATCTAACTCAGACTCTAAACTTAGTCGAATCCTTGTGGCTACTTCGAACGGGTTTTCAAACCAAGTATATAAATATATATATATTTATATACTTGGTTTGAAGAGCAAGACTCTTTGTCGTGTTCTTACATGTAATGTCAAACACTTCCTCATAAACAAACTCAGGTCATCACCGTGTCACTTTGTGGTTCTTTCTGTCCGTTTCACTGCCGAAAACCAAACCCAATTTCTCTGTGTTTTTTTTTCTCTCTTTCCGATTGTGTTCTAAATTTTGATTCTGTTTGGTTTCAAAGAATGTCTTATGATCTTTCGGTTTCTGACTACGATTCCTTCGACATTCCTGAAATGGAAACGATTGATTACAGCATACTGTTTGATGATCTTCTTTGTGATTCTTCTTCTTCATCTGATTATAATCTTCAAGCTTTGTTGAACAGCAATGGGTGTCAGAATTCAGACGAAGGGTGTCAGAATTTCGACGGCTTGAATTGTTTGGAAGTGAAAAGCGAGGAAAATGTAGCAAATTTATCATCCCAGAATTTTCAAGGACAAGCCTTGAGCTTGCCGGAGAACAACTTTTTCTCCGGACAAATGACGAATGTCTTCGGAAACGGAGATTCCGAGGTTCGTTTCGTCTCTTTATGACCTTAAATCCCCTGTTTTTTTTCTCTGTTTTAAAAGAATCTTTGTTTTTTTTTCAATGAAGAACTCGTTCATGGAGGAATTACCAGGGTTCAAAGTGGGGCGTTACAGCCCGGAAGAGAGACGAGAGAGAATTTCAAAGTACAGAGAAAAACGTAACCGGAGGAACTTCAACAAAATAATTAAGGTTTATGTCAATTTGATTCGAATTTTCTTGTCTGTTTTCGTTTGATTGTGTGTTTGAAGTTCTGAGCATGGTTGGTTGGTTTGTTTGTTTGTTTGTTTTTCTTTTCTCAATGGTGATGTAAAGTATGCATGCCGGAAAACGCTAGCCGACAACCGTCCTCGTATACGTGGCCGATTCGCGCGTCACGAAGAAACTGCGGATATTCCAACTCCGACAGCTGCATCTTCAACCGGATATGAACATGGCGACTACAAATCATGGGTACGATTTTACCTCTTCATTTCTCACGTAAATAATGAATTTATTTTGATTTAGTCCTTGATTAACTTTACTCGAGTTTGAACCTTTACGTTTCGATATTAATTAAAAAGAGATAATTGCACGTTTCCTATGAATTTAATTCTAAATTGGTTTTCTAAATTTTTGAATATTTAATTTCATCTTCAAACTATAATATTCATTCTAAATTTATCCCCAAATTTTTAACACTCCAATTTCATCTCTGAACTATGAATCATTTTAAATCAATCTCAAACTTTTGAATGTTATAATTTCATCCATGAATTATAACTCTCATTCTAAATTGGTCTCCAAACTTTTAAGCAATCTAATTTCATCCAAAATTATCAGTATATCTAATCACATCCCATGTTAGTAAAACTGTTTATAAGATTGTTAATTGCCCTGTAAAGCCCGGTGTGTATTATGTATTAATATTTTATGGCATAAACGATAATTTGAAGATGAAATTATAATGTTCAAAAGTTTATAGACCTATTTAGAATGAGGGTAATAATTTAGGTATGAAATTTAAATATGCAAACTTTTGTGATCATTTTAGAATGAAAGTCATAGTTTGAGATGAAATTAAAAAAAATAAAATTCAGAGATTAATCCAAAATAATTATCATAGTTTAGAGATATGTGTTGCAGTTAATGTATTAATAAAATATTTTGAACTGTTCAATAGTTCGAATTCTAATAATAGCTAAATAAATGAATTCGAATTTTATTTTAGTTGAATTCGAGTAACTAGCGAGTACATATAGTTTACTTATATTCTTATTGATGTTTGAATATGTGTCGAATACAGATATATTATAACTAAAAGCATTATTATTATTATTATTATTATTTTGCAGGCATTACCTGAGGTGGGAGATGAAAAAATGGCATCAAAAGGAACATTTATGAACAGTTTCAGCTCACGTCAGTTTGGCCATGACTGCTAATGTGAAATTGTAAAAAATGTAAAGTAGAATAAAATAAAATAAAATAATTTGTAACATATTACATAATGATAAATATTAGGAATTTTAAAATGTTTTGACCTCGAATCTTTGACCATTGTAAAGATCCACTCAATTGCTTTTTTTAATGTAATTATGCTCCCAGTCATGAAGTGCTGTCCTTTTAAGATTAAAATATGAACTTTATGCCATTATTTTGGTCGCACGAATTAAACATAAATAAATAAAAAGGAATTTTGGTTTAATATTTATATATGTGTGAGCGTTAAAGTTGTTTCCATTTTTTATTTTGTTTAAAATACTTTTATTCAATATCTATATTTGATTCATATTTAACTTTTTTAAATAATAAATATGAAACTATCGATATTGACTTTTAAGAAGCAAAACTTTATAATGGAAGGCGGCATCAAGTTTGGTGCTGGTTACCAATCGTCGATATTTTATATTTTTTTATTTTTTAAATTTAATTTTATTTGTTTTGTTTTTCGCATATTTTGTTGCGTTTTTTCTGCTTTTGTAACATTTTTCTATTTTATGACAAGTTTTTATGATTATTTTTGCGGATGTTTGGTGTTCGTACGGTGACCCTCACAGTGTTTGTTCTTAATTTGTGTTTGTGGTGGTCACGGATATTTTTTCCTCTTTGAGGTTGTTTGTTGATGTTATATGAAGCAGATCATCGTCTCTGGGACTAAGAGTGAAATGTAGTTGTCGTTTTGAGGATTTCATCTGGTTGGTATTTTAACAACTCCCCAATGATCCTTCTTATAATGAACCGTAGAGATTTTCTTTAGTACAAAGAGAAAGTGTCTAATTTGATATGTACAACACTTATTTTTTTCTTTTTTTTTAGGTTTACCGTTTTCTATTTTAGTTTTTTTTTTTTTTTTTGAAACCTTTAGCATGTTATGTTCGTGTGTTGCTTTTTTTATTAATGAAATTATATATTTGATGTGTCGAAAATATATATTCGTATTTGCGGCGCCAAGAGAGCAACTGACGCCCAAAAATTTTCAAAAATTTTTATATACAAAGATAATACGTAAATATTAAAAAAAAAATTCAATATTCTTTTAAAATATGTGTACCAACTTTGTAAATTTTTTATATCATAATTTAAATTTTATACTATTTTTAAATTTTAACTCTGTCCCAATATATTCGCATTCTTCTAACACAAACACTCGAATATGTGCAAAAAGTACTGTTTAGGGGAGAAAATGTTGAAAATAAGGAAAATGTCTTACATGATCATTATCTTTCCATTATCCATAATATAGATTGTGATGTTCCCACTAATCAACAGCATATTGAAAATTTTAAATAATACATATTTATATAATTATTATGTCATTTTCAACTTTATTTAATAAATTGTATCCATTTAGCTTTAAAAAAATATTGATAACGAACCCAACAAGTGGTTCTTGTGAAAAAACGGATGATGTTTATCCTAAGAGATTCGAGCTCAATCGCTCTGTCTACAAGGTGTGTGCATTGTCAAAAGGTTAAAAATATGTATGAACAGATACTACATGCTAATAACCTTTAGACTATTCAAAAAAAATATTTACATCACAGTCCACATTAATTATGGTTTAAATATACACTTTGTATCTAAACTAGTCACATTTTTCTAAGTTGGTATTTAAATAATTTTTACTCTTAAATTGGTACTTAAAGAATTTTTTTCTCCTAAGTTGTTACCTGAACTAGACACATTTTTCCAAGTTGGTACTAAAACATACATTCTATCAAATTGGTCATAATTTTGAAGAATTCAATAAATTTAACCCTTTATGTTTAAAAATATTATCAATTTACCCTTTGTTCTTTTCGTATATTGTTTATTCTTCTCCCGGAAATATTATAGTGCTCTCCCGGTATAATAAAAGTTTAAAATCAACTTCTTGTTGTTTTATGGTAGGATGCAATTATAAAACTATTACTTTAATCCAATAGACTCATTTGGTTTGTTAATATTGTAAAGAATAACTAAATTGATGATATTTTTAAATATTAAGGGGTTAAATTCGAACTATGACCAAATTGATAAATTGTATAAGTTTGGGATTAAAACTATTAATAAAAGTATCAACATAATGGATGTAATTAAAGTTCGGGATGCTAACTTTGGAGCAAAATTTCTTTAGATATTATCAACTTGAAAAAATATATTTAGCTAAAATATCAACTTGAGAACGAAAATTTTTTAAATGCCAATTTAAAAGAAGACATCTAATTCAAGCACCAAATATCGAACTTAAGATTCAAATATATTTCCGAACCAATACATTTATAATAAATATTGAATTCAAGATTTAATCTAGTTGATTCATACAATATTTTTTATATCTCCGAACAAATATAATTTACTTTTTTTAAATAATTACAAGGTACAATTTGTTCATACATATTTTTAACCTGTTGACAATGTACACACGCACCTTGTAAACAGAACGATTGAACCTGAGACTTTATCTGTTTTTTCACTGAGACCATTTGTTGAGTTCAAATGTAATTTACTTCCGGATACATATGATGTCTGTAAAAACATTTTATCTTCGTACTATATTCCTACGGGACGACCATCAAAATGTATTCTATTTTGGGAATAAGAAAAAGGAAAGAATATAGTGCTAAACCGTACATAATATTTCCAAGTTCAATTAATCAAGGTATAAATTTGAGCTGACCGTATCTAATTAAAGATAAATTCCATGATTAATGTAAAGCATACATTTAGTAGTTCAATGCTTAAATTAGAATAGACTTGGACAGCCAATATTTGGTGGAACTTCAAATCCCACATCGGAAAGGCGACGCAAAGAACAATTATCTGATTGATTTATATGGGAAAATTGACAGCCAAGAGCATAGGAGTTTCTACTTTCTATTCGCTTTTTCTCAAAAAAAAAAAAGTAAATATACAAACTATCGTTAAATTATCTCTAAAAATATAAAATAATTATTAAAATTTTAAATGTTATATAATAAACATTAAACTTTAATTTCTGTTATAAAATGGTCGCTGAATAGTTAACTATTGTTAACTGGTGACGTAATAGTTATAAAAATTTGAATAATATAATATTTAATCTTTTATATTGATATATTTAATCAATTTATTCTTAATGTAACCCTTATTATTGATATTTAAATTGATTAAAAGTATAAATATTAAAAATTAAATATATTATTATACAAAGTTTCGTAATTGTCACGTCTCTCAGTTAACGGCTTAATTATCATTTTGTAATAAAAATTAAAATTTAATGATTATTATATAATTTTTTAACAGCCTAATGATCATTTTGTAATAAAAATTAAAATTTAATGATTATTATGTAATTTTTAAAAGTTTAGTGACTATTTTATATTTTAAAGAATAATTTAGTGATCATTTGTATAGTTTAGCCAAAAAATACTTTCTATTCGCTTTTTCTTTTTCTCGAAATTTGAATCATATATATTTTTTCTTTTACATTATAGAATTTTTATTTGTATTTTTCTAAGTTGGGAATATATCAACGATAGAGGCATGCAGTAGGGGCCTAGGGGAGGAATAATAGTCCCAACTTCAATAGTTTAATTGTATTTTATGTAAAAAAAATGCTCATAATATTCAATTGAATAATTATTTTAACTTTTATTCTCTTTTTTTAAAATAATTCAATCTTTAACGTTTTATTTTAAATCAAAATGATTTTTTCTTTAGATGAAAATTCTTAATCAACTAACAAAAAACAACTTGAAATAACTTGACAGAATGACATGTCAGCAAAAAAATTATTTTATATAAAAAAAGTATATTTTGACTGATGTGACATTCTTTCATATCAACACATCTTCTTATATTGCATTGTCATATTAGCGTGCACCGTTATATAAGCTTGCCATGTCATTTCAAATTATTTTACCAGTAGTCAACTTACAATTTTTCTGTTGAAGGGTCATTTGAACCTAAAATTAAACGTTGAGGGTTAAATCACTTTAAAAAATAGAGAGCAAAATGACAATTCAGTTAAACGTTAGATGAATTTTTTGGTTTTATGTCCTTAAGTTATTAATAGTTTTAAAATTATTGTAATTTAATTCTTAAACAAAGTTAAAGTCTATGAAATTAAACTTTAACCTCTTATTTTTTAATTTAATTACTTTTTAAAACTTTTTAGTTTTTTAAAATAATAAAATTAGAATTTAACATTCTTAATTTTATGGTTTAATCACTTTTAGGACTTATTTGTTTCAAAGTTTAATCATTTAAACAATGTTCTCTTGCATACTTTGAGGGGATCTTTGGGTGGTGCTAATGTCAATCTTTCCACTTCATAATAATAAAAACTAAATTTAACACCACAACCCAAAACCAATTAAACAATGTTTATGGTTGGATTAATTTAATTTATGTTGTTAAATATAAGCATTCATCAATACAAAATTGGATTCTGACTCTAAAAAGTTATTTGAATTTTTTTTTTACAAAGAGTTACATTCAAGTGACTAAATTGATTAAAATACAAAGTTGAGAGAACTAAATAATAAAGTTAAACTGAAATCGATGGTTCAAATTTGGAATTAGATTTAAAATGGAAGAATTAAAGAGACAAAAAGGTCAGGACCAAGTTACAAAACAATCAAATTATTCCGCAAATTCAAACTCGAAATCCAAACAAAATTTTGAATAAATTCAGAATTATGAACATATGGACCAAGCTCAGGTCGAGCTATGATACTATATAGTTTATATTTGTTCAAGCCCGACCCGGTCTAAAATATTACTCAAAATTTATCCAAATCCGCCCATTTGTAAATAACTGACCCAAACCGATTTAAAACCGAACTAAATAGCAAAATCTCAAAACAATGAGAACGGAGTCATCATTTCCTTTCACTCATTGAATGGTAGAACAATGCCTAAAGGGCAAGTCTTATCCATCCAAAATGGAGGACTGCATAAATACAGCTCTCGAGACACGGAAAACCGATAGAATCGTTTAACTTTGTTGCTCACCGTTGTTGGGTCTACGATAGGGAATGAACCGATGATCCTTAGCAGCATTCTTCCTTCTCTTTTTCTCGATGAAGGATTCGAGTTTACCGGATGCCTGATGACATATCATCAATATAGTTAATTAGTTGAGAGAGTTGATGTCATAGGGAACATGTGTCGAATGTATACCTTGAGCTTTGTATACTTCTCAATAAGCCTTTGCTTCTGAATTTCAGCTGCAAACGAGTAATCTGAGTTAGCATCCATGCATAATCGACATGATACAACATTATGTGGAAGGTTAGAAAGCTAAAGTGATAACAGTCTGTACGATTTCCTATATTATTTATAGTCGATGGATGCTAACACGAGATTCCGAAAGCTACAGTGAGAGGGAGAGGATTCATGACATTACATTTCTTAAGATAGAAAGGGCGCTTCCCATGCTTTGCTGCTTCTCTTTCTCTCTTCTTGTGTGCAGCCAGAATCTCGGCATCGGTATTCTTTGCTGACTCAAACTTTAATTGCTTGTCCTGATAAGCGATCCAACGTAAATAAGTTGAAAAGAATGTACTTTGATGCATCCAAAGGGCATATAGAAGACCCTGGAGACTGTAGTTGTTTCTACCAAATAGATATGTACTTACAATCCAAGAAATATGGTTCTTCAGTTCGCAAATGACTTTTGGGTCTTTGGTTTTTTTAAGTCGTTTCTGCACCTCCTGTCATATCCAGGAAAATGCATCGTTGAAAAATGACGGTGTAAACCCAAAAAAAAAGAGGTCAAATAGATGATAATACCTCTCTTTCAGCGGGTAGGTTGTTCTGAAACAGAAAATTATATCTTTTTCTGAATCTGCAAAAATAAAAATAAAAAAATTATCATCGGTTTCCTAAAATAATCCGGGAAGTAGAAAGTCACATATGAGATGCAGTCACATGGTAAACTAGACTACTATCAAAGTAAAGCTCCATAGACTGATAAAAGATAAACAGGATTCCAGTCAATACTCGTTAGATTTCAGTAACATATTTGTGGTGGATTTAGTACAGTAACGTATCAGCCGAGTTGCCCTTAAAGATCATGGAATGGATTACTAGTGACTAATCCGTGAAAAACTCCTCGTCGCACTTGTCTGATACGCACAGGTAAGAGTAGTTAAACTTTGTGTAGGGCAATAAAAGTTGCAACGGTACCAATGTAAAGAACTGAACAATGGAAGCAAAAAACGAAATCAAGGTAAATGATTGAATGACAAAGAGAGAAGAGACTAACCCATCAACATCAAGTGTACCACATAAAGATTCAAAACGCGGGTCTCGTGCCACCTGAACAAAAAGAAGCAAACAGATTCGATTCACCTTTTAGTGTTGTTTATTCTTTTTTACTATTGAAAACAAGAACCAGCAAGTGATACCCTTTCCCCCCAAAAAGAGAGAACCCAATAATTCCGATTTTCCATCAGAATCAATGCTACAATAACTGGGATCTTGTGCACATAAATTAGCAAGAAGACATTAGCAAGGACAGGCAACTCAAAATGGTCTAAATTACTAGACACGTGACATTTACAAAACAACAATGTGCATGCTATTTTTTTCTTTACAAAAATTGAGATATAGAACTTTAGGGAAGGATCATGAAATGCTACCAACAAGCAAATCATATTAACATCAATCAGGGATGGAAAGGGGGAGCTGGGAGATGCAGTCGCAACCCTGGAGATTTCAAATTCACATATAGTTTAAGTATTTTCTATTGATTATCTAATTTCAACCCCCCCTAAATTTCTAATATCTTAGCACCTCAACCGTCCACCACATCGATTATAAGCACAAAACCGGAAAACAGAAAAAGAAAATCCATAACCATAAGTCACTAGACCAACTTCAATAGTTGAAGGAAAATTAGAAGCTGAGATATCAGGGACTCGATTAAGATCTTACAAAGGTAGTCAATCCGGCGCATAAAAACCGAAAGAACATCAAATTAGGCAAGCAAGACTACAATTATACTAGTTAATATGGTATTCTCATTACATTCAAAGCAAAAGCAGAATCTTAAAGAAACATAATTTACCTTTTTAGGAGCTTGAATAACCTGTCTAAATGACCTCGCTGGTTTCTTGCTACTAAGCTCCATTGGCCTACAAAACACAAATCAAAACCCAAAAAACAAAAAAATTGCCCTAAAAGAAAGCCAATTTTTTTCTTAGTTCGCAAATCGTAAAAATTATACCTATTCTTGTTAGCGCGGCGGTGCTTGGCATCCGAACGGGGTTTACGAGAAACTGAATCAGTACCGTCGGCTCGTGCCTTTTGTAGCTCTTCGAATGTAACTTCTGCTAACTCACGCTCTATCTCTTCCTCTTTATCGGAATCAATGGAGTCATCGGACTCCTCTTCTTCAGATGAAGATTCCATCTTTTCTTCTTCTTCACTTTCTTCGAAATGGGTTTTGCTTGAAGTTGCAATTGAGTTAAAGGGTTTCTTCATTTTCCTCAATCTGAGAGTGCGGATAGTTTCAAGTTCAAAACCAATACAGACGGTTAACTTGATAAAGAAGAAGCTGCTGTCCGACTCCGACCTGACCTGACCTAACCACCGGCCACTTCTAAAGCTCTTCGTGGGCTGGGTTAGGGTTTCACCGTTTATACTATTTGGTTTGGGCCGAAACTATGAAATTTATTAGCTAATCTTCTTTTAAGAATAGACCACGGACGGTGGAGATTAAACGATATTCGTATATATTTTTAATATTTTAACAATATATATATATTATAAATAAATAATTTAAACACGAGTTATAAATAAAATTTAATTATATTATTCGCGTATTGTTGAGATTAGAATTAAAATATTAAAATTGAAAAAAATACATGAAACTAAAAATCGTTGACCCATTAATGAAAGGTTTTGTTGGCCAAGCATGCCTTCCCCACATATTTCATGGAATGTTCTATTGGCTAGTAGAACCTTCCCAAGTTGATGCATATTTATATTTAATTTTACAAGAAAGTCATATCTGTTAATATTTCTTAAAAAAGGTGATATATGAAAAAAACGAAATTCTGAGTATAAATATATATTACGAGATTCAACTAACACTACAAGATATTTGACCTCTCGTCTTGTTTGTATAGGTTTGCAACAAAAACTTTTTTTATATATATTTGGAAAATTTAGGGATATGTTGTTGTTTAAAATACAGCGGAAACGGATGATGTTAATTATAAGAGACACGAGTTCAACTGTAATGTCTGTAAAGTGTATGTATTGTCAAAGGGTTAAAAATTGAACCAACAAATGTTGGGTGCATTGATAAGGCACATTGTACTTATAAAGAGATGACGTTAGTTCAAACCTTAAAGATGATATTGTTGAAAGAGGTAGTCTTACACCCTGAATATAGATCGTAAAACGAACATGCATATAACAAAAAAATAAAGGCATTTAACTGAAACGATGAGTATAAGAGATTAAAGTGTGTTGTTATTTGAATTATAAGTATAATGTAAAATTTTGAAAGGACGTGAATTTGATATTTTTGTTTTTATTAGTAAGTTTAATCTTTGATTTTTTTAACTTCGGCAAAAAAATAACAAAATTAATTTGTTAAAATTAAAATAAATAGCAAAAAATGAAATTAAAGAAAAAACAATATTTTATAAAACTTAGACATGCACTTTTACTTCAAATTTTATAAAAAAATATTTTGATCCCTATATTTTTAACTTTTTTTTAATTTAATTTTTATAGTACAAAAATCAATGTTATCGTCTCCTGTCATCGATCATTATCGATAATTAATGTTAATTTTACACATTTTTTAAAAAGTTATATGATAAAATGATTTTATCAAAATCACTGCACCTGAACATTTTAAATATTATATTAAATTGTGTACAACTATTCTAAAATTTTGTTCAAAAAATAATAATTTTCAAATATATATGCCTAACAAATGAAAGATACGAACCGCAATAATTGCACCAAATATTACCGGACAAATTAAACCTTCCCCATGAAATAAAAGAGAAACCTTTCAGCATCCTCAATTCGTCATCTCCAGCATTCCGTAGAACCCTAATTCTCCAAATTAAACCTTCCCCATGAAATAAGTGTTTTCCCCAATGGCGTTAAATTGAAATCCCATTTGAAATTCAATTGTTTTAGTTTATACTGAAAATATTTTAGGATTTTTCCAGGAGAAATCCCACATATGTCTTCGACGACTGCAAGGAATCGATCCCCGACGGTTAACATCAACGACGCAACGACGCCGTTTCTCTCGTCACAAAATGGCGTGTCACGGGACGGTTCCTCTCGTGGATCCGTGCCTCGCCAGAGGCTTCGGGAAGCGGCTCGGTTCCTGCGCCGAGCCAGTAGCCGGAGACTGATGCGTGAGCCGTCCATGTTGGTTAGAGAAGCTGCTGCCGAGCAGCTCGAGGAGCGGCATAGCGATTGGGCTTATTCGAAGCCTGCGGTGGTCCTTGATGTTATCTGGAATTCAACGTTCGCAGCGGTGGCGGTTGGGGTTTTGGTTTTGAGCTGGAAGGAGAGACCGAGCATGCCGCTGAGACTGTGGATAATTGGGTACGCATTGCAGTGCCTGTTGCATATGGTCTACGTTTGTGTTGAGTATAGGCGGCGGAGGCGGCAACGGAGTGAGGAGTACAGGCCATTTAGTGCAGGACATGACGGGGCTTTGAGCCCACGGTCGATGGTGGATTCAGAGCACTGTGTAACTTTGGCTCATCTGGAAGAGGATAGTAGAAGGTATATATTTATATAATTTTATTAAGATTTTTTTGGTATTCAATTAGTTTTAGGCTTTGCTTGGTTCGAGATATCGAAATTTCTTAACCAAATGGTTAAGATTCATAACCACTTCTTTGGTGGCAAGTGCGATGCTAGTTTTTAAGCTGTGGGGATATGTAGAGGAGTTCAGAAAGTTGTATTTCATTAGTCATCTTGGTAGTCGGAATAAATAGGTTTTAGGCCTCATCAGGGGAAGCGCAACTTAGAACATGTTTCGGAATGCAATTAGGAATTCGATGGAGATTTCGAATTTTCATTTACTTATTCGGTGGTACATGGTTAAGTTGTGCAAATTTTTCACATACATTGAAGTTGTAATGTGTTATGAGAATCCACCCTTTTCATTTCACATTAGTTCAATCAAGTGTTTGGAATTTTGGGGGGCATATTATTTATGTTTTCTTGTGTATTTTGAATATTCTAATCTCACCTATTGTAGATTATGTTGTATATGATACTGTAGACCCCATTTAGTAGCTAATCATTTGAAAATGTTTTCAGAAGTGTTGCAAAGCAGCTGGAATCTACAAATACTATGTTTTCATTCATCTGGTGGATCATTGGATTCTACTGGGTATCTGTAGGAGGCCAAACAATGGCTCTTAGCTCCCCCCAGCTTTATTGGTAAGTTCTTGTGTCCTTTTTCCTGGTTTTATTTGTTTGGGAGTTCGAAGTTGTTCCCTGGTAATTGGGTCCCAATTCTTACAATGCATTTCTTTGCAGGCTTTGTATAGTGTTTCTTGGTTTTGATGTGTTCTTTGTTGTATTCTGCATTGCACTGGTATGTATCGTAGGCATTGCCGTTTGTTGCTGTCTTCCATGTATTATTGCAATCCTGTATGTCGTGGCAGATCAGGTAACCTTCACACCCTCCTCCGTGTATGATTGGCATTTTTGTATATGCTTCATTAATATGTTTATCTTGATTTGATGCTTGATTTTTGTTCTTGAATATCTAATTTCGTAATGAGATGGTTAATGGATGTAAATCTGCCCAGATTTTCTTATGTTAGTACGGAGAATGACGTGTTATTGCATGAATTTTGAGCTTTAAAACCCAAATCTAATTCAACCCGGATAATTGTATGATAGCGGTGGAGTGTGGAAAATTCAATGGTTTCTGATACACATTTTGAATGTTGTATTTTTCTTGATGATTCTTTAAGCACTTTCAAAATAAATAATCTGCGGCATTTGAACAACAGGATTTAGTTAAGAACATTTAAGTTAAATATTTACGGACCCTGATGTGTATGGCTCTTGGCAGTAAGATGGGTTAACTTGGATTTCTTTTCATCTTTTCTTTTTTGGTATATTTTCCTTTTCACCAGTTTCGTATGCCTCTTGCATCAGGAAGGAGCTTCGGAGGAGGACATTGATCAGTTGCCAAAATACAAATTTCAAAAAATCGCTGATGGTGAGAAATGTGCCGATGATGTCCAAGGACCTGTTGGGGGTGTAATTACTGAAAGTGGTATTGATTCTCCCATGGAACGAGTGCTTTCCGAGGATGATGCAGTAAGATAATCTCATTTTTCATGTGATGCCAGGCTTTTTTATGTAATTCCTTCTATCGTTGCTGAGTTGAAACCGAACTGATTTTTCATTATCGGGTTAATTCGTAGGAATGTTGCATCTGTCTTTCTGCTTACAACGATGGAGTTGAGCTAAGGGAACTTCCTTGTGGTCACCATTTTCACTGTGCCTGTGTAGACAAGTGGCTGCATATCAATGCTACCTGTCCTCTCTGCAAGTACAACATTTTAAAGAGTAGTACCTACGAGGAAGTGTAGACGAAACAGTCACATCTGTGATCTCTGCGTATAATTTTAGCTCGAGAGCATTACAATGCACGACATACCAGATAGACTCGTCACAGGCTATCCTTTCCTTGTTCCGGTGGTGATAGTTGTAGATGTTGTCACAACCGTTCCATCGGATACCATGAACTCGGTGGCGTGCTTGTTTTAGCTCCGGCCTTCATCGAGTTGGCTTGTATATGAATGTTTTCCCGGAGCATGTAAGCATCGAGTCCATGAATTGGCTTGCATCTGTTCTCTTTCTTTTTATTGTTCGAGTCGAGTTAACTCGATTTAAGACCTTCTCATTCTGTACTCTTTCTGATTCACGTATGTATAGTTTAATTGGGAATTATCAAACTAAGAACTTAATCCAGATGTTTTCTATCATAAGAAATTGAATTGCCTTTTTTTATATATTTTGTTACATACAAATTGTTAAGAATTGATATTTTTGGGTTAATTTAGAAAAATATAGCATAAAAATTTAGGGAAATGGTGAAGGCCAAAATTATTTAGTGTTTTGGATGATTTTACAATAATTGTTAAAGTTGTATTCAGATGTTAATGATATTGGCAAAATCATCCTCTAACAAACACGATATTTTTTTACTTAATACAATAATAATAATTTAGATATTTTTTTGAACAATAATAATAATTTAGATACTTAAAAAGGTAATATCCAACCACTATGAAATATGAAGAAATAAATTTAATTATTTTAGCCTTTAAATTTTGTTGTGCTCTTTTTTAGTTCTCAAATTTTTATTATTTTTCAAATTGACCTAAATTTAACATAATAATAATAATAATAATTTTTATGACATGACGATTGTCATTGTCTAACTTGAAGAAAATTGGAAGGACAAAAGAAATGCAATAAAGTTTCAAAATTGAAAACAATTGAACTGATAAACTAAGTAGATCACCTTCTAACTTATAGGTTTAACCAAGGGCGGATCTTGGCAAGCTAGTTTGAAAGAGTCAGTTAATTTTTTTAAAAAAAAATAGGATAAATTTTTGTAGAAGTTCAATTTAATTTTTTCATAAAAATTCAAGAGTTTAATTAAAAAATTAAAAAAATGAGACTTAATAAGAAATTTTAAAATTTTAGAACAAATTTAATTAAATTTTAAAAAAAATTAAAAAATAATAATAATTTAATATGATTGCGAATGGACCGAATTACAATTTTAAAAAGATTAAATATATATTTTAAATTTTAGAGGGTGTGGCCCCACCGGCTCTTATATCGGTCTGCTCCTGGATTTAACATTTATTTTTAATAATGTTACTTAATCTGGCTAACTTTTTTTATTTTGACATTTTAACACCAAAACTAAAATTTTCACTAAAAAATATTTTTGAAATAATTATTTCTTTAACGGCAGCGACTCCAATAAAAACATTTCGTTTTCAACGGCTAAAGTAAAAACGTCCTAAAAATCATGTGACCATCAATGTAGTTTAGGCTTATTTAAATTTAGATTCGGACAAAGAATTCAAGTAATGTTCGGACCATAAACCCGAACTAGATTCGGATCCGAATCTACGAAACTTTCACCTCATGAAGGTGAATCTATGAGTCAACTCAAATGTAAAATCTTCCATGGCATCATGCAACAGGAACATCAATCCAGGGATTATCAAGTTGAAGAATCTTATGGAGGGTGGAAGCAGTCTACATACACCGACTAGGCTACTTCTAGTTTCCAATCTTAATTTCTATTCCAGCAACTAATCATCATGTTTGATTTCGAACTGTCACCGTGTGCCTTCGTGTTTTATTTCGGTTACTTGTGACACTGGGACATTATTAATAATCGAAATGTTTGTGCCACCAGGTCTTGGCCTTTACTTTAAGCATTTAAGTTTTAAATGTTAATGCAATTAAAATCTTAACTGCGAATCACTCTGAAATCAAGAGATGCTTATCGAGTAGATTACTATGCTTAAAATCTAATGGATAGCCAAAGCATACTGAAGGGAAAAAACAAGAAGCTGTTGAAACCTTAGATTGTAAAGCAGCCCTTATAGCATTGTTAACAAAGATGAAGATAGTTCAAGGGGACAGTGGATCAACGCAGCCGACTATTTAAAACTACCCTTTACCGGTTTTACCCTATTCTGTGTTCTTCTAAAGAAGCATTCCAAAAATACAAAAGCCGGAACACCAAGAAGTTAAAAACCAAAAAAATGTCAGCTTCAAAAAGAAATATCTAACCTGAACTTGACTTTAGATGTCTGGCAGTAGCATGCTTCCTTTACGACAGCTTTACATCTACGACTTTACTTCCTTGGCCAGTAATTTCTTTTTGCCCTTCCTGTATGATTTTTTTAGCACCGGTAGTGCTGATTTTAGGTAAGCTAAGGGATTGAGGATTCGAAGGGAATTGTTGTTGCTGAACAGGTTGCCCCGTGAGCGGTGCAAAGTTTCCGTATCTGCCAAAAGGTTGGGGGAAGTTCCTCTGAAAAGCAAAACTATCCTCTGCAGGACTAGAACTTGTAAGAATCTTGAAAGGAGACTCGAAGAAGGAATTACACCAATCAGACCAAGAGCTCCCAGATGGAATTGCTGACGGCTGCCTTGGATTCTCATCATTCGTTTGTGCAGGAACGGTTTCGTTTTTATGAGGCTCTTTGCTCTTGCTTGATGATTCGTCATGAGACGAAGTGGTATTGTATGTAAAGTTCTGATGTTCAAATGCTGTTCTTGGTCCAATCTCAAGTTGTTGAGATGATTTCACTGTCAGATTCACTGGAATCAATTCCACATATTGAATGGCTTTGCTATCATAAATCTTTCCAGCTGCAAAGTCGAAAACTTGTTCATTGGACAAACGATTTTCCACCGGCTCAGGTGCATGCCCGAAAAGTCGTTTCGAAGATCCCTGTTGCAAGCTCACATCTTTCCTTTTATACCCAACTGAGTTAAAAAGAGTTTTCTTACAGCTGCTATGTTCAGTTCTTATTTCAGTTAGATTCTTCTGTTGCTGGACATTAGCAATGGACGTTAAAACGAGCCCTTCGCTGATAGCCTCCTCTAATGGTATTGCACCTGTAAGAGTCTTGATTGCAAATTCTAGGCACGGGTCGGAACAAAATAAATGTTGTACTTCTAACTTGATGTCGCTGCCTTTCTGAGTTTCTTACATTAAGGGTTGCTCTCCGAAAACTTCATGGGGACTTATGTTATCGATTACTGTATTGACTGTCACGGGAGAAGCTTGATGTGGAAGCTGCCGAGTTGCTTTATCCGCCAAAACACAAGGTGGTTTTGCTTCATTGGCAACCTGCTCATGTTCAAGAACAGCAAATGGTATCGAAAAACGACGAGGCAAGTCAAGCTCTTTCGTCTTCTTGAACTTGCTCGAGTTCCTAGTTTCTACATTGCTTCTCTTGCTTTCCATTCTTGTTATACTTAGATTCTTCTCTTGCAGGACATTAGAAGCTGGAGTTGAAACAAGATCTTCATCGGCAACATCCTCGTGTAGCACCCCGCCTTTAAGAGTCTTCATTGTATGTTCTAGGCATTGGTCTGAAGAAAACAAAGGCTGTACTTCTGATTTACTGTCACTGGTCCTCTCAGTCTCCAACTTTTGTGGCTGCTTTCCGAGAATATCTGTGTTTTCAATGGGCTTTATAATCTTCTCCACCAGCACACAATGTGATTTAATTGTCGAAGCATAGGCTTGCTTTGCTACCTCTGGATCGGAGTGAATATTTAACTGCAGAGGTGATTTGTCTTCTAAAACACATGAACCGATGGCTTCACTTTGGCAAGGCCTCACATGTTCAAGGCCACTAGCCACCTGCTTAGGTTCAAGCCGATCAAGCTGATTCGATAACCCTCGAGGAAAATCAAGCTCCATGCTGCTCTTCTTTTCCGTTTCATCAGCTGCAGCATTTGAATCAAGCACGTTATCGGCAGAGACTACTTTACGGTTTTTACCCTGCTTTCTATTGGAAGCTTTACAAGCTACCGAGCTTCTCCGACTGGATTTTTCTGCAGCATCAGGATTCCTTGTAATTGCATTCTCTAATGAACCCTTTCTTTCCGGAACCTGAAGTGTGGAAGATGTAGCAAGCTCAGTTTCAGCAATGGTCATTATTACTTTGTCCTTTCTCGAAGGTCTCCGTATCAAGGTCGAGTGAGATACTCCTATCAGATGTCTCCCCACCTGCAGAAAAAAAAATCACAAATGTTCGCTAGTAAGCCACCTCCCCGACTCAAATTCTGAAGTTGGTTGTGCACAAATTAAAAGGGTTTATAATTTTCCACCCCTCACCTATATCGGATTCCTGCCGGTTGGCAAGATGTTTCACTTTCTTCCTCTTAGCTGCTGGGAGCTGCATTAATGATAACGGAATCGGATGAAACTAAACTTGGCAAGGAAATGCAGAAGCTATGCACAAACTTACCGATTCATCTGCATTAGTTAAAATTTGGTCATTATTGTCCTTCGGTAAAAAAGCAGTTTTGGCAATCTCTCCGGTTTCTAGGTAGTGAAGAACAGTTGTTTTTGAGCGAAAAACATAGCCGCTGACTGGATCGGTATAATACTGTAGCAATCATAATTATTAACAATCAACATTTGAAAAATACTATCAAGGCAAAGCTTTAAGCAACATGAGCACAAGAATCAGCACACATTATTTTGGTATGTGTGTACCGAAATCGAGGGCATGGACCAAGTTGGATTTGTCCGTGTATGATTAAAATAAAATAAATATTCTAGGGGACTGCAAAGGTTAGAAAGAAATATCATACCGCATATCTTCGGTTTCCATATGCATTCCTTCTAATCTTAACTTCCTTAGTCCACCCTGATGGTAAATCATCATCGGTTGATTTCTCGATTACAACCTAAGATTTAGAAAAATAAGACAACATATGTTATTAAGAAACTATAAGAATAAAACAAATTTCTATATTCGTAAAAGATATCGTAAAAGCGGCACAACTTTTATTCATTGTATGTACTAAAATGCCACCAATCTCTCCCTCTGCAAACAAAATAAATAGAAATGACAAACAAAAATGGTAGCAAAATGATTTTTGAGACCGACATTTTTTCTAGAGAGGGAATCTCGTTTCTTTGCTCAGGTTTTCTCTTACATACCGCATGGCCAAGAAATCGTAACACCTCTGGCTCGGATTGGAATCTAAGTCCAGTTGACGGATCAACATATATCTGCAACAAGAAAGCTGTTCAATAAAACTAAAATTGAAATATTACAAAGAGAATAAACGAACAAGAAATATTAACAATCTTGTTCGTTTATGCATCGGTAATAAAGATACAATTCAGGTGCCTACGAGACATAGGACGAGCCAAAAGCTAATCCATGAAAAATACAATATTAAGAATTCCATGTGATACACGAAAAGAGAAATGCACCACTCCCTATGCACAAAAGAAGAACAAATGCCATGTACCTTGTATCGTTTTCCAAAAGTTACACCACTCTTTCGGGTTTTTACCTCCACGAGCCAATTCTTAGGTAACCATTCCGGACGTTCATTTTCATTTACAGCAGTCTGTATGATGATCAAATAAATAAAAGTAAGAAGTGAAGCCTATGAACTTGTTTGAAATGTTGCCATAATTGATTATCGAGACACCATAGTTCATTTTTCGTTTTATGTTTCCTTCTTTAGAGTTCTACTCTGTTAAGATACCCGAATACCTCACTGATTCGGAATAGAATCCAAATCCAGCCGATGGATTAACATATATCCACAACAAGAAAGTAGTCTATACAATGTTAAATAAACGAATGAACCAAGGACGAAAAGTACGGTTAAATAACTAACCACACTTACAACCGCTTGATCGTTCTCTGTCGATGTCATATGTTTCCTTAAAGTTGGCAGCTTGTCGGCACATTGTTTGCTTTCCATTTTCGTATATCGGATAAGATCATCCTTGGTAAAGAACCTTTGACCGCTTGCTTGATTCACATATTGCTACATAAAGAAAACAAGACATATAATACCCCAAAAATGTTAATCGTTTCGAGGTAAATAGACTTTCTTTCTACATATCATGTTGCCAAACAAAAAGGAAACCGGCGGAGGAATTTCGACATGAATCAAAAGTATCAAATTTCTGTCACCATATCATCAATTATTAAAGCATGAACCAACAAAATCAATGTTTCGGTGCCACGAAACGTCTTCGTGCAGGAAAACGACAAGACGAACATTCCAATGTCTAAAAAAGATCCTTCGAACAGAACAAAATCGACTCGTGGTCACCGGCATTTCGAAGAACTTCCATTTCCATGCAATACATATCCCCAAAATGCAAAACCAACAGAATCAAACCCCCAATCCTTTCGAACTCGAAAACTTACAAATTCGACGAAAACAGAACCCTCGTTCATCCATCTAACCCCCAAATTCAACATGCAGGAATTAACAGTTATAATCCGACATCATTTCTTTCACATGCAACTGAAAAAAACAACCGACCATCGACTGATACAAACTCAGTAATCTTTGTCCTAAACTTCATCAGTCCATTTTCTCTTTTGCTTTACTAAAAATTCTTCAGAAAACAACTAATTTTCTTCTAAAATAAAAACTAAACACACACACACAGTATCAACAGGGTAGTAAAAAAAACAAACCGTGATTCGGCGACCGGTCTTTTGGAATCTGAACTCTCGGGTCCAGCCAGGGGGAAGCCAGTCCGGTGAAGTTTCCACCATCATTATCACCGGAGATTAGATTTCCGGCAATCAAATACTTCTGTTTTTGGATTTTTTGTCTGAAAAGTGAAATGTATCTTACGAGGTGTAACTGACAACCAGCACGTGGCTCATTTTTTTGAGTTAATTGCACCACATATTCTTAAACTACAACCTTTATTTTAAATTGGTCACTAAATTTTAAATGCTCTAATTTTATACTAAATTATGACTCTAGTTTTAAATTATTCCACAAACTTTTAAATATTTTAGGTTCATCCCTAAATTATGATCTTTATTCTAAACTGACCTCAAAATTTTTAAATGTTCTAATTTTATCACAAATTATTATTTATGTCACGTCATAATATACATTAATGTTTATGTGGCTGTTAAGAATTTTTATAATTTAACAGGATGAGACATGATTAGCCTATATTAATAATTTGGAGAAGAAATTAGAACATTTAGAAGTTTGGAGGATCAAATTAGAATGAGGGTTATAGTTTGAAGATGAAATTGAAATATTCAAAATTTTGAGGACCAATTTAAAATTAGAGCCATAATTTAAAGATAAATTAGAATGTTTAAAAATTAAAGGATCCTTTTAAAATGAGGGTCATGAATTGAGAACATATGATGCAATTAACTCTTTTAGTAAGATTCCTAAATATCTTAAAAGCAATTTTAGTTTATTTTTCATATTATATACAATATTTTTGAAGGTTTCTTATTTTAAATATTTAAATACAATGATATTCGAATATTTATTTATAATATTAATTAAGTAGAATTTATATCCAGTTAAGACTTTTTCTATTAAATTTTGATTTAAAGTAGAATTCATATTAAATGAACATATTTTTGTAATATTAAATTTATTTATCATCAAGTAATCAATCTAATCTTCTAATATTAAATTTCTTTCTCATCAAGCAATCAATCTAATCTTCTAATATTAAATTTCTTTCTCATCAAGCAATCAATCTAATCTTCTAATATTAAATTTCTTACCGCCCAAGTAATTAAGTTTATAGATAGATCCGCATATGCATTGAAAATATTTAGGTTTGAAGCATACTGGCAAACTCTTCTCTGGGATTTTTCAGCCTTGTTTCCGAAAACGGTTTTGTTATGGCGTTGCAAGAGAACATTGCTGCGAAATCGGCATCACCTAGGAGCGCCGCAGCTCCGAGATCGGCACCTGCTGCCGCCTCGTCCTTGTCCAGTGCAAGGCCTTCTGCGCCTATCAGATTCTCCAATGATACCGAGAGGCTTCGGCATGTTAACAGCATCAGGAAAGCTCCTGTTGGAGCTCAGATGAAGCGAGTTATCGACATTCTTTTTCAGGTTTTTATAACCCTGTTTAACTTAATCTTTATGTGTTTGATGTGTACAATCAGAGTATATATTAACAGCATATTCATTGTTGCACAGACAAGGCGAGCATTCACACCGGAACAGATCGATGAAGCATGCTCCATTGATGTCAATGGAAACAGAGATGTGTTTGAGAGCTTGAGGAGAAACCCGAAAGTAAATTTCGACGGAAAGAGCTTCTCTTACAAGGTTACATTAATCGGTCCATGCTCTAAACTTATAATCAGAATTGCCAGTATTGCTTGGTTTAACGGATTGCGATTTCGTATATGTTGTCCTTATAGGCTAAGTATGATGTAAAGAACAAGGATGAACTTCTCGTCTTGATTCAGAAATATATCAAAGGCATCGCTGTTGTCGATCTCAAGGACGCATACCCGAATGTGATGGAAGACTTGCAGGTACACATAAATTGATATTTCCATTCACTCTCTACTTAATCCGATATTCGGTTCTTGATTTGGAATTTTTCTTTTTGCAGGCTCTGAAAGCTGCAGGTCGGATTTGGCATCTATCCAATTGTGACTCGGGGGAGGACATCGTCTTCCCGGACGATCCTAGGGTAGCTATGAAGTTGGATAATGAACTTAAGGTGCTATTCCGTGTGATCGAATTGCCACCAGACATGCTCGATATCGAGAGAGATCTACAGAAGAATGGAATGGAACCCGGCACGAACACGGCGAAAGAAGAGCTGCTGCTCAAGTGCAGGGCATTTCCTCCAAGTCCAAGCCTAAGCAGAAGAATGTCAGGCCTTTATCCAAGAAGGCTAAGCTTACCAACGTTCACATTCCGGAACTTTTCCAGAATTAGCAATGCCGTTGTATTGACAGAAATACCCTTCAAACTGGGCTGAATCTGCATATCATTATTACTAGTAGTTGTCTGAGATGGTAATTTCAAATATGTCAAACAATAAAACTCGAATCGAACTGAATTAAATAGATAGTAAAAAATGGCTTAATAGTCTGAAATGTGTCCAACTTATACTCTTTTTTTCTAGTTTGGTGCCTGACGTTTTTTTGGTCCACTTTGGTGCCTAACGTTTCATTCCGTAACTCAGATTGAATTTTTCCGTCAACGACCGTTAAATTTTTTCGTCATCTATTAAAAACGTGACACGTGGCCTATTCTGGTAATTTTTTTAATTTTAAATTTTTAAAAAATTATAAAATCTTTAATTTTATAAAAAAACTCCAAAATCTTTAATTTCTCTAAACCTCCAAATCCAAACCCTAGATCCTTAAATTTTCCCCCTTCCACCACCGATTGAACCACCACCAGCCACATTTGCCTTCGTCGGCTCCTCAATACCGAAACCCCCATCATCCCGCTGTCGAAAACCGGTAAACGAACCGGCGATTGCTTCGTCGACAAACATTCAAAAATAAAGAAAAAGAGACCGATTGGACTTCTAATCAACGGCTAGGGGTGGGAGCTGTTGAACGGTGAGATACCCGACGCTTGGGGGGAGAACGGTGAACCGTCGACGTGTGTGGGATGCCGGACGACGAGAGAGATGTGATTTGAGGATTTGATTGAAAGAAATTAAAACTTTGGGATTTTTTAAGAAGTTTATATTTTTAAAGAAATTCAGAAATTAAATAAATAGATAAAATAGGCCACATGACATGTTTTTATTGGATAACGGAAAATTTTTAACGGCCGTTGACGGAAAAACTCAAACTGAGTTACGGAATAAAATGTTAGGCACCAAAGTGGACCAAAAAAACGTTAGGCACCAAACTGAAAAAAAATATAGATTATCCAATTTGACTGCTAAGCCGTAAAAAATCAAGCCATTTTGCGAGTACGAGAGCTTGATGTACATAATTTGTTGATAGAGGGTATTATTTAGTAATTTAATTATTTTTTTAAAAATTCGAATACAAACATTTGCCATGGTGTTAATAAAATCATAAGCTTAAACCAAAATAAATACAACAATATATCCAAAGTTGAGTAATTAGAAACCTATGAGCCCACAAGAACATCCAATAATAAGATGTTAAAGCTCAATGTCCCATGAATGTTTCAAGTCTGTAATTAAGTATTTCATCATTGTTCTTCCCCGGCCGTTCCGCCACGGTTTCCGCCTTCACTTCTTTCGATTCAGAATCGGATTCGGCCTCGGCATCGCTCGGGGCTTTCTTCATCGAAGACGTCTTAGTCAGGTGAGTGTAACTGCCTGTCTCCTTGAACAACTGAGAGAAATGGTGCTTGCAGTAGAGGAAGCCATCTAATGCAGCATAGGACGATGTTGTAAGAAAGCAACCTCCATGAGCACACCTGAAGCAATTCTTATGATATATTTCTCCTTCCACGGTCACCTGTAATAAATTTGTCGGATCATATCCTCGTACTCATGTTTGAATTATGTCGGAATACTTAAAAACAATATAAACAGCAGACCTTCTCTAACGGGTAGCAAGTTTTCTTGCAGACTCCACATTTCTCTTGGGTCCCGGAGAACATGGCTGCAACTTTGCTTGGAGCCCTTTGCTGTAAAATAAAATAATACGATACGAATACACAAATATTTACATCGACGCGACAAATAATACAGAGTCTTGACTAAAATTTGAGTTTACCAGTGCATTTGGCTTAGAATCTGAAAGAATCGTTAAAAAAACCATTGTTAGCCAAACTGTAGTATGATACGTGAATGTTAAATACAAATATATTTTTTTGAATACGATTAAACCTCACCTTTGGATGTATAAGTGCCGGTCGCCCTGCAGACTTGCTCGAAGTGAGGCTTGCAGTAAAGGATCCCGTCCCTTGCACAATATGTGCTCATCTGTTTTAAAAAACATTTAGACTCTGACGAAAGTTCATCGAACTACGTATTTGTATATCTATCGCATGAACAACAATGTAAAACCGAAGACGAGACAGATCACGAGTTACTCGAGTTCGACTCGATCAAATGTTTGTCAACACTTGATTAGATTGGACTCAAGCTCGAACTCGGCTCGAGTTTTTAATGAGCCAAGTCGAGCTACTCAATATCCGACTTGAAAAGCTCGCCAACTACTCAAAAATATGATATACTAAAATTTAATTTTTTAAAATTAAAGTGAACTAAAATATATGTTGTTGGGTAATAACATAATAAGGGTAAAGTATGTAAATCATCACTGAACTTTATTCCTAAACCTACTTTCGTCACTGAAGTTTTCAAACGTTCAATTTACTCACTTAAGTTTAGACATTGAACGTTTTTCTCACTCTTCCATTTACTTTTTGACGACCTCTATTTACTGCCGAATGAAAGAACTTTTCCAAGATCCGAACAATAGAAAACTTCATCGGCGCGAAAGAAGCAACATATTGAGAAACGAGCTCCATCCAATGACAGAGAAGATAGATCAACGAGAGAGAAATTAGATTTTTTTTTTTGTAAATTCGTGAACTTCTCAGCACTTTTCGAAAAATTGGAGGCCGAATTCAAACTCGTGGGACCGAGACGAAGTGACTAGTGAAATTTGAGACCGAACGAGCGCCATCTACGACCGTTTGAGGTTTAAGAGTGAAAAAAACGTGCCTAAACTTTAATTAATGACAAAAAACGTTTAATGTCTGAACTTCAGTAAGTAAATTGAATGTTTTAAAACTTCAGTGACCAAAATAGGTTTAAGAGTAAAGTTCAGTGATGATTTACGTTGTAAATGGACCAAAACTGGTTTTGTAATTTAAAATGGTCATTCAATAGAACTGTAAATGAGACGAAACAAATGGCGAGCTATTCAAGTTTAACTCAGTCAAAATTTCCTCAACACTCGACTTAATTAGAATCGACTGAAGTTTTTAACGAGTTAAGTTGAGCACAACAATACTGAGCTGGACTCAAGAGATTTGAGTTCAAACGTGACTCGAATTCTTAACGAGCCGAGTCGAATTAAGTACTACTCAGATTAGACTCGACTCGGCTCATTTATACCCCTACATCGAACTTGTGTATACATACGTACCACGAGAAGTCCATTGCATTTGCTGCATCTGAAGCAAGTCTTGTGATAAGGGGTTCCATCGGCAGATATCATGTCGTAGAAATGAACAGTCTTATCACAGGACCTGCATTTCTCTGTTGTCCCACTGAATGATGCCATCTCCTTGTCTGATGGAAAATCTTAGGCGCAGATGGCAAAGAAAAAAGAAAGAAAATAAAGTAAAGAAAAAGAGGTTAGGGTTTGTGGAATACAACAGGGATGAGTTTCTGGAGCTCCAGCTCCAAGCATTGATATAGGGAAACAATTGCGTGCATGTGTTTTTCAAATTTTCTTTAATTAGTAAATGTTGAAAAACATGCAGGTTTTAGGGTACGTAATCTAAGGTCCATCCCTAGCTAACACACTAAGAATAGGATCTTGTTTGCTTCCATGGAAGAACGGAGATAGCAAGGTTGCATGCTGACCAAGTTTATATATATTAATGGTTTGGTGGTAAATGATGATATGTTATTGTAATCACTAATTTTGTCCGGATAAACCCGTTTTTATTTTCGCTTTCAGTCACAATTGTTCGGAATACTGTTCTGGTGCCCGCGCTTGGCCGTCCATTCAATCCAGAGGCAGCTGCTGAAGGTGAGAAAATTTTATCTGCGTCTTTGGCAAAGATAGAAACTGTTTGGCTCAAGGATAATGGCCGTTTTTTGCTCGGAGGGAACCAACCATCTATAGCCGATCTTAGCCTTGTTTGTGACATAATGCAACTTGAGGTATACTTGTTACGAATCGATACTTTTGTTCACATCAGAATTCTTTATTATTGTCATTAGCATTACTTCTTTGGTGAAACATAATATTATGTGATAAAGATTCAGCTGTGCTCCCATTGACTTATCTGTATTTCTTCCCGCGTGATTTATACAATTTCTTCATAGCTTTTGGATGAGTCGGATCGGGACAGGTTATTGGGTCCTTACAAGAAAGTTCAGCAATGGATTGAGAACACAAGAAATGCTACAAATCCTCACTTTGATGAAGTGCACAAGATTCTGATGGAAGAAAAAGAAAAACGGCAAAATCAGCGGTTAAAGGGAGAAAATCATGGAGGGGGTGGATCCGACATGAAAAAACCTTTGGTTTCAAGAATCTGAGAAATGAAGAAACTGCATTATACTAGTATGTATCATCAGAACTTGTGTTGTTTCAATCTTTTTCTGCTTTTCTTTAAAATAGAAGTTACAGTATGGTTGATCAGGTATTACAGTTGTTTTAACTGTTGCTTTCTATACCGCCGGTTCTCTAGTTAGCTGTTTTATTCGAACTCGATCAGATCTTGCGGTATTTTAATCTTTTTATGCAAATAGATGATGAATATACGACGATCAATGACGGACGACGATTAAAAAAAGAGAAAACGATTATATTATCACGTCGTTAATAATTTATCAACTTAATATAAATGCAAACTAAAGTATTTAAGATAACTTGTTATAAAGTTTTTTTTCTTATTTACTTATTGTATTTCGCTCACACCACTAGCGACGACGAGGACGAAGTTAAATTTTTTAAATAAACCTCCCCGACGGTCCCGACCGGAAGATATTTGAGGCGGTAAAAGGTTACAAAAGGAAGAGGAAGAAAATGAAGCTGCTTGAAGAGGATGATGAAGAGGATGAGAAGGAAACTAAGAAGAAGAAGAAGAAAAAGAAGGACGAGGACACGGAGGAAGAAGAACCAGAAGAGGAAGAACAGGAGGAAGAGCCAGTTCAGGAGGATGCGAAGCCGATAGGGGATGCTATTAGGGTTTCTGGGAAAGGAAGAGGGAGGAGGAGTCATTATGAAGGTTTTGAGTTCGATGGCAATCGATACGATCTCGTGAGTTTCTTACTTGCATTTTGGATTTTTAAGGGGTTTTGCTCTCTTTTTAGTGTTTGGATTCTGAATTTTGAGGTTTCTGTTTATGAGCTTGTGTTGTGTCTTTTGTGTGGCATTGTTTGAGAGGTTTTGCGGGAATTAGGGTTTTGAACATTTTGGCTTGTTGGTTCCTTTTTTAATAAACTATTTATTTCTTTTTAATATGAATTTGTCATTTAATTTGTTGGTTGTTTTTATAATTGTCAGATTACTTAATTGATTTCAATGTATATCAAGTGTTTCTTCCTCTTTGAGTGGCTGAAGGTGCTTTCCCTGGGTCACTTTTTTCAATTTTAATTTTGAAGAGTTCAGTGGAAAAGGCTTTTGCTTTTAGTTTCTTTATGGCAATTTCGGGTTTTGTGTTATTTTCAGTTTTAATTGAGGAATAAGATTTTTTTTTTTTTTGAACTTTTGTTTATAGATGTTTCCAAGCTTGTGAAGAGTTATATTACTTTCTTTAGCTTCTCAGGGATTTTGAGTTTGTGAAAAGTGACAATACCTTCTATAGCTTCTCAGGGATTGTGGTCAAAGAAAGCTGAAATGAAATACTGATTCCTGGTATAAAATGAGTTTTAAATTTGGTTTTATTTTTATGTTTTTTTGTTACCCTTTTAGATAAGTATAATTGTTATGAATTATGTTTATTTTTATTTTTCAGTTCATTATTGATGGCATTCATAGCAATGAAGTTTGGAACTAAAAATTTTTTGAAGTTTTATGCTGAAAAAGTTGTGAAGATTAATATTTTTTTGAATCTGTTTTTTTGACAAGCTCTAGTTTGGGAATTTTGGAATTGTTTAAATGGTCAATTTTGCTATCATGTAACTTTTCACCTTTATGTCATTATTTATGTTTTCTGGTGGTCCTCTACAGGAGGATCCAGTTCTTTTAGTTCCTGAAGATCAGGAGCAGAAGCCTTATGTGGCCATCATTAAGGTAATTGCATTGCTTGGTATTACATTTTTAGTTTCTTTATTTTCAAAACACGTTTTAGTGGTTTCTTTTGCAAATAATGGAGTTTTATCTATTGATAGGACATTAGCCAGACTAAAGATGGGAGCATTATGGTTACCGGCCAGTGGTTTTATCGCCCTGAAGAAGCTGAGAAAAAAGGTGGTGGAAGCTGGCAATCACATGATACCAGAGAACTGTTCTATAGCTTCCATCGGGATGAGGTTCCAGCAGAATCTGTGATGCACAAGTGTGTGGTGCACTTTGTTCCCATACATAAGCAACATCCAAACCGGAAACAGCATCCGGGTTTTATTGTGCAGAGAGTTTATGACACTGTGGAGCGGAAGCTTTGGAAGCTAACTGATAAAGATTATGAGGATAGTAAACAGCATGAGATAGATCTACTTGTTCAGAAAACTTTATCCCGTTTGGGAGATCTCCCTGACCTTGAGACTGATGATGCTGCTCCAGTTGTTGATCAGGAAGAGCAGCTAAAGGCAAAAAGATCTCTCAGGAAAAAGAACATTTCACCTCTTGATGTTACAAGGAGTGATGAAGGAACTACAAGGTCTGATCAACATCTGAAAGCTGAAACTCCTGGAAGCTGTACAAGTAATACCAGTGAATACTACACAATTTTGTCAAATGCTAAGGTGCTAACTGGAGTAACCCATCGTGATAAGTGGATGGAGAGGCTTCTCCAAGCTCTTCAATACATGTGTAGTTCTCCTGAACTTGATGACAAAGCAAAAGGTGGTTCGGATAGCTTGGAACCTGAAAAAGACACTAAGAGTTCAGGAACTGCAAATGGATCTCAAGAGAAGAGTTCAAATGTGTGCAGTGACTTTCTTGACTATGTTTAGCTTTTATAATAGGGATATCTTTCTTTTTTACCCATGTGATGATCAATAGGAATAGGTCTTATTGATCGGTAGTTGTTGATTAAAGAGATGCTATGATTTGCACAATATTTATTGCCCTTCTCCATTTGCAGGGTGGCAAGTCTTTTCAGTGGCCAGATGCTGCTGTTTCTGCTGTAACTGCACTTGAGAAGGCCTCATATGATGCTTTTTCACCTGACATGAAATATAACCAGAAGTTACGGCAGTTTATGTTCAACCTGAAGGTTGGGAGCTTTCTGCTTATGAGCCTATATAGATATCTTCCCTTGTTCCAATTTAGGATGATGTTGATTTTTGTTTCTTTTTCACAGAACAATTCATTTCTAGCTCGACGTCTACTAAATGGAGAATTGGAACCTTCAACAATACTTAACATGACACCTGCTGAGTTAAAGGTATAGTTTATTAGGGTGTTGAATTTTCTTTCATGTCAGTTTAAGAGAGTGATAGCTACCTCATGCAGGTGGAAATATGTTGGCTCTTGAACCTGGTTATCTGTTGGCCATTTATTACCCTACTAACTGGTTTTTAATATCACAAGGACTTGACAAAATTTAACCTTACAATTGTTTGTGATTAATTTCTTTTATGCCACTCTACTTGGATTCTGGGGGCAGCCCACCATGGAACAAAGTTTTTATTTCTTATCATATTTTAGTAATCCTTTCTTTTATGTTTAGACAAATGAAAAAAATCAATTAAATATACCTTTTACAAGTTGGAAATAGAATTTTGACATAATCTTACTTTCACCTGCCTTAGTAGTATATTTGTGGTCAAAATTTTAACTTCTGTTCAGAACTGTGGTATGAAATGTTAATTCCCACTACATTATATTTATGTTCTTAGGGTTTTTATTTTTTGCAAGTGGTATTTTATTGTGATTAATGATTTCAACTGTAGGAGGGTTTAACTGCTGAAGAGACTGCCAAAAAAGAGCCTGATGAATTTGAGTGCATTCAGGTAATTCTCTCTACCTAATTCAAATAAAAAATCCCATAACATCTTACAAGTCCCAACTGATTGTTCTATTACTCTTAAAGCAGATGACTGATGCCCGGTGCTCAAGATGCAATGAATTTAAAGTCTGTCTTAAGGACATTATCCAAGCAGGACACGGAGATCGCTACCAGGTTATCTCATATCTTCACCTCTGATTGCATCACTGTTACTAAGAATAAGCTTGGATTGTTATGATGGTGTGCTAAGTTGATTGATCTAGTACTTTGTTTGTGTTTCACTCTAGCTGGACATGTACATGCATAATAACCAAAACTACAGACGTTGATCTGTGATCCCTATGCACAATGTTGTCAACTTGATCATGCGTTCTTAACCGTGGATCTGTCTTTGTACAAGATTTCAGACAATGACTAGAAGTTCACTAACCATGTTAAGTAAGAAGACAACTGTTTTTGAATAGAAATTACATTTTTATTGGAGCATAATAGAGACAAAGTATATATATATATACAAAATGGTATTATTAATCTCTCTTGTCTGAAATGGATGGACACAAGTATTATATCCGGTCAGCAATTTTTTCTAGATACTTAAACTTGAGGTAACCACTTGGATTAATTCTAGATAATTTTAATCTCGAGGTAACCGCATGCATAAATTCTAGATAATTTCAAGCAGTATAAGTTTGTTCTTGAATATATATTCAGATATTCATTTTCATCTTTAACAATTAAACCTTAAACTTCCATTTGCATTTCAGTTGGAATGTATTGCATGTGGAAATTCCTGGTATGCTTCTAGAGACGAGGCATCTTCACTTACAATAGAGCCATCATCAGGTCCTGCCAAAGGAGTTGGTTTGGGACAACCAACCACAGGGAAACCTGAAATTCCTGAGAAGAAGCTGGCTAGCCCTTCTGCCAAAGGTGTTGGTTCAGGACAACCAGCCACCGCGAAGCCTGATATTCCTGAGAAGAAGTCGGTAAGCCCCCACGAATCAGAATCAAGTTCTGCCAAAGGAGTTGGTTCGGGACAACCAACCACAGGGAAACCTGAAATTCCTGAGAAGAAATCGGCTAGCCCTTCTGCTAAAGGTGTTGGTTCAGGACAACCAGCCACGGCAAAGCCTGATATTCCTGAGAAGAAGTCGGGGTCGGTAAGCCCCCGAGAATCAGAATCTACTAAAAATGTGGAGTAGGAAAACTGAGCTTTTGTACAGTTGAATGTTTGCATATCAGTTAGAAATAGTCATAAATGTATACATTTATTTATATGAAGTTGACTATAAACAATAAAAAAATGGCCTAAAATCTTACTCACATGGATCCGACTTTTAATAATAATAAAAATTTACTGTAAGACTTTAGGCTTTTTACTGTTTATTCTCGAATTTTTTTGAATCCGACTTTAAATTTACTGTAACAAATGTAATATTCTGGGAAATAAAATGGCTGGTGCCATATATTGAGAAAAAAATTGTTGCAATATTTGAGTCATTTTTCTTATAAGAATTTTAAAAAAGAGGAGAAAAAATCTTAAAATATAAATAATTATTTGATATATGGTTTGTGTAAATTTTAGTTTACGATTTTTTGTTTTAATATTGTGTTTTATTTATGAATTAGGTTTTTTATAGTTTAGATTAAAGAGTTTTGCCTTTTTAAGGTTTAAGTTTAGATTTTAAAATTTAGAATTAAAACAAATAAATTGTGTAAAATATTGAAAATTTTTACACAATTTGTGTACTAAATACAAATAAAAAGAGTTATATTTTATCCTATAGTTTTCTGATACAATTGAACTTTTCGTCAAACGTTCATACAAGTGTGCATAATCTAAGGCTAAAATTTAAAATTGAAATCCCTAACCCTACACTCATAAATACTAAACTTCAAACTCTAAACTTTAAACTCTAAATTACAACTATAAACTCTAAATTTTATACCATACAATCTAAGCTCTAAATCTGTAATCCTTAAATTAAAACCATGAACTCCTAAACTAACCTGCTTGTGAAAACTAAAATTTCTACTATCGATATATGGATAATAATCCAAAATTTATACTCGTTGAAAAAGTATTGCATTTTCAGGGGCCACGGTGAATAGATTTAGAGGCAATTTTGACACCCTCAAAATTTTTAAAAATATATATTATATTCTTAAAATATTTTTTTAAATTTACAAAAATTCTTAAAAAATTCTAAAAAATTTCTATATTTTTATTTTTTCTCAAAATCGTTAAAAAATCTATTTAACTTTTCAAAAAATAAAATTTTAATTAAATCCTCACGTTTCAAAAATAAAATTTTCATTAAATTCCTTAAAAAATTTAAAATTTTCATTAAATTCCTTAAAATTTTAAAATTTTAACTAAACCACTAATTTTTTAAAATTTTTAATTAAATCCCTCAAACTACTACCATATTTTGAGTGGCCTTCTAGGTTTTCCTCTTCCTCAAAAATGGCAGATTGGGGGATATAATAATTGATTGATGGTGGAGGGTGCAGTGGAGGGTACAATGTAAGGCAGTGTTTGTCAATGCTGATGTCAAATCTTACTACTTTCAACACTTTTTCTTCTGCAGCTCTGTCAGAAACCCAACATGTCAGAATAACAAGATCCACCTAAGATTTTGTTCTGTAGTAAAAGAATACCTACTCATGCAGATGAATCCAATGATATTTGCTTTTGAGAGCTTTTACTCAAGATTTCAATACATTTTTCCTGTGTGGGCGTGGCCATGGAGATTCCCAGGGTTAAAAGCTTTTAATTCATGCAAATATCATGAAGAGAAGACACCATAAACAGAAACAAGCTTTGTTCAGTCTTAAAACAGAGGATGAATGTTTTTGAAATATCAAAGCAGCAGTTGATTTAATTTACAGAAGCTGAAAATATCAATGTACAACACAGAATTTTTCTACTGAGGGTTTATCTTATGCTGCTGGCCTAAGGATCGGCTTTTCCAGCGATTTCATCGTCGTCGGATGCAGCGTATTCGTCTTCACTCAGCTCTTCATCACTGGACAGGTCTTCTGCCTTTGCTCCTATGTCTTCTGGTTTGGCATATTTCTCACAATATTCTGGAAAACCAAAACAAAAAAGACATTAGCATTGCACATTGATTAGCATCCTTGAACCAATATCGAAAGGCTGACGACAGAGAGAACAATATTTGCAATACCAGCAAACACTTTCTCGGATCTTGTCAAACTTTGGGTTGCCACAACTTATCAACTTCTTAATCATGCTATAGCAATGTTTAACAATTGATACTCACTAGAAATTGAACCTCAAGATTTACAACAAACATTATATTTTTGAAAATCGAACCATGAAAAGAATGATCCAACAAGTATCCGTCAAATGGTACGAACAGAAACGAAAAAAGGAAAAGACACTGATAAGAAAATGTTGTATAGACATATAGGCCAAGTAATTTTTAAACATCGAGTACTAGTAAATGACACACAATTATTCAATCAAAAACTAAAACTACAACTAGTTTAGACTAATGATGAAGTTCGAGATTGGTGTTTGCCAACTTTAGACTGATGACAAAGATCAAGACTGTAGGCTTATGTTGTTCCAACTCTTCGTTTGGCTTAAAGCACCTGTGTGCGACACATATCAGGACATACATGGGTGTGGGGACATAACACCAAAGAACCTCCAAAATACATAGAAAAACTTGAAAAAATTGAACATAACTGTGTAAAATAAATACTCGTATTTGACACTTACCACCGAGTCCAAGTAACATAATTGTTGACAACTCAATGAAATGGCCATTACTCATTGGTCAACCGAGTACAGAAACCAGTTATGCGCTACTTATAAAAACACACTTCATGCTCCCAAAATATGAGATTTAAGATCTCATGTAGGTAGCCAAGAAAAATTCTTGTAAGCTCACTGGCCTGCTGCCTAACTATGACTTCATTGGCTTTAGAAGAACTGGAAATCGAGAAAAATACCGTATAAAAGCTTATGCAAAAATGCTTACCTTCTTAGGTCATAGGCAGCACGGTCGCGCATCATAAGAGCAGCAGCTTCTCCATTCAACGGGTCTGATGGGTTGGGATACAAAAGAAGTTGAGGAAGGAACACTTCAAACACATTTACCAGATCTGAAATCGAACATAAGGATTGTCAAGTTCAAGAGTAATATCAGAGCATATAATTAAAACAAGCAAGAATAAGGAAATCGAATATCGTGCAACGTTTACCGAACATGGGGCTCCAAGTCTGGTTGTTGACATCCAAGCAAACTGAACCAGACCTGAAACTCAAAGCTCAAAGGCATCTTAAACCACAATAGATCATTTAAAACTCAAAACCAGAGTAAATCAATTCTAAAATCACCTCATAATGTTAATACTACCACCAAGAGAAACCTAAAACCAGCCAAATTTAGAACTTTTTAACATATAAGAAATTAATAACCTTACATTTCATCAACATTTGGGTGGTAAATCTTGTTTATAAACCCAATGGATGGAGATTTATAAGGATAAGCATCTGGCAGCTCCACCCTAATCTTCCACACACCTCCATGGTAAGGACCTGTCACATTTCATATCAGATAATCTGTGAAGAAAAAACAATAAAATAATCATCCTTATTTAGCTCTAGCCTAAAAATACCCAGCAACAAAATCTATCAACAAACCCCATCCCCATTTAGAAAATTCAAAGAACTAAAGAAAATACAAAAGTGGCAGCTCAGATAAGAATAAATAAGCCAGAAAACACAAATATACACAAAATACCAATATTCAAACTTCAAACTCAAAATCCTAAAATTAGCGTCGCTGTCGCCGTTTACTGCATCACCGGAGACCACTACCGCCGTTGGACCACCACGACCGTTTCTCCCAACCACCCATCGTCGATAACTGACAGTAGGTGTGCCAACAACTTCTTTTTCGCGATTTTGGCTTCATTCGACGGAGGAAGCCGATCGACACACCTACCACCGGTTACCGGCGATGGGTAGTTGTCATTTTAAAAAAATTAAGTTAAAAAATAAATTAAATTAAAAAAGAAATAAAAAATATTTTTTGAATAAAAACAATGATAGTTAGGCATCTAAAATGACCAAAATTAAAACTTTAGACACTTATTTAGAGCCAAAATTAGTTTAGGCACCAAAAGTGATCCATAAGCATAATTTGGGCACCTATTTGAGTATTAAGCCTAATTATTAGGCAAAACATTTATCATAGTTTTATAATGGGATAAATATTAAATTTAGAGACACATACAAAATTTATATTTAAAATGTAAGATTTAAAAGTTATATTAAAAATTTTGAAGTATAAAATTAGAGCAATAAAAAAGACCTAAACTATATAAGAATTAAAAAATTCTCAACCTCCTGATTAAATTTACACCTAAGCTTTGATTTACATATAATACAATACACAAATTCTGATTTAGTGTAATTATGTATTGGAATTTTAAATTTCTATTCGATTGTACGTATTAAAAATGGCAAAAAGACCGCAATATTGTGGTTGATTTTTTTTAAAAATATAGTTTAGGGCATTTATTTATAGAACTATGAGTGTTTACTATTCAAGTCAGAAGTCGGAGGGAGAGTAATCTGACTTTAAACATTATTTTGTCGAAAATTAATAAACAAATAAAATCGGAGGGAGAGCAATCCGACTTTGAACAGTGCCCATAAATTTTTAATGTTTTCTGGTAAAACATTGTTCAAAGACGGGAGAAAAAATTTGGTCTTCTGATTCGAACAGTAAACTACAATAGATTTGAAAATAATTTGGTGAGAACCATAATTTGAGGGGGGGGATGAAACAACAATATTGTGGTAATTTTGCCTATTAAAAATGGTTAAATATAATTAACACACTCCTCTTATTTGCTCTGCGGCGGTTACAAAATGTTCTTTAAGTTCTTCAAAAATTTTCTTTTTTGTTGTACTTTTTTTCGTTTTCGGCTTTTGACCGATTTGTTAGTTTTGTATATAGATAAAATTTATTTTTGCCGATGAATATTTTATTTTTAAGTTTTTTCTTTTTGTTTCTAGATTCATATTACATCTGTTTTTATGACAGTCCTTCCGTATGTTTTTATAACAGTTCTTTCATATGTTTTTATAACAGTTATAGTCTGTTTTTATGACAGTTGTCTGTTTTTTGATAGTTTAGCGTTTGGATGACGAGTATCAACGAACGTTTTTGTCAACGAAGGAGGTCGATTTGTATGTGCTTATGATTCTCTTTTGTGGTTATGTCAATATGCCAAAAACAAATAGCAAAAAAATTTACTTTCTATAGCATTCTGATCAAAGTAGTTGTTTGTTAAATTTTATTCAGAAGTTTATTCAAGTCATTTTGAAAGTGATAGGTTTTGTATTTTAATGTCTCTTAAAATTTTATTATATTTATTTTTGCGCTGTGATAGTTTTATAATCCTATCACTTTGAATATAACCCTATATATTTGAAAAATGGTTAAATTTTTGTAATTATTTTTATATTATATTGATATAATTATTTATATTTGTAATATGTAATCATAAAATGGTTAATCATGATCTAAGTTTCTCTTTACCTATCTTTTTCACTCTAACCCTAATAGTGCCGCACAATCATCTTCCTCTGCTCATAATATTTTTTTTGTTTAGTTGGCGACAGGGACAATAGTTTTGATGTTGGTTTTCGGCGTCGATTTTTTTTTATTTTTATTTTTTTACAAGAATAATTTAGTCTCTGTGGCACGTTTATTTCTACTTTTTGGCACGTTTTCGTTTTCGTTTTCTTTTTCGGTTATTTGATCGTTCTTTTATTTTATATTTTTTTAGAGTTGAATTTGACGACGTCACGACTGGTCAAGATGACGCTTATTTGTAATCTTGTTGA
This sequence comes from Hibiscus mutabilis, assembly GCA_019671005.1. Taxonomy (NCBI): domain Eukaryota; kingdom Viridiplantae; phylum Streptophyta; class Magnoliopsida; order Malvales; family Malvaceae; genus Hibiscus; species Hibiscus mutabilis. The sequence continues at coordinate 985,737 of CM033717.1, read as the reverse complement.
TCTTGCATGCTTAGATCCTCAGATTGAAAGATTTACTGTTTGCGTTCGTGGATAGTTTCTTACAACGCTCGGCTTTGATTTGCGGTTCTCGGTGGTCTTTCAATAGCTTAATCCCCTTTTATGACTTGTTGCCGATACATTTAGATTTATACATGTCTATTTTCCGTTCGAGCTTTTTGGATGAATTTTTAACCTTTTCCATTTTCAGTCTTTGTATGATCGAAAATAACTAGTGTCAATATTATAAAAAAATATTCAAATTAATGATTGTAAACTTTATTGTAATATTGAATATTTTCTCTTTTTATTAAAGTTTCTATTAAAAAATGGTTAATCATGGTTTTTGTTAATGTTGAAATACAGTTGGAAGGAAGGAAGAAAGAAAGAAAGAAAGAAACCATTTACAGTAAACAAAGTCTTCCCCAAATGGATTGAAGCCAAAAACTTACATCACAATACACATATCTTTCAATTTCTCGTCTTGCTTCGGTGACGATGATGAAAACGAAGACGAGGAGCTCCGCCCGCTGCTTCTCCGGCTCTGCGAACTCTCGGTCAGATGCATGTGGTAAGGATATATTCAGTTTTTCAAAGTTTTTTTTTCCATGTATTAAAAGGGTCCTATGCATGTGGTAAGGATATATTCAGTTTTTCAAAGTTTTTCAAAATACCTGGGGACTTGTTACTAATCTTGAACCACCAACACTGGGTGGTGGCGGATGCGGCGGTGGCTCTTCTTTGAACTCTTGTTGCAGAGCTATTGCAAGCTGCAAATCCGAGCTGCAATGAAAAGTTCATAGAATTATTATAGAACAGAGTAGCAGGCTAGTATGGATATAAGTAACCTGGAGTTTTGGATAATTACTTGACGTCCATTCCGGCTTGCACCGCGCTATCGATGCTGGCAATGTAGTTCTTGCATCACGTAAATTTCTTCGGTAAGTACTCGTTGAAGTCATTCGAATCAACGGTTAAAATTTTCTTGCCGGAGGAGAAATATATATATACTTACAGCAGTGGTAGCCATTGCATTTTGTTCATCACAAGTACCAGTGGCATGACTATCATCCACCTTGAATTCCCTGAAGTTTCCTGTCATAAACAATGTGTCTCCATTGACCTGAAAACACGAAGAATCGAATTCAGATGCAACGATTCTTGGTTAATAAGATACCGAGGTAACGGTTTTACCTCGTTTAGTTTCTCCCAAACCAAATTCGATTGATTTAGATAGCCTAGATCAGTAGCTAAAAGGTAGAGTTCACCATCATACTGCAAATAAAATGAGATTCAATGAGTGAAGAAATGTCTATGGAGCAAATAAGAAAACGGGTTCTTAAATCCGCTTAGTAGCTTATCGGTTAAGTTGAGTCGTTTCGAGAGGACGCATAATTCGAAGAGAAACCAATGCCAGCTCCTAACCGTAAACATGGTGCTGAAATGATTATTACAGAAGAAAACACAGAGTTCGCGTTCTTTAAGTCCTTTTTGTAAGCAAAAGAGCCTGCAAAACATATTAATGTAATCATTAATTTTGTCCGGGTTGACCCGTTCTTTATTTTGCAATGATGGACATATATATAATAAAACAATAATGCTAAGATGTATTATACACATATGTATTGAGCTCATGTGTGTTATTATATATATATTAAGTAGGTATCATTAGTGTGTGTTTATTATATGTATGGTTATTAACTACTTAGAAATGAACATATATGTGTTTGTTTGTCAACCTTGCATGTAATATACAATTGTATGTATGTATTATTAATATGTTAGTGTGTTTACTATTGCCTTAATATCATTAATGTCTAAATGAGAGTGTGAGTATGTATATTGTATGCGTTGTGTGTATATGTAGTATGTATTAATGTTTGTATTATGTGTAAGCACATTTAGTTATATATGTGTATGTGTTTATTGCATGCATTAGTAATATATATGCTATTATGTGTATGTACGTATGTATTATATGTAATGTGTATTGATATTTGTATATTATGTGTAAGGATATTTGTTTATATATGTATGCAAGTATGTTATGTAATTATATTATAAAATGGGATGATAATAAAAATAAACATATATAAAATGATAAATATAAACCCAATTTATTAGTCCAAGTCCATTACAAACCCTTTTAATATTCACGAAGCCCATTAGGCCGAAAACAATTTAAACATAAAAACCCTAAAAACTAAGCTGATAACCCTTCCTTTTCTACTGCAGTGGCCAAGATCTAGCCGTTGGATCAAATTTGATCCAACGGTCCATATCAAACTTGAGATGACTGCCCAACTTCTGCACGCGCCGATCGTCTAGTTCCTCACGCGCGCGTGTGATGCACGCCCCAGCCGTTCAGCTTTTTCATGCGCCCACGCACCTGCACCGTTTCGTCTTCTTTAGCCTCGTGGCCACATCGCTGGAAATTCTGCTGCCACCATACGTCGACCACCAACTCTTCCAACAACCGATCAGTCAGAAAACATAAAAAACAGAGAGCATTAGTGCTACAATCATCCACATTGATTTCTTTTAAGTTTTGCTTAAGAATGTAAACAATAGCATAGATAGAGGTAATTAGTAATCTAAGGAATATAAAGCAATGTAACCACAATCACTTGTAACCCTAAGTTTTTGAATGGGAAAAAATCCAGAATCAATATAAAATCCATTCAAGGTATATTCTTTCTATTTTTCAGATTCAAGCATGCATAGTCATAGTAAAAAAAAGAAGAGATTAGGGTTTACCCTCGTCGATTTGCCTCCCATTCGTGTCGATTCAGTTTTCGTCGGGTCATTGCTTCGCCGTTGATAAACCCTGGGGTCGCCTTGAGGCCAAGCGCGATGAAACGGTGCGAGTATACGGTGGCGGAAACCTATTTAATTGCCTCATTTTTGGGGTTTTGACGGAAAAGGGGGTCGATTTTGAAAAAAACTAGTTTCGGATCAAGGTTTAGTATGAAACCGGGGGTGTTTATGTGGGTTTTTAGGCTTGCCGGCCGGAAACTGGGCAATTTCCAGATTTTCAGAGGATTTCGGGTGGTGTTATAACAAAAATGGCTAAAAAAGCTGAATTCGGCTAAGGGGTATTTATAGTGTTATAATATTTTAAAATAGGTTAATTACATTTTAAATCCCTCCGCCCTGAAATAATTACACTTGTGGTCCTTCCGCATGGTCCAATTACGTATAAGTCCCTCTATGTGGTCTAATTACAAGGGTAAGCCATTCCGCCTATTTTAATTACTCCCCGAGTCCTTCATAGTTTTTTGAAGTTTTCAATTACGTCCTCGTTTTCTCCTTTAATTTTGTCTCTGTATTTTATTTTTTCACAATTTAGTCATTCTTCCGGTTCTAAATTAAAATTTTTTATTTATTCTTTTTCATGCTTTTTAATTTATATTCTTTTTCATGCTTTTTAATTTATACTTTGCATAGTTATTTCTTGTTAATTTCTAGTTTTACTTTTCATGTTAATTTGTTAATTGTTAGTGGTGTTTGATTTATGGTTTGATATGTGTTTTTACTTAGCGTGATATAATATATAGCATGCACCTTTTTCAATAATATATGATCATTTGATATGTAAATTCTATATAATATAACACATAAATATATATATATACATAGCTTTGTATACTATATGGTTTCTAATATAATATATAGTCCTTGTAAGTATATATAATATATGGTTTTTATAATAGATATAGCATATGGATTTTTCTAATACATATATTTAATGTATGGTTTTCTTCAAATATATAACATTTTTTAATTATAATATATATGATTTTATAAAGATTAAAGTACATATATGTTATAAGTTTTCTAATGTATAATGTGTAGCTTATGGAGTATATAATATAGTATTATAAAGCTATAATGTATAGTATCTATATTATAAATGTAGTTTCGAAGTTTATAATATCTATGTTTTTCTAAAGTATAATATGATTTTCTTAAGGTATTTAATATGCATAAATGGTTTTGTAAAATTTACATATAATTTATATATTTAAAGCATATATTACGTAACCTTTTTTTAGAAAGTTTATAAAATATTTCTTCATAATATATAATATAAATTTATGATAGTCATATGTATGCTTGTAGTATTTTGAGCCTTGTTGCCTTAGGCTTGTTTTGTTTAATTTTGGTTTAGTTTGGGCCTACTTGTTTTTGGGCTTAGATTGCTATGTTTAGATTAGTTTGGGCTTTTTTATGTTTTTTGGGGCTTGCATAGCTTGGGTGGGCCTTAGGCCTTTAAATTAGATTAGGCAAATTAATTTAGATCGTGTGCCTGTCTCATAGGGGCACAATCTCTAAATTAATTAAGTTAATTTTAGTATTAGTTTTGAGAACCATAGTTAGATTTAGGCTCGAATTAGTTAGTGAATTTTAATTTACCTTTGGCTCATTTAGGCAAATGTTAAATTCATAAAATTAATTGAACACTTCCTAATTAATTTTAGGATAAAATTAATTTCGAGTTTAGATTGACATAAAATTTTAGATTAATTCTTATAATTTTTTAGGGTTTCTAGTTTTTTAAGGCTAATTAATTTAGGATTAAATGTTAGAATCACTTAATCAATACTTAGATCACTAATTGGGCTTTCTAATAAGTTTCCTTTTGTGTGTTTATATTTGTGCTTTTGATTATCATGCTTTAATTGTCATTCATGTAACATTTAATCTTAATTGCATTCTTAATTAATCTAAATCGTAAAAAAGGGTATTTATTAATTCTAATATTTGCGTCGTAACAGTCTGAGCTTAAAGGATGTTGACCAAATATTCGGATTAATCCTTACCATCCCGAGGTAAATGGATTAAAAGTTAACAAAATCATCATATCATACTTAATTGCTTGCTTTATGCATAAAGGTGACGTACGGAAGTCGAACCATAAATTAACACAGCAGTCGGGCTTATTTGATGTCGGTTTAATCTATGGTTCGATATATCATCAACCTTATTAATTAAATGTCCAATTAATTTGAATCTACCAATTCAATAAAGCCCGTGCAATCAAGGTTAATTTTCATTTAAGAACTCCAAGTTAAATTCAATATAAATTTCAATGATTTTCATCCTTTTAAAAGCAATAAATATTTTGGTACCGAATTTCGGGCATGATGGGGGTGTTAATCCTTCCCCATGCGTAACCAACTCCTGCACCCTTTCACAACGAATCTCTAGTTTCTCATGGTGTTCGGCCTACCTTACCCAAGTGGCCGGTGGCGACTCCAAATTTTCAATCGTTTTCAAAAAATTAAGGTTTTCAAAAGAAGTCCTCATTCTTTTAAGAAATTTTCATCAATGATTTGAGGGGATGATCGAATTCATGTACGATCCACACGATTGTCCCTTTCAAAAAAGGTCGCTACAATTAACAGTCACTAAAGAACAAGCTTACGATGTGATAGGCTCGAAGAAATTGGATCTGTAAAATGATACTAAGAATACCCGTAAAAAGTAAATTGACTGGCATTGTTCTTCAAGAAGTTTTCAATCAATTCTCCTGAATATAGCACAATACATTAATTTTCCTTTATAACAAATCTTAAGCAGCAAGCAACAAGAGAAATAGAAAACGAAACGAAGAACGGAACTTGAATAGATGCATTATTAACCTTGTTGTTGAGTGATTTCACCTTTAGGCCTTTCACTACAGCCATCTACAGGTCTTTTGTTGGCTTGTTTTTGCAAGAGTTGCCTCACCTTCATATAAAGGCTACCGGTGTTCATGTGTTGTTGTTGCAGAATCCACTATGCTTTCTTCGTCTTCGTATATAGTTTCACTTCCAGGCACATTTCGATGATGTATTCTGCCACTAGAAGAATTTGAATCGGCATTTTGTAAAGACACGGATGATGCTTTTGTCGTGTCACACCCATTCACATTATCTGGAATGTCACGAGCATTAGTTACAGAAGCGAATTGAGTCTCGAATTTTTCAACCCCTTGGGGAATTTTAGTGTTATTTCCTTCTATAGAAGCAATAATCCCATTAACGATCGATGACACGACATTACTCTTCTCGACGACATCATTTGCAAGGGTGAATTCTCCTAGTTTAACACAAGATAACTGATCCTAAATAATCTCATCAATCTTAGGGGACTCTTCCATTTCGAGGGTCTCGAAATGTGTCTTACTTCCACTATCATTGCTCAAGGAAGTGCCATTATCTGAGAAAGAAGGTTCTATCCACTGCGAGTTTGGATTTTCAACACCAACTGAGGTTTGCAATTCCGCCTCTGACAATTTCAAGACTCTCGATAGCTCTGCTTCCTCATCGAGATCCCCTTTTCTTAATTTCTGACAAGGAAGGGAACAAGGAGAGTCGTCAAAAGATTTAGAGTTCGAGAGGCTAGGAGAGGGAACTCTCGGAGTGGCAGTTGTTGCACCAGAAAATGTTATGAAGGTAAATCAGGTGAAGGCAATGACCAACAAAGGGAAGAAGGTAACAATGGTTACAGCTTAGCTTGAGGAAGAGATGCTTGAGGGAGTCAGCTCAGCTACTAAAAATCGTGAAATCGGGAGAAGCTTACGAGAAAGGAGAATGCCGGAATCTCTACAGATTTTGTAGTTGGTTAATTCTAGCTGTTTAATCATGAGTATAAATAACTGGAAATGTGTAGAAGATGGCATGTAATTGCTAAACTTTGAAATTTCTTATCTATCTATCATCTATTTTCCTTCTTCTTTTTCTCAGAAAATTTCCATAACAAATTGGTGCTTTCGTTGAGAGTCAAATATGGTGAAAAACACGGTCGCCATTAAAGCTTTGCAAGACACCACCATCCGCCATGAACAAATCTTGACTTCGTTACAAAATCACGCTGAGGAGCAAAAGCAAGTCTGGCAAGATGTGATGCATAAGCTGACCACTTTGACCTCCCAAATGGAGCGCGACGTGAAACCCAACCATAGTGGTGGCGATGCGGGGGAAGCTGGGCTCAACAGAGGCAAGGCCGAAGTGAAAAAAGAGGGAGATGATGCTTTCCCTTTCCCCCCAAAACCTCCATTCGTTGAGTTACCTTTGTTTAACGGGAAAGATCCTGAAGAATGGTTGGCATCAGCTCAAAATTTCTTTGAATTCTATGGAACTGATTACCATCATCGTGTAATGATGGTGTCATTCTGAATGGAAGGAGTGGCCAAAAAGTGGTTCCGATGGATGCAACACCAACGCCAACTAGTTGGTTGGGACCATTTGGTTGATTCAATCAGGAAGAGGTTCACAGTTATGGAGATTGAATCTCCTGAAGGTCAGTTAACCAAGCTGACACAGACGACCACTGTTGAAGACTATCAAAGTCAATTTAAGGACATGGCGTTGAGGACGAATAATCCTTCAGTGAGTTTCTAATTTAATGTTTTATTTCGGGTCTTCGTCCTGATATTAAAAATGAGGTTCTCATCCATAGACGTAGGTCAATGCATGACGTGATGACTATGGCAAAGCTACAGGAAGCAAAGAACAATAAGACAAAGAAGCTATTGTGCCGAGGTCTTGGGTCCAAACTACCCCATTATTGCCGACACCCACCAACAACGCTAATGGCCCTAAGGGAATGCCTGGAAGACCCCTCCCTTAATCTCTAGCGGAGCTAATTTGCAAAACATTCAACCTCGACGAATTTCAGCAGCGAAAGCACAGGCACGGTGAGAGAAGGGATTATGTTACTACTATGATGAGAGGTATGTGTTGGGTCATAAATGCAAGGATACCCAATTTTTCTTGCTTGATGGTTCTTTATGCGAAGAAAAGAACGCGACTGGAAGGGAAGTTCAAGATGCAGAAAAGGGCATCAATGTTGAGGAAGAAACAGAGGAAGGAGAATCTTCGTTGGTTTCTTTCAACGCCCTTACTAGATGTTATACTCCAAATACGCTCAGAGTGAAGGGGCTGATTTAAGGTCAAGAAGTTCAGATCCTCATCAACGGCAGCACCACACACAACTTTATACAATCAAGGGTGCAAAATTTTTGGGGTTAAAGACGACGGATGCAACAAAATTTGGAGTTTTGGTAGGCTACAGCGAACGATTGAGAAGTGAGGGACGTGTTCGCAACCTTCAGGTGAGATAGTTCGGGAATCCACTTTGACGACTGATTTTTACATATTGCCGTTGAAAGGGACTGAGGTTGTTTTAGGAGTAGCGTGGATGGCCACTTTGGGGCCTATCACCATGGATTATGCAAAGCTCACCTTTGAGTTTCATTCGGAAGGGAAGGAACACTGGTGGCAAGGGGAAGTAAGCTCGGGTCCTCAACCGATCTAGTATCAATCACTGAGACGGATGATTCGTACACATTTGGCTGCAGAATTTTATAGATTGCAACTTGTTACTGGGAAAGAGTCGACAGAAACTCTTGTGAATGAAAAGGTACAACCATTATTAGAAGAATTTGAGGATGTGTTTGTCTCTCCTAAAGGATTACCACCACCAAGGGATACCAATCATCCGATCTACTTGGAAAACGGGGCAAAACCAGTGAACGTTCGTCCTTATCGATACTCCCATTTTCAGAAGAAAAAAATTGAGCGTCAAGTCAACAAAATGCTAGAAAATCAGATCATCCGAAGGAGTAATAGTCCATTTTCATCCCCGATTGTGTTGGTAAAGAAAAAGGATGGAAGTTGTAAATTCTGTGTGGATTACATGGCTTTAAATGCAATCACGATTAAAGATAAATTTCCAATTCCTACAGCTGAAGAACTGTTTGATGAATTAGGGGATGCTCAATTCTTCTCGAAGTTGGATTTGTTGGCGGGATATCATCAGATCAAAGTACGCCTAGGAGATGAACACAAGACAGCTTTTGGAACACACGAGGGCCATTACGAATTCCTTGTGATGCCATTCGGCTTAACGAATGCACCATCCACTTTTCAGTCGACGATGAATGAAATTTTTCAACCATATCTGCGACGGTGTGTATTACTTTTTCTTGATGACATTTTAATATTTAGCAAAAATCTGAATGCACACTTGGAACATTTGAGGACAGTCTTGCAGATACTAAGAAACAATGGTCTAGTGGCAAAGAAATCTAAGTGCACGTTTGGACAGCAATCAATAGAGTACTTGGGACATATGGTGACACGGCAAGGGTTGATGGTGGATCCAACCAAAGTGGCAGCAATCCAACGTTGACCGATACCTAGAAATGTCAAGGAGGTAAGGGGGTTCCAAGGATTAGCAAGGTATTATAGGCGATTCATAAAAGGATTTGCATCCATAGCCGCACCATTATCAGATTTACCAAAGAAGAATGGCCAATTCTATTGGGGGGCAATCAGCACAAAAAGCATTTGATGAGTTGAAAGCTAGTTTGTGTTCTACCCATGTTCTTGCTTTACCTTGTTTTGAAAAGGACTTTATGGTCGAGGCAGACGCATCTGGCGTAGGAATTGGTGCTGTACTGCTTCAAAAGCAACGTACACTAGCGTATTTCAGTCAAAAGTTAAGTGGATGAATGCAGGGGGCCTCTACTTACCACCGTGAGATGTTCGCCATTACCCAAGCTATGAGCCGATGGAGATAATATCTCTTGGGTCGGAAATTTCGTATTGTCACAGATCAGAAATCATTGAGGGAATTGACCCAACAGACAATCCAGATTCCCGAACAACAACATTGGCTTTCCAAATTAGTAGGCTATGATTTTGAGATTCAATATCGACTGGGAAAGCTGAATACCGTTGCTGATGCACTTTCTCGGGAGACTTCAGCTATGTTGATGGCTTTGTCCAAGACTACTATGGGAATTCTTGAAGACATCAAACGAGCTAGTGAAGTAGTGAGTTACAAACTTTAAAAACCAGAATTCGAGAAGGGACTTTGTTGGGGTCAGACTACAAAAGACAAGAAGGGATGGTGTTGTACAAGGAAAAAATAATACCGAATGAGAACATGCTGAAATTTTTGTTACTGAGGGAATTTCACAGCTCGGATATAGTCATGCAGGAATTATTAGAACTTGGCATCGTTTATCCACCAATTTCTATTGGAAAGGAATGAGGACTGATGTGAAAAAATTTATCCAAGAGTGTCAAACTTCTCAAAGAATGAAGGCGGAACATTTGACACCTGTTGGATTATTGCAGCCTTTACCAATTCCGGAACAAGTATTTGGGGATATCTCTCTTGACTTCATTACTAGGTTGCTGAAATCAAATGGTAAGGAAGCGATATTGGTCATCGTAGATCGTCTTACCAAGTATGGTCATTTCTTTTCTCTACCGAGGAACTATAATAGTAAGTTTATTGCTAAAGTGTTGCTGCAAGAGGTCATTAAACTCCATGGAATTGCTCGGTCCATGGTAAGCGATAGGGATCGTATTTTTCTTAGTGAAGTTTGGACAGAACTAGCTCGATTACAGGGAACTCAGTTGTGCACGAGTACGGCATATCATCCGCAATCCGATAGGCAGACAGAGGCTCTCAATTGTTGCGTGGAAATGTATTTACGATGCATAACTGGGGATGAGCCTCACCGATGGGAAAATTGGCTTGCCTGGGCTGAATATTGGTACAACACAGCTTTTCAGGTATCGGCATGAATGACTCTATTTCGAGCATTGTATGGTCGTGAACCACCAACTCTGATCAGTTATTTGGAAAAGGGAACTAACAATCTTCAGGTTGATCAAGAACTTCAAAACATAGATGCAATTTTAAATGAGTTGAAATAGAATTTGAGACAGGCTCTAGTGCGAATGAAGAACCGGTCTGATAAGCATAGGAGAGATGTGGAGTTCGAAATTGGAATGTGGGTATTTGTTCGGCTGCAACCATACCGCCAACTATCACTCAGGTTATCACGACAACAAAAGCTTAGCCCACACTATTTTGGTCCTTATTGCATTTCTGAACGTATTGGGGTTGTGGCATATCGTTTGAAATTACCTGCTACCGCTTGAATTCATCTGGTATTTCATGTTTCTCAACTCAAACCCTGTCAAGGGCAGCCACAACAACAAATCACTGATTTACCATTGTTGGAAGGAAATAAGCATGACCAGGATCAGGACAACTACAACCTTGAGGACAAGGTTGTTGTAGGGGAAGTGTAACACCCCCTTCCCGGCCTGGTTGAGAACCGGGTCGATGCGTGCTATTGTTGAACGATACGGTGATCGGTGCTATAAAATTCCAATCAATGACTAACATTCAATTGATATTATACTCTTTAAACATTACCAAATATAGGCATTAGTCCAATTTATCATGTATGGAACAATAATCCTTCAATTGGAATTGATTTATAACTTTTACAAGTTTTAGGGACTAAACTACAAATCTGATAATTTAGGGGTCCTTTTCTATAATTAACAACACCACAATGAAATTGAATGCAATAATAGTGAGCCTGTAAAATTTTATGCTAAACAGAGTTTATTAGCCCTATCAATTAGCCCTATCAATTAGACTTACAAGATTTTAGTGACTATATTGCAAAAATTTAAAAATTGTTCTTTATCACTTATAACTAATTTACCTGCCACCGTATCGATACCCTAAAAACTGTATCGATACGCCATGCTTAATTAAAGGATTCCAGATTAAAAGTGAACAAGTCTGTATCGATACAAGTTAACCACGTTGACTTCGTACCGATACGCCTTGAACCCGTATCGATATTATTTTTGTAACCAAATTCTAGTGATCAAAGTCCCTACCGATACGCCTAAGCAGTATCTATACGCCCCATTTTGACCAACGTTGACCTGACTAAATATGCAATGTCGTATCGATACACCACCACCTGTATCGATACGCCTTGCACTATAATGACGGATTTTATCTGATTTTTATTCGATTTGACCTATCAAACGATGTCCAAATACAATGAAACTTTACCAACAAGTTTATAATCATTTAATATACTAGCATGCCAATTTTTATATCAATATGAATCCATTTACTAGGTTTTCATCCTTTTAAGCCAAATGTGCACTTTATGCCACTTTTAACCAAAACTAACATATCATTTAGGGCCTTTAAGACCTATACATAATATGGGCAATACTCACATAATAAAAATACCGTATACCACTAGTTTAGCCATTTTACCACCATTCTAAGAGTTCATAAGGACAAAACACATTACTCTAAGCTTGTGACTTGTCGAACTTCTAATTAGCTCCGATCTCGATCCGATATACTTTCTTAACCTGAAATGTGGAAGATGAATGCATAAAAATTACATAGTCTAATTGAGGTAGCCATAAACGATGAATGAGCATGGTATGCAATCCAACATGCTTCGATAACAATTTTAACCATGCTAACAAAAGGCACATGATTCAACATGGCATACTTATCATGCCCAACATATAACATGGCATCTATGATCAACATGGTAACAATAATCAATGACAATGTTTCACAACAATAATCAATATCATTATTTCACGTCAATGATCAATAGCAATATTCAATGGGTTTTTTGGATCGATTTTACGGTATATTGATACACGAATTTCACCTTCACGCCAATATCAATAATGGTCTAGTCATACTCCCTCCGCTGCACCAATTTGATCAATACACATCAACATCCCTCTGCCACACCACAATAAAGGTCGTAGCCTATACTCGTACCAATGAGCTCATGAATTCTACGGCATGCCAATTGTATCCAATGCTTTCAATCCCAAGATTCGATAATCAATGATTCAATATCAATGTATCAATAGCAATGATTCAATAACAATAGTTCAATAGCAATGATTCATAACAATAAATCAATAACAATGATCCAGTAGCAATATTCATGTGTCAATATTTCAATAGCTTAGCATAGCAATGCTTCAATGTTTTCCATGGCAACAATAACAATATTCAGACATGAATTCACTGCAATACTTACTCATTCTTACCTATACGACTTTCAATAGGGTTTTATGCAAAAACCTTCAATTCAATGGTTAGCAATACAATAAGCAATAAACAATGATTCCAGATGGCACCTAGCCAACTCTCGAAACTCCGACTACACTTACCTTGAATTTCGAAGCTCCTACGGCTCTCGAATCGTAATTCCCTTTTTCCTAGAGTTTGTTGGAGGTGATGGATTAGCTTCCTCCAACTCTTGAGCTGGGAAAGGTCACTAGGAAATTGTTACAATTAATATAACAATATTGATATTTATTTCTAAGCTTAGAATAGCTATTAGCTATGGAATAGATTCATATATTAAAACTTGAGAAACAAGAGTTTGACTTGAGAATTATAACTTGAAATTGGACATTCAATAATTCATGGAATCAACAATAGATTGAGGGTTTCTACTTACCCAAACGATAGCTATACAATGAAACTCTTGAAGCAAAGAAAGCCTGAGTTGGGGTTCAATAAGAGAGGTGTGTGCTTGAGCTTGGTGAAGAAAATGGCAATGGAGGTGTATGCTTACTTTCAAGACAAAAGATGGGATTTGGGTTTCGCTGAAATTAAAACAAAGGAATAGCTTTTCTTTTCTCTATTCATTTTAAGGTGACTAAGGCTTTAATCATTCCCCACCTCACTTATAGCCAATAAGAAAATTTCCTACAACCAAGGGTTTACTTTAAACTATTGATTTTCATTTCCCCTTAGATGACAATTATCAAGGTGTCATTTTTTAGGATTAAAAGATGTTTAACATCACGTGGGATGACAGCCAAAGAGGTGACTCATCCCCAAACTCTCAATTCTTTCAATTTGGTCACCAAAATAAATTTTGACAAGGACCCGTACCGATACCTTTCTAACCTATCGATACGGTTGACTCAAGTTCGGTAAGTTAATTAGGAAACAGTTAGACCGTACAGATACAGGTCATACTGTATCGATATGCCTAGCCAAATATCAACTTTTTCAATGAAGTCTTAATTATGAATGGACTCATTTAAGGTCCCCTAACAGTAAAATTAACACATAATCAATATTGATGCAATATTTAAACTTCTCGATGTAGGGTTTCTGATGGTCGAAACTCAATTTCGACTAGACCGATTTTTGGGTGTTACAGGAAGGGAGTGATGTTATGAAGGTGAATCAGGTGAAGGCAATGACCAACAAAGGGAAGAAGGTAACAATGGTTACAGCTCAGCTTGAGGAATAGATGCTTGAGGGAGCCAGCTCATCAACTGAAAACCGTGAAATCAGGAGAAGCTTGCGAGAAAGGAGAATGTCGGGATCTCTAACAGATTTTGTAGTAGGTTAATTCTAGCTGTTTAATCATGAGTATAAATAACTGGAAATGTATAGAAATAGCATGTAATTGCTGAACTTTGAACTTTTCTTATCTATCTATCATCTATTTTCCTTTTTTTTCTTGGAAAATTTTTATAACAGAAAATCAACACAATCTCCGGGCTTATTTCTACGCGAAGCTCCATAATCCGTGCTTCCAATGCAACAAGCTCTTCCATGATCGCATTATATGATTTCGACCCGATGGCACAAGCAGTTTCATAGTCCTGGCACAAGTGCACCTTGAAAATAAACCATCAATTTCACTAATCCTATGCAAGCCAACGGCTGCTAATGTTCCCCTAGTCCTATGGCACATAACAAGCTTCCATGGGTTACATGAGGAGCTCAGCAACGACACGATCTGCACCCCATCGAGCCATAGAAAGTGCATTGCACCCAACAATCATACAATCAACAAAGACAATGACAGCACCTAAATACACTATTCTTATTAGCTTAAGGGTACCTGGGGAACAACTATCCAACCATGATAGAGAGGAATATTAAGAAGATCGAATAAGACATCGGAAGTGAACTCGAAATCATCTATTCTGTATGTTGTACACATAATTCAATATGGACCGCAACCGATTCATCAAAACACAAACAGAGAGAAACGAAAAGGCTAACCTCCTGAATTTGATATTCACATCAATCCCGGTAGCAAGACGTGGGAGTAAATTGATAGCATCTGCGATATTCCGGCACTGATTTTCTACATATCCGGCATCTTTACTCTACATTACAAAAAAAAACAGATTCACCACTATAAAACAAACTAACCCAGTGCAACAATCAAACCAGGCTAGGCATAATAAAGGAAAAGAAATTACATCAACATTACTGTTCGAATCGATGAGGCGCTCAGCCACCAATGAAAGTAGTTTCTCCTGCGAAACTTCGGCTATATCGGGACTCAGGTTCATATTGTTGCTTAACAGGAGAACATTGCCTGTCATAACATCGAACAATTAGAAAACTGATCATTTTTCATGATTCAAATCAATACAATGACAAGGAAAAGAATCGAAATTTAGAACCCATTACAGATGGCAAGGAGAGGGTACCATTGTCGTTTTGGAGAATAATAGGCGTAGAACGACCTAAGAACTGGATTGTCTTAGTCTTGTAGGTTCACTCTTTGATTACTTTTTGCTTTTGTTGTTGTCTTTCTTTCACTGCTTCTTCTTCTTCCTTCGATTCATATACAAAAGAAGGCAATGGAGAAGAAGCAATGGCTGACATTTCTGTTTTCTTCTCTTGATTTTTGAATCAAAAGAAAGAATCGAAATTTCATGGAATTCAATCCAAGGGACAGGGAGAAACTCTTGTATGGGTTGTTTTAGGTTCTGGCTCGGGCAAGCTTACTCCATGTTTCTCGGAACCCATTGCCAAATGCCAATTTACTAGCTGATTTAGACTTAGCCCATAACTTGATGGACCAAAAGCTTGCGGAAAAATTAAATCTTTAGGGCCTTGAATAACAGTTGGAACTTGGAATTGGATGATCATTTTCAATGTTCATATTGTAGAAATGAAAACCATTCCAAGAGTTTGATTATTCTATGTTATCATTTGAAACAAATGAATATCCGACTTAGGTTGCCAACAGTCGGTGTTTATAATTTCTTTTGTTTTTCATATCTATTTTTTTCGTGAATTTTTCGATTTTTAATAAGAATCTCTGTTTTTATGACTTATTTTTCCTATGCATTTATGATATATATATTTTTATTTTTGTGATACGTTTTCTCTATCGTTTGGCACAATTTTCGTATGTCTTACCGGTCTTTTGGTTCTCGCACATATATTTGTATGACACTTGTTTTTTTATTTGGGTTTGTCGATGGTCATAAGAAGTTTAATTCACTTTGGTGGTTGTTTACCAATGTAATCAGAAATAAATAACGAAACAATCTGTCTGATAATTTTGCTTGCTCACTGCTCATTTTTCACCTCATAAAGCGTCTCTTTATGATAAAGACAAAGAGATTCATAAAAGTTTATGTGTTCTTCGATTATGTTCATCAATCCCAAGAGAAAAATTTACTTTTCTTTGCACCTTTACGTTTTATGTTCTATTTTTGTATGAGTGTTGTGGCGGACATAGTCCCCTTTATTACTCTTGACAAAAAATATACAACTGTGTCAATTGACGGTTGCGTAAAATTGCATGTCAAGATCTGTCGCTGAACCGAACGAAGAGAATATAATAATTCTCTCGGCCGTTATTCATGATAGATAGAAACAAAAGTTCTCCGAGAAAAAAGAGAGAACTAGGAAAAGCTAATGTAAAATGGAAATGTTCATACATCGAGTCGGATCGATAACGGATTAACGGAAGTTCACGTTTGTGCTGTAAGTCAAGCCTAAATTCCAATTTGCAGGTGCAACATTCCAGCATATGATAGTCTCCTTGGTTGTGTATGAAGTGATCTTGAAAGAAAGAGATTGGCCTCTAAGAGTTGCAAATGCTTGATATGAAGCCCCCCAGTTATGGCTCATGCTAATCCATCCTGTTTTGCTTCCTTTAACCCACATTTTCGCAATGTCGCCGCCGCCTCCGACGTTCATCACATACACCAACAACCAGTACCCGTTTCCTTGGAACTGAAATCGAAGCCCCCCTTTCGTTACGCACGGTACCCTGCAAGAAATTCAAGTCCATCAATCATAGAATAACGATCGGAACGTCACTTTGCGGTCGCTTACGGGAAAAAAAAAAACATACCTTCGGTACATGACGGGGACAATGCCGGCCTTCCACTGAGCGATTTTCATGAAAGCGGGCTTCGACATGTCGAAATGAACTCGGGGAGGGTTGCACCACCCACCGTTGTTGGAGTCCTCGGCCCAATTAGGAGGGCAAAGGTTGGTCGCGGTCACGGTGGTGGATTTAACCGTAGGGTAGCACCACTTCGACTGAACACACTTTATCTGATAACAAGTACCGCAGGCAAACCCGTTGTTGAACAACGTCGTGCTCAGTGCGGCGGTGTCCGTACCGTAACCATTGCTAAACAAATTCCCATAACCACAAGCTCCCCCTGTAAAAAACACACACACGCCATTAACCACCGCAAAACATTATATATTCTCGTACTCATGTCTAAATATGCATACGTACCTAGAGTCTCAGAGGCGCTTTCGTCGCCATAGAAGGTGGCATGAGCCAGTGCCCAAGGGCTCGGCCGGTACGCAGCTAAACAAGGTTTGCCGATGATTGCCAATGCTGTTAGTGCCATAAGAAGAAACGCAAAGCTCCATGAATTCAATGAAAAAGACATGGTTTTTACTTCTTCTTCTTTTTCCTGTGAGACCTTTGATCAAACAAATTATGAGCAATGGTTGTGTATATTGAGTTTACATGTTTCCTTTATATATAGTTTGCAAACTCAGCAACCATTGGATTCAAAAACTGAAATGCATGCCTTCTTCACACGATCATGGAGCTAAGTTTTCCAAAGTCAAACTCAAATTAGCTGAAATTGATATATGTTTTTTAAATAATATTCGACGTGCGTGCAGGTTCTATTTGTTAAACAATTATTAATGTTTAAAGTTTAGTACACAAATGGGCACTAAACTATCTGTAAAAATACAAAATAATCATGAAATTTTCAAATGTTATATAATAGGCATTAAACATTAGTTTTTGTTATAAAATAGTCACTAAACCATTAACTGTTGTTAATTAAGTGATGTGACAGTTATAGAAAATTGAATAATATAACATTTAATTTTTTATATTGACACATTTAATTAATTTATTCCTAATTTAACCCTTATTATTAATGTCTAAATTGATTGAATGTGTAAATATTGAGGATTAAATATATTATTATACAAATTTTTATAACTGTCACGTCTTCCAGTTAACGACTTAATGACTATTTTATAATAAAAACTAAAGCTTGATGATTATTATTATAATTTTTAAAAGTTTGGTGATTATTTTATATTTTTAAAAATAATTTAGTGACTATTTGTATACTTTACCCTGTGAAGTATAATCTTTCATGAAAAAAATCAAAGAACATGTTGGTAGTTGGAATTGAAGAATTCAAAGAGAAAAGATACATTTAGATTAAGCACGGAGTTAAAATTAGGGAAAAAACTTTGATACACGTGCCCGTATAAACTTTAGTTTACATGTGCCTTTTAGTTTTAGGGTTTAGGATTTTAGTTTAAGGTTTATAATTTAAGGTTAATGTTTATAATTTAGTGATAGGGTTTAAGGTTTAGGGTTTAGTTTTTTAGGGTTAAGGTTAGAAATTTAGGATTTAGGTTTTCTTAGTGTAAATACACAGGCTTGTATAAAATTAATTTTACACAGCACGTGTATCAAAGTTTTACCCTAAAATTAAATATTCGGAGCTGTAAAAATTGTGAAGTCTTCAAAATATAAAAGTGAGAAGAATAAATATTTTATTTAACAAATTTGATTGTCTCTTCTATCCACTAAATGGCTTCGCCTCTTTTTAGGACGTATTTGGACGCTACATTATAATACTACCCTAATAGTAATTACACTTTCATGTAATCATAAGAATTATTATTACATTGTAATTTTTTATGTCATGTTTAATAGTATAAATCGTAATTACATTGTTTTATAATTTTAAAATTTAAAATATATTTTTTAGGTTTAGGTAAGAAGTTTTTAAACTTTTAAAAAAAATCAATTAAGCCTTGAACTTTTTTATACCCAATTATGCCCTTGAACTAAAAAATTAAATCAATTAAGCCCTTGAATCAAGAAATTAAATCACTTAAGCCCTTTGACCAATTTTGACCATTAAATCTTGACAATTTTTTCTTCAAATATTTTCGACACATTATACACTACAGTTTTATCATGTTGCATTTACAAAAAAAATCAAAAAGTATTTTTTTATAAATTTTATAAGTTTTTTAGAATTTTTAGAACATTTAAAGAATTTTTTAAATAAAATAAAAAATTCTAAAAATTGTCAAGTGGAAACACTGTAACACGACACACTGCAACAATGGATCAAAAAAATTGTTCAGATCTAATGGTCAAAATTGGTCAAAGGGTTAGTTAATTTAATTTATTGGTTTAAGTGCTTAATTGATTAAATTTTTTTGTTCAAGGGCTTAATTGAGTGCAAAAAAAAGTTCAAGGCTTTATTGTTTTTTTTTCTTCAAAAGTTCACGGGCTTCTTACGCCCTTAAACCTATTATTTAATACTCTATTCTGAGTACAAAATAGTATTTTAGTTCAATTTTATATCTAAATAAATTTACACATATTTACAGACTACGCTACTTAAACATGGATCACCTAACAGAAAAACACACATTTTACTATTTGGACCACTCAATAGTCCTAAAATAATATCAATTGTAAAATAGAATGGTATAATTAAATGTATCATATCAATTATACTTAATTCAACAGAACCAATAATGGATGATCAAGCATGTCATATATATATATTCCGCTCCTTAATTATAGCTTAATATCAAAATAAGTGCTTAAACTGTATCATTTTTTTGAGGTGCCTAAACTATTTTTTTAGGTGCCCAAACTATCTCGTTTTTTCTTTTAGGTGACTAAACTATTTTTTGCCTCTTTTAAGTGCCCAAACTATCATTTTTTGTCAAAGTAGGTGCCCTAGCTATAATTTTTTTTGGTCAAAGTAGGTGCCCTAGTTTGACCCTAAAACGGACAAAAAATGATAATTTAAACACTTAAAAAGGACAAAAAAAGGTTTAAGCACCTAAAAGGGATAAATATGATAGTTTGAGCACCTAAAAGGGACAGAAATAGTTTAGACACTTAAAAAGAAAAAACGTGATAATTTGGACACTTAATATCAAGCCTTAATTATATTAATTTGTGTATGGTTCAATAAAATTAGTACTAATAAATCCAATTTTTAATCAATTATCAACATTAAGGTGTAAGAAGAAGAAGAAGAAGTTAAAAACCAAACCAAACCAAAGGACTCCCGGTTGGGTTCGGTTTTTACTTTTTAGTTTTCCGAGTTTCGTTTTGCTTTCCTGGCTTCCACCAAAAAGATAATTATTTTTCTAGTCGTCTTATGTAAATAATTTTCCAATTCCCCTTTTATGAAATTTTCCCTTCGATCATATTTATGACTCTCAAATAATAAAACTCGTCATCGTCTGCGAATTTCCTTTCTCGTCGTTCGACGCTGACCTAAAAAAGATTACGGCGAGAAGCAGAAAATCTCCGATTATCGAATCAACAAGGTATGTTTTACGGGTTTTATTTAGGTTTTCTTTTCTTTTCTAGGTTTCATGTTCGTCGATTGAAGAAATTTTAGGTTTTCCGTTTTTTATATTGTTTGGCTCGTAATTACTGGTGGCTGTTCGATTAATTACGATGGACTGCTGATATTTATTAGGCTTTTCTATGTGTTAATTTAGGAGATCGATTGGAATTTTATCTAGATTTTTCTTCAGGAAATCATCTCAGATTATTGATGGAGTTTTCGTTTAATTGAGCGTTTGCAATACGAAATTAAGTTTCTTTCCATTAAATTAGGTTTTAAACTAAACAATAAAAATCCTTGTTCGTCTAATTCTCGAGCTCGAGCCTTGAGCTAATCAAGCTATCAGGAAAATTAGGAAAAATAATCAATGTATGTGTGTGTGTGTCTGGCGTCTGCATCGATGGCCGGATGAATCTAGTTGGAATAATTAAAGTTTGAATCTTTCTAATTCTCTGTGAAAATCAAGAAAAAGTAGGCCCTTATCCTGTTTCTCATCTTTGATTGTAGAGACCAAAGTACACTTGCACAGAAGAAGGAAAAAGGAAAAAGAAACCATGGGTTCTGAACAGAATGAGGGAACCAGCTTCCCGCCGTCCGAGCCAAAGCTTTGTGCCAACGGCTGTGGGTTTTTTGGCACAGCGTCGAATATGAACCTCTGCTCCAAGTGTTATCGTAACCTCCGGGCTGGGGAGGAGCAAGCTGTGAAGGCGAAAGCTGCCATGGAGAAATCTCTTGGTGTTGAAACAAAGCTGGAAGAAGTGGTTGCAGAGGCGTTTAAGCGTGTTGAGGAGCCATCTCATGTGGCCTCCTCATCGACAGGTATTGAGCAACAAGCGGCTGTTGTTGTCGCTGCTGATGAACCGGCTGAGCCAAAGCTGGCAAACAGGTGCTTTATCTGCAGAAAGAAGGTTGGATTGACTGGGTTTAAGTGCAGGTGTGGTAGTACCTTCTGTGGCGAGCACCGCTACCCGGAAAAACGAGTGCTCCTTTGATTTGAGTGCTCCTTTGACTTTAAGGGTGCTGGGCGTGACGCCATCTTACCTGCTGGCAAATCCAACTAGATTTAAAGTCCGATAAGGTGAACCTGTTTTAAATGTTCTTCTGAAAGGAACGGAGGCAAGTTTGCTCGAGTCAGTTGTTCTTGAATGAATTTACCTTTTGTGTCTTGCCTGGTGGCTTTTTGAGGTTTCTACTAGATTTAGGGTCAGTGGAAAATCGTGGGCTGTTTTAATGTTCTTGCTAGTGTTATATTCTGTCGAATCGAATAATTTAAAACTTTCAGTAATCAGTGGACCCGATTTTAAGTCTGAGTGAATTCTTTCAACTTTGTCTGATATACGCATATAATAAATATATATGTATTTTGTATGTGATTATAAAAAATCATTTAAATTGTAACCTATTAGTATTACAATATTATAAATATTTGTAAATAAATTTGAACAAAAACTCCAACAATTTGACTTAAAATTTATAAATTTTACTCAAAAATATGTTAAATATAATTTAAATTATAAAATAAAACTCATTAACTTGACTAACTCAAAAAAATCCTTTAAAAAAACTAACTCAAAAAAAAAATCTCAACTCCATTAGATATTCACCCCTAGTGTGCCCTGCCATTAAGAGTAGAGGTGTACAAAAATATATGATCTAACTGATATGATATGATCTGAAAATTTAGATATTTATTTAATTTTTATTTTTAGATCAGATGTGGATCGTAATATTTTAAGTTTCAGAAAATTTAAAAATTAAAATTTTATGAATATTAATTTTGTTATCTTTTAATAATTCGATGCTTGTTATATCCAAAAATTAAAAAAAATGAAATTTTCATAGATGCGAATCTTGTTGTATTTAGCAATTTGTTGTTTGTTATATTTGAAATTCTAAAATTTGCATACATACGACCTTCAAACTCAAAAAAATAATTAAATCAAAATATATTTTTGAATAATAGAATATTTGAATATTCGATATCTGAATATTCGAGTATCTAATTTTTTTCTGATCAGATACGAATCACTATATTGTCGATCCGAAAAATTGGACATTTAAAAAATTAGATCAAATTCGATCTAATATCCGACAATAACCATCCCTAATTAAAAGTATTAAAAAAGAAAATAAATACCAAGCTCAATATAAGATTTTTTATCCATAAAGAAAATGAAAGTTGACAAACAGAGTTAGGGAGCCCAAAGGCCCAATAACTTTAGACGCACAATAAGTACTCAATCGGATTTTGTTCCTTGTCAAAGGGAGTCCAAAGGCCCACATATATTTCGATTCGTTATTTCTCAATCATTTCTTTATATTCTAAGATGATTACAAGATAATATTTATTTATTAAAGTTTATACTTTAATACGTATACGTATTATACAAATAAATTGTATGGACCTAAATTACCTAAGGATAATATTTGTTTGGTTTAATGTTTATGTGTAATTTGTTTATATTTTTTTCCTCAGATTTTTGTCTCAGTGTATAATAATAGCTATGGGAGATAATATTTCATTTTTCACTGTAATCAGTTGATGGGTCTCAATCGTTATATTTTAACTGAGTTTGATTCGACCAAAATTATATTTATTAGTTAAACTAACCAATGAATAACTTAAAAAAACGAATCCAAATGCATGGATATAGAAATTAAAAACATAAATAAATAAATTGAACAATCCATTTGCCAAAATTTAAGTAAAGATGGAGACAATTAGGATGGAGGACATAACCATGTCTAATAAATTGTGGTCAAAGCATGAGCTGGGATCAGCTTAGTACTGACCATTCACATGCACAGCCTTTGACCTTATCATGTTTTTCTTATTACACTATCATACTTTGTCGGCCAAATCAACAAATTTTAGAACCCTTTGACTTTGAAACGTTAAAAAACATGCCATGTCCTAAAATCAGAAGAAAAAAAAAGCAATAGTAATAATATTTGAATAATTATAATTAAGGTCGATATTAGTTGATTTTGGTGTAATGCAATGGGCATCTTTTTTTTTTTCATTTAAGTTTAGAAATTTTTTTTAACGAGGCCAGTGTTCATGCTTTCACCATATTCCTATTGAAATAAAAGCATTTGTCTATTTCAAAAATAAATTACATTGTCAAAATAAATATGAAAGCTAGTAATTAACCGAGTGGTCAAGAGTGCTCATGTTGTTCTACCTTGTGTGAGTTTGAATCTCAGTATTTGTCTTTAGAATATAAGACCTTTTTACTTAATCAAAAATTATGAAATATTATCACGTGAAAGACAATTCCACCCCCCTAAATTATATGATTAATATTTGAATAATTATAATTATACTAAATCATTATTATTGAATTAACGATTGAAATGTATTTAAACTTAAATTAAAACAAATTTGAATAAAGTTATGTACCATGAAAATTAAATCATAATAAATATAGAGAATAGCTTATTTGATTTACTATGTTCAAAAAAATACTTAATTGATTTACACAAAATAAAAATTAGGAATGGTAGCGGATCATATATGTGCAAATTTTAAAATATCTATCAAAAAATAAATTTACCTAAATTTCAATCCATTTTTATGCACGAATTATATGAGCATGGTCTGAATTAAATACCAACTATCTTAATCCACAAAAATGTTTTATTCAAAATTTTTAAACATATCTTAGTGGTTATGAATGCTCGTTTGCTTTATTTTTTTGGGGTTCGAACTCCCGATATTTATCTTAAAAATATTATTATAACATAATTTAATAAGAAAAAACCTGGATATGCACAATTCTTAATCCACCACATCTATTAAAATTTGGATGACAAAGATTCAAATCTTAGTATTCTATATTTTGTAATCTAGAGTCGATTTGGATATTCTTATATGCAATTCATATTTGCATATGTAATGTAGAATCAGAACAACAAATAATTGAGTGTGTCTATTTACATTTGCTTCGAATCGTAAATATTTAAATTCGAATATTATTTGAGTTCATACATTCAAATCCATAGAAGAAAAAAAACAGATTGAATATGTAAATATCTGAATCCCTAATCCAAATTGTAATACTTAGACTCAAAATCTTGTATGAACCTAAAGCATGAACCTAATCGTTTTTTTTTCAAACAAAAAAAAACGTAATCGTTTTGGGAAAATCTTGTATTATTAGATCAAGGGATTATTATTTTATATATTAGCGGTGAAAAATAAAGTTTCCATGAAACGGGTTTATTTAGGAGTTAGAGTTTTAGTTTAGGGGTTTAGGCTGTAAGGTTTAAAATTTAGGATTTATAGTTAGAATTTAAAGTTTGTGGTTAGATTTTTAGAGTTTTAAAGTTAAAATTTTAAATTTAAACTTAAAAATAAGTATATTTATATACATTTTTATTTTACACTAACAATGCATCGAATATTAATCCTAAATCGAGTTGTTTATTCAGTTTACCAACTTTTTAGATAACGCAAAACATGCTTCGAGTGTCTCACGGAGAGATCTGCGGCGGCGCTGTATGGGATCCTAACCCACGTCCCATCACTCTAACACTCGCTTCCAAGTATGAGCCTAATCGTTTATTAAATGAACCGAATTTAAACGAATAAAGCTCTATTTATATTTATTTATTTAATATTTAGAGGGTATATTTTCGTTCGCATTTATTTAAATTTATAATATTGATTCATTTAAATGAATAAAGCTCTATTTATATTTATTTAGTTTTTAGAGGGTTTATGTTTAGTTCACATTTATTTAAATTTATAATATTATATTTGTGTTCGTTTGTTTAGTGTTCATGTACATATTCATTTATATGTTTGCGAACATGTTCGCTTAATATTCATTTAACATTTACGAACATGTTTGTTCGACGTTCACAATTATATCTGCAGTATTAGCAGGCCCTTTATTTGTGTTGTATCTGCAGTTTTGTTTGTATGCTTTTTTGATCTTTTTTAATATGTTTTATTGGTTGTTGGGGGTGTTTTGTTACCGTGGATGCAATGGATCTGCCATTTTTGAATGCTTATCTGAATTCGATCGGCATATCGAGTTTCCGAAGAGGGTGTAATTTTTCGACTGCATGATCAACCATCCAACCAGCTTCTGTACAAGTTGTGAGTCCATTTTCTTTCGGAGTTCAAGTGGCTCAGTTTACAAGGTTCAAAGCTCGGGTTATTGAATTGCTAGCTAAAGGTAACAGACTTGATAAGTACCTTCCAGCACAAGATTATTTCCAGAAGAGGCTCTACATGTTCGATTCGGCCATAATGATCTCGCCGGTGCGTTTTACTCCAAAACTTATGATCAAATACTTGCCTTGATCCCCACAATCTTGATCGAATTTGAAACCGGAATAAAAGTCTGATTTGATTTGCTTTTCATTTTCAAGGTTTCTTATGTAGTTCCTCTAAATTGAGCAAGAACTCTTTGGCATTTTTTGTAGGCATTATATGATCAAGGGGCTATAAATTTTTGGATACATAACATAGGGCCTGCTAATACTGGAGATGGATGCAGATCGGGGGAATTTTGAATGAAAGAAAGGAACATAAAATTCAGGTTTAAATAAATAAAGTTAGCAGTTTTAAGTTAATTGAAGGCCTTGGCCTAGTGGTAGAAGTGTTGCAATTCAGCCCATAATAGCTCCATGGTTCCATGCGTAGCAATCTCATCTCATTTGGTTAAATTTCCACCCAATCAGGTGACATGTGTCGCCATTTGATTGATTGAAAAATATTAAATAAAATAAATTTATCCAATCGGGTCATGACATGTGTCATCATCTGATTAGTTGATTAATTTTATTTAATTAAATTAAAATTAGGACCAAATTGACTTAATAAGTAACTAACATAGACCAAATATGTAATTATACAATTTTTTAACAGCCATGTCACCTCTCCGTTAAATTTTAATGGCCGGTGGTCAAAATATGTCTATTTAAATAGTTGAATTGTCAAAATTTAAATTTTTATAGTTAAGTGGCCAAAACAAGTTGAGAGTAATAGTTGGGTATCCTATTAAATTAATGTTGTTCACGATGTTTATGGTTAATGGTGCTCATCTGTTCGAATAAAAATTTCCTTATATATTATATATGGGGGAGCACTAAAGGAGGAAGGGGTAAGGAAAAAGCATGCTTCACGTTTTCAACTCTTAAATTCTTTTTTTTCCCAAGAGTCAAAAACACGGGAAGGACAAAAAAATGCAACAAAGCAGAGCTCGGGGTGGGAGTTGTTAGAAGTTTTCGAGGAATTCAAAGCTGAACAAGTTTAAATATAACCCTTGAATCTGTTCTTGTTTGATTCAGACAAAGACCATTGTCGGTGATTACTCGAGTTTTCAACCAAAGAAACAGCAAATTAAGAAGAAGAAGAAGAAGAAGAAGAAGAAACAATGGAGTGGCAAGCTTGTCTTGACGAATACCAAAAGCTTATCATACGGATGAGTACTCCCAGGTTTGTGTACCAGCTTTCTTTCCTTCATCAAAAACACAAAAACCCCTTTTTTGTTTTCCGACAGTGAGTTAAAGGTTGTTGGTTTTGCCTTTTGTTTTTCTTACAGGGTCGTGATAGACAATGCCGCTTGTAGCACAGCGACCATTGTCAAGGTCAGTTCCCATGGCAGCTCTCAAATATGATTGTCCAACTCCAATTCCTTTTGTTTTTTTTTTTTCAAAGCTTTACGCTCATTCGAGTTCTTTTGTTGCTTTGATTTCATAGGTTGATAGTGCCAGAAGACATGGAACTCTGTTAGATGCTGTTCAGGTTTTAACAGATCTGAATCTTTCAATTCAAAAGGCTTACATTTCATCAGATGGACAGTGGTTCATGGATGGTAATAATTTTACAAAAAAACATGTTTTTTTAGAGATAAAGTTTGTTCCTTTTCATGTTACAAATTCTGGGTTTTACTTGAAATTCGTGTTACTGAACTTTTCCTTCTGGATTTTGCAGTTTTCCATGTGACTGATCTGAACGGAAACAAATTAACTGATGAGAGCGTTATTAGTTACATTGAGCAGGTAGGTATTACACTAAAGGGTTTCTTTTTAGTATTAATTTTCTTTGTATTACCTTAATTTAATGTTGAACTGATGTTCTGTTCTGTTCTGTTCTGTTTTGTTTTATCTTGGTCGGGTTACAGTCCATTTAGACCACTTATCCTGATAGAAGTCATGGATTTAATGGCTTAACGGCGTTGGATCTGACCGGAACGGACAGAGTTGGTCTTTTATCGGAAGTATTTGCTGTTTTGGCTGACCTGCAATGCAATGTGGTTGATGCTAAAGTATGGACTCATAACGGTCGGATCGCGTCTTTAATCTACGTGAAAGACTGCAATTCGGGGTCTCCGATTGAGGACTTGCAACAAATCGACAGAATCAAAGCGCATTTGAGGAATGTTTTGAGAGGAGACAATGATATCCGTAGCGCGAAAACTTTGGTTTCTATGGCAGTGACTCACACCAAGAGAAGGTTACATCAAATGATGTTTGCAGACCGTGACTACGAATGGAAACCTGTTTTGCAATGTGGAGCGGATTCGCCGGTTGTCAATGTGCAGAATTGGACGGAAAGGGGTTACTCGGTCGTGAATGTTCAATGCAAGGATCGAACCAAGCTCCTGTTTGATGTCGTTTGCACGTTGACAGACATGTTGTATGTTGTGTTTCATGCCTCCATCAATACATCAGGGGATAAAGCATATCTGGTACTAAGTTGTTCCTGTCTTTGAGGTTTTAGTTTCATGATTTCAGTTTTATTTACTTAGGATTTGCTTATTCTTGTAACAGGAGTTCTATATTAGGCACACAGAGGAACCCCGATTAGTTCGGAACCGGAAAGACATGGAGTAATCCAATGCTTACAAGCTGCAATCGAAAGAAGGGCATCCGAGGTACATTTCTATTCCGAATTCTTCTCAACTTTCAACGCTCATCCGATATTCCAAACCTTGATGCATTAGTTCATGTGATTTCAGGGCATCAGGCTGGTTATGCACATCAGATAGGCAAGGTTTATTAACAGATGTGACCCGAACATTCAGAGAAAATGGTCTGAACGTGACGAGGGCTGAAATATCGACTGCAATGAGTGTGGCGATGAGCGTTTTTTACATTACGGACGTAACCGGGAGCCTAGCAGACCCCGAAATCATTGAATCAGTAAGACACAAGATTGGTTTAGGGAACTTAAAGGTGAAGGAATTGCCATTTAGGTATCACCAAATGGCTGAAAGGCCAGAAGAACAAGGAATCGGTGTCGGCGGGGCGGTTTTGGTATCGCTCGGGAGCTTAGTGAGAAAGAATCTATACAATTTGGGGTTGATTAAATCTGTTTCTTGAATGTGAAAACTCCATATTCTTTGCTCCAGGTTTGGGGATCAGCCTTTATGTACATATGAAAATGGCGGGATTTGGAGACATAAGGTCCTACCTTTCTGGATTCACTAAAAATGAATACTTTTGCTCAAAGGGTAATCCTTTACCATGCTTCTTCTCTGATCATTAAATCTATGTGTAATACATAAGCAATGATTTATTGTTAAAATGGAATATTTGAATTTAAATTCGATTGATACATGCGATTATAGTTAATGATGTGATGCATTTAATAAGGTGAGAGTGCTAATGGAATTCGTCCAAGTGATAAACAGCTTGATATTGTTTAAGCAGGTTTCGAATTCAAGGCCTTATATATGCAGAAAACTTTTGTTGTGAGATTCACCTGCTAAAACCAGGCGTGTAATGCATGTGACCTAACTTCGAATAGTATAATTTACAAATGTTTGAGAGTTATTCAGAAATAAAGTCAAACTAACATATTACCTATAAATTAAATTAGAAATTGACAAAAATTACCGGTCTAACCCGAATATTCTCCCTAAATCTAGATGATGTTTTTGCGCGTAAAAATTGGATTCTATCGGTTCATTAATAGATTTAGGTCGAGTAGTTTTATTTGCACGATATGTGTAAGTTTTGTAATTTGAAAAAATAAATATTATTCTGAGATTATATTATGTACAAGTATAGATATAGATAGAAAAATTTTGATACATAATTTTTTTAATTTTAGGATTTAAGAGTTTAGTGTGTATGGTGTAGAATTTAAAGTTTATGGTTAGAATTTAGAGCGTAAGATTTAAGGTTTAGATTTTAGGGGGTAAGTCATTGCTATATATATATATTGAAATTCAAATAGCCATGAAAATCGTCCCAAGTGTGTTTTTTTTTTATGAAAAAAAAAATTCTTAATTGCCCATTATTATTTTTCCCATTCAATGAGTTCGAAAACCAAAATAAATAAATAAATAAGTTAAGGCTTTTTACCGACAAAAATATAAAATAATTAAAGATGTTCGTAAATTCCACAATTGCGTTCGAC
Organism: Hibiscus mutabilis; assembly: GCA_019671005.1. NCBI lineage: Eukaryota > Viridiplantae > Streptophyta > Magnoliopsida > Malvales > Malvaceae > Hibiscus > Hibiscus mutabilis. Next base: position 955,827 of record CM033717.1, on the reverse strand, counting down.
TAATAATAATAAGGGTAAATTACACTAATACTCACTGCAATTTTAAGGTAATTTTATTTTGATCATTAAAATCGAAAAACTTTTTACTAGGGTCACCTAGTTAGCTTTTGCTAAGAAATACCGATGTTGCATATTAAAGTATTCTTCCCCTAGAAAATCATATTTTTCCAAAAATACAACCAATGCTAAAATTTTGATGAACATAATGATACTCGGTTAATCATATTTTACTAGAGTTTAATTTTAAATTGATTCGAAGTTAACAATGGTGAATCATAACTAAACATTTCAATTGAAGTTAAAAATTAAAATTTATTTGTCTGTCATTTTTAATCGTCATATCATTTTGAAATCAAACTATATTAATCTTATGGCGAAACAAATTCTTCCCGCCCAAGGGCGAAAGGTAGTAGTAACTAGGGGTAAGCCCTCAAATTTTTGAAAAATTAGAATTTGGCCCCTAAATTTTTAATATATCTAATTTGACCCCAATATTTTCAAATAAATAATATTAAACTTTAAATTTTTAAATATTTTAATTAAATCACCTCTTATAATGTTTAAAAGTTCATATTAAATCTCTCGAAATTATTAAAAATTGTAGTTAAACCCTATACCTTAAAAAAATAAATTTCTCCCAAAACTCTTACCCAAATTCTGCCACTATTCCCGCCATTGGCAATAATTAGTGACCGTTCATTGAAATTTAGCCTTGATGTCGATTGTAAATTTGAAAAATTAAAATTCTTTTTAAAAATAAGATTTTAATGTGTCACGTCATCCATTTTCAACATCAATAACCGTAATAAAAATAAATTAAAAGGTTAATGATTATAACAAAAGTGAATTGAAAATTTAATGACTAGTAAAAGTTTTTCACTTTTAATTTAAAAATTGAGCGACTATTAATATAGTTTATCATAATAATAATACTTGCCATTATTAATAAATTAAAATAAAAATAAATTATGGAGGTTAATAACTTAATTTTCATCGAGCTCATCAACAATATTTAAACAAAATTTAAAATTAATTAAACAGTATGGCTTTTGTTTGTTCTTATCTTGAATTAATTTTTTAATACAATTACTTTTTTTGGTACCTTATTTTTAAATTTGTTATAATATTTTATATCTGAAATTAATTGCATTTTTTATGGGTCAATGCTTGTGGTCCATTTATATGATTACAATATAAAAATAATTATGTTTATTAAATAATAAATATTCCCATTTTCCAATAAATATTTTATAATAATTTGTTGGAAGAAAGTTACAACTATTATTACTTTCTCTCTCATCCTTTAGCAGAAGAGATTGAATATTACTCTAAAAAAAGTAAATTTCAGAAATTATAGTGATTAAAAATGTTACAGAATTAGGGGTAAGTGGAGAATTATTTAGAAAATTGCCGCCTCACCCAAACTTTTTTTCTTCCTTTTATGGGTTGTTTTCTTTTATGGATTGTTTTTTCAATTTTTCTTAATTATTTCAGATAGACTCGATTTACACGCATGATTTTGATAGACGAGTCTTTGAGTAGAGATTTTTTATATACGCAAGGCTTCGAACTCAAAAACTACTTAAACAATATCAAACTGCTTATCACTTGGGTCAACCCTGTTGATTGCTTTTATTTTTCTTTTGATTTATAGATTAATTTTAAAGTTTTTATGAAATAACTACGAATTGCCCCTCATTTTTTAAATAAATTATATTTTATCCTCTCAAATTGATACCTAATTAATTTTATTTTTAAAATTAAAACCCTAAACTAAAACTCTAATCCCTAAAACAAAAACTTTAACATGTAGTTTTCCTTATATGAAATACTAATTAGACCAATAAATTGTTTTTACTTCCTTATTCCCTTTTTAAATTGTGGTGGAAGAAAACAATTTGAAATTAGAAAATATTCTTTCTTCAAATTTCAAAGATTTTTTATACTTTTTAAATACTTACTTTAAAAAGTTATATTTTTTAAAAAATTATTTTACACAATTCTTTTTAGTTAAATTATAAAATTTATTATCTAAATTCATACTCTTAAAATCTAAAATCGTAAACCTTAAATTATAAACCCTGAATTTCAAATTTTAAAATTCTAAACACTAAAATATAATATTTTAACCCTAAAATTAACCCTCTAAAATCATGGTGTTTCTTGCTTTAATGTATCCAATATTATCATTTTTTTTGCTTTTTTTTCCTAAACAATTTCTTCAAACATTAGCAACCTAATTTTACTTGGCATTCACTCAATAAACAAATTAATTAATTAATAACTATGTTTTGAATATAATTATATAATAATAATATACCCCCTTCATGGTCTCTTAAAAAATTTAAATTAAAAATAAATAAATAGAAAAAAAAGGCTCCACCCACTTTCATATTTTCTTTCAATTTTTAATTTACATGATTCCAACTGAGGACAAATATCAATATATTAATTTAATAAAACAATTAATTATTACAAATGAATAATATTTTATCAAAATCACACTATTGCATAATTTCCTTTTTATTATTTTAATAATCTCAAATTCAGACAGATTTAAAAAAGAAAGTTTAGGAAGCTAAATATTAAATAATAATAAAAACTCCGCATCAAAAATCTCCCTTTTATTATTAAAATCTCTTATCATTTTTTCTTCTGAAAAATTAGAAGTAAATAAAATCGGGGTTTGCTTAATTATTTTCAAATTTCCTTCTCAAATCTAGTTTAAACAATATTTTTTTAGCTCCAAAACCTTAAATTAGTATAAAAAAATTAATTTTTGCCTGGTTTTGAACTCTAAAGATGTACTGTTTTTAATTTATTTTTGTTGGGTTTTTTTCTGGAAAATTTTGAACTTTGTTTTAGCTGGTTGAGCTTAAAATCCAAATGAGATTTTGATAAAATCTTGGAGGGGAAAAAGAGATAATTTTTCTGAGAATTAAAGCTTTAAGTTTCAACTATGGAGTCGAAAGAATTTGAAACAACTGCTGCTGCTGCTGCTGCTACTGCTGGAGTTACAGTGGTAGGATCTGATGCTCCATCGGCCTACCACATAGCTTCGAGGTCCGAAAACTCGACCCCAAACCCGAACCCGATTTCGGGATCCGCCCCACCGCCGCAGCAGGCGGCGCAACCAGGAGTACCTCCGTCGATTTCGGTGGCGGGGATGCCAGAGAAGAAGAAAAGGGGAAGGCCTAGAAAATACGGACCAGACGGTTCAGTCACTAAGGCGCTCTCTCCGAAGCCTATTTCGACAGCTGCTCCGCCACCTTCGGTTATCGACTTCTCCGCCGGGAAGAGAGGGAAAGTGAAGTCTCCGACGTCGTTTTCCAAGCCTAGGAACGAGCTGGAAAATTTAGGTAAGAAACCTATTTGTTTTGCGTTGTTTTTAAAGTTGTTCCTTGTTGCGTAGGCGTAAAAGGGTTGGAGTGGGGTCGATAGATCCCTACGATAGGTGTGTTTGCGGTAGTTTTTTCGAAGACAGTGACCAAGATTTAAATTATGGTTGCCGTCGCGTTTTGGGTTATGGCGTGATATTAAAGTTTTGGACATAATCGGACTATTGTGGACCATTATTTTCTTGACCGCGGTCCGAAACCACGGTTTGAATCATGCCTGATGGTGAGAGTTTTTATGGGTTTTAACTGTGGAATCTTATCGTTTTCATATGTCCTTTGCCACTTGGCAACCGGCTCATGGGGAGAAAATATCGTGTGAGGTCCCTAATTTGAACACCATTTGCTCATGCCTTTCCAAGTGATTCTCGGAGAAGAAAGTCGCTTTTTATATAGTTGACTCTTCGATTTTCTTGAAATATCCGTATCCGACATATATCTAGACATGTCCACGATGAGATGACTATAAAAAATCTACACAAAACAACCTTTGAGAAGTCGAATAATCGATTAACATGGGTTGCTGTTATATGCTTTGGGTTTATTCAGCTTGGATGTAAGTTCTTGTTGTTGATGCTTTCTAGTTTGTCCTCCAATGACTTCGGTATCAAGGCAAATAGATCGAAGTGCCATGCGGTTTTATGTTAGTGAATGAAGCGACTTCTACCTTTCGTAGTACACAGTGAACTTTGATGCCTTCTGCTTTGATTAGAATTTATGGATGAGTAGCTCGTGATAGTTTCTCGGAAATTTTATGTTTATTAATTTCAAGGATGTAGGATCTTAAGGTAGAACTTTAGTTTCTATTACACTTATTGTGTTCAACGGTGTTCCGTAATAGACCGTTTTCTATTACATCATCCTATTTCTGTTTTGTTGAATCTAATTCTGTTTCTGCAATTCTCTGTGTGGTAAGGTCCCTTGCAATCCGGGTGCTGATTTTTTTACGACTTCTCTCATTGTAGGTGAATGGGTTGCATGCTCTGCCGGGGCTAATTTTACACCACATATCATCACTGTTAATGCTGGTGAGGTATGTTGGGAAGGATAACATCGAGTTCGCGTGAAGTTGTATTCATTATGCATGCAGAAGCTCCATGTTTTCTTGCTGAAAAATGTGGTTTGCAAATATTGCCAGTTCCATTCTGATGTCTATTTGGTATTTTAGGATGTCACGATGAAGATTATATCGTTCTCCCAACAAGGGCCTCGAGCTATATGTATTCTCTCTGCAAATGGGGTCATCTCGAGTGTCACTCTTCGGCAACCCGATTCTTCTGGGGGTACATTGACATATGAGGTAATGCGCTCTTTCTCTTTAACCCTAGTCCACTTACAATGACACCTTCGAACTATATCGGTCATAGTGGGGATACTCATTCTATGAATGTGCCTTTACAGTTCGTTCATTTTGATAGTTCAAGTCTCTTGTGACGTCAAGTTTTTTCGTATTTTAATCTTAACACCGTAAAGAACGAAGGGCAAACTTCTCGTGTTTCTGAAATTTCCCTTAATCAACAGTTGTGAGCCATTGTATGAACATATTACCGACAAACATGGGATGTGCATGCATTCGTGCATAAGCATGCATTCGAAATATAATATTTGTATATCTATGAAACGAAAAAATTTCCAGGAAACCAATATTACTCTGTTTTTATTCTCATAAATTCAAAACGGCATCCTCTTCGTTCTACTTCTAGATTATGGACTTTGATATTCACTACTCATAGGGGAAGTTTTACTTTATTATCTTATCCTTACCGGTAAACTTCCGATCTCTTCTCAAATTTCTTGCAGGGTCGTTTTGAGATATTGTCCTTGTCCGGTTCATTCATGCCCAATGAAAGCGGGACAACAAGAAGCAGATCCGGTGGGATGAGTGTTTCATTAGCAAGTCCGGATGGACGTGTAGTAGGCGGTGGAGTTGCTGGTCTCCTAGTAGCTGCTGGCCCTGTGCAGGTTTGGCTTCAGTTCCGCTCTTTTCTATCTCTTCCAGGTTTTCATAATTTCGTTTTAACCGAATGATTTCCACAAGCTTATTACTTTCTGTTGTCCCGAACCAGGTTGTAGTAGGCAGTTTTCTGGCCGGGAACCAGCACGAACAGAATCTGAAGAAACAGAAGCACGAGTCAATGACCATATCAGCTGCAAGGCCAATGTCTATTATTCCCATTTCCAGCGCCGATCCCAAATTAAGCATCTCATCATCCTTCCGCACCGATACTTGGTCGCCGACTGATTCAAGGAATAAGACCACCGACATAAATGCATCTCTGCATGGAGCCTAATCTAAACATTACAAGGTTT